>CP136065.1:71642141-72132141 GCA_032622095.1 Siphonodentalium dalli | reverse complement strand
CAGGCCTGACGCCAGGCAAATTCACACCCCGTGGTTAATTTTTCTTAAATTAATTAGCCGTTTTTGACTGGAAGAGAGGAACAAAATCCAGTGAGCCGACCATGGTCGGTCAGTGCGTGAACATTTTGACATCTTAACATGAAAAATTCTAAATCCTAGCATCTAGACAAGCCTCCAGCTTTCCAATTGTTGGAAATTTTCAACCTAGCACCCAAGTTCCCAACTAAGGTTGAACAATTTTCAACTGAATGTCCATTTCAGTCTAAAATTTTGACAAAAATTATAGTAAAATGTGCAAAAGAACAAATTCCCAACTAATAAATTGTTGAAAAATCAAACTACGAGAACAATTTCAACCTATTGTTGGTGTGAAATTTCCAACTAATGTTATGTCAGGTATGAAATTTCCAACTGTTGAATATTTTTACCAAAGTTGGGGGTGAGACACCCCCCCCCCCCCAAAAACCTTGTCGCCACATTCCTGAATGAGGTGGTGGAGGTAAAAATATTTCTAATGGCACGGTATCATGTCCTAAGGACAATGGCGCCAGAACTGCCCCCCCCCCCCAATTTTTGACTTTTTCTTGGCCCGCGACTTCATAGCTAAATTAGTATGTCACTTGACCAAGGGTGGGAGTAGACTTACCCCTTGTTTTGTTGAAAAATACACGTTTAAAATATCTGCTCCCACTAATGTAGTTGCCCAGAATACACCCCTGGTTAAGTGGTCCTGCTAGTCTGCCATGGTGTTAGTGATCCGGCTGAGTGTTATGATTCTGGTAGGGCAAACAGATGCCGTTACGAAAAGATTCCGTTATTGTTCTAAGGTTGTCATGTTCGCGGTGTTGACTAATCCGAGCAATTTGAGAAAAAAGCCAGTGTCTTTATGAAACATTCAATTTGCAACAACTAATACAATTCAGTATTGACATATTTCGAAATATATATTGTTGAATGTTTGGTACACATAATGGCTTTTCCTATAGATACATGTTCAGAATATCCGAATACCACTGGGTAAATCTATAATTATTCATCGTCGGTGAGCTTCTAAAACCTCGTATCGACGTTTTTGACAACTTTACAGAAGAGACAAAAAAACTGAATAACATTGAAATAATCACCCCACTATTTTATGTTTTACGTCCAACTTATGACTAACTTGTCTGCGGATGTATTGAATGATTCTCTTTGATCTTTGATTATAATTGACAAGGCATTTAAGCAAAATATATCGTTTAATTCCGGAACGACATTTTGTATTTAGTACATGCAGAATTGATACCTCGTACCTGTTTATTGTCTCTATAGTTTAAAATCTATAAATAGTTTACAAATTCAAAAAGTGGACAAAACCTCCTAGGCTCCTATCGGAGGGCTCACGAAGCAAAATAAAACCCCTGATTTGGCTGGGTAGCACAAGGATAACTACACAGGTGTAATCAGACCAGTAGATTCCAAGTCTGCAATAAAGCATTTCCCGCCAAAACTGCCGTTATGTGTACCTCATATATTTTGTGACGTTTTGAAGCAGATTATTACTTGAATGTGACTAAGCTTGCTTTGAATCGACAAAAACACTGATAGGCCGCTGTTTACACCGTACACTGATAGGCCGCGTGTCGGTTGGACAGTGTGACATAAGCAAGACCACTTAACCAGGGTGGAATAGTTCGCTTGTTATACTCAGAATCGCTTCAGTTTACCGGGAATAGGGGGTAAATCCCTATTTATGGAACACAGGCAACAGGAATTTTCCTTCATATGTGTCACGATTCAGCTGATAACATCGGTGTGTTGACATTATTGCGTAAGTAAAGTACACACGATGAGTAACCAAAGGCGACCTGCACTTTTGCAGCATTGATATAACTTCTGGGTAAACCCAACTAGATATGTTTACAATACTAATTTTGTTGCGTCGCTGTTGGAGTCAACACGTGATATAAAGTTGTATACTAGCCTCGGTGTAGTTCATGGTAGCGCCGCAGACGGCTTCCGGTAAAACTCGTAAAGTAATTGTTTCGATATAAATTTCCAGACACCAACTCACTCCCCTCTTACATGTGTGTTATATATTTTGTCGACAATTCCAGGGAGTGGAGAAGGGTGGAGTTTGGTGGGAATACCCCCCCCCCCAACAAAATTTGGTAAAAATGTTCAACCGTTGGAATTATCATGTCTGACACACCATTAGTTTGAGGTTTTCCACCAAATATATAGGTTGAAATTGTTCTCATTGTTTGATTTTTCAACCAGATATGTGTGGGGCATTTTTGTTTTTAGACCAACAGTAGCATATTTTTTTCTAATTGTGATCCAAAAGTTTGGTTTGAAATGGCCATAAGTTGGAAATGTCCAATAGTTGGAAAGTTTGAGGTACTAGTTGAAGTTGGAACTGTACCCCCTCATCTCTTGGGTTGGAATTTTTAAGGTGAGCACACCTCCCCCATCACCCCAACGGCGACCCTCTAACTGAGATATATATTCTACATTTTATTCAGATTATAAAATAACATGTTTTGAGCAAGAAGTGTTAAAAGAAAGACGCTATTTTGTTTGACATTGAAGTTTCTTTACATTTTATTAATTTCTCACTAACAAAATGATATTCTTTTTATCTATACAAATGTAGGTTGACATGTTATATTTTGTTTTCAACATTTTTCAACAGAATAAAGAAGCAAATTGTAAGTTAATTTATTTATGTTGTGGTTGTAACTGGAGGTCTGGAACCTGAATGTATCCTTAATTTCGAAAGAATGGTCAACAAGCGCCTGTGGATATTACATATTATACCATAATCCTTCCGCCATAATATGGACAAGTCCAATGGACAATGATACATGTAGACACAATTGACAATGTGTGGATGTCAATCGAAGCAAACAAACCAACACATTTTATTATATTATTTTTAGAAGAGTCAAGTCTCCCCTTGTTGAGGAAATCACACCAACTTTGGGGAAATGGCTTCAAAATCTTTAAAATTATCAGTTTTGTTGACACTTCCTCACATATTAAGCTTCAAAACTAAAATCCGAAAAATATAATACGGGGGGGGGGTCCGAGAAAATCCAATCCCAAATTTTCAACAGTGTACAAAATGTCTGTCTCCTCAAATTTGATTAAATTCTCAATAACTAACACATATTTTCCAAAAACATTATGGCTACCAAACAGAGAATGGCAATAATGGTGATTTAAATTTCAACACTTGAGCCTAATGTGTCTGTTTGTGACAATATGTTCCAAAGATGACAATTAATTGTTTCCGCTTCACCAGTTTTTAATTCTGCCGATAAAGCTATGCTGACAAGCGATGCGAATAAGACAACGTACGATTGGCCGCGAAACAGAAAGAAGCTGAATTGCGCCAATCACATTACAGCTATCATGCTTGGTGTTTCAAATTGGATGCTCTGGATATTTTGCCACGGATATTGGCTTCAGGAATAAAACTTGAATTTTGTCTTTCATTAGAGTTTCCCGAAGATAATTTTATTCTTAATAAGTTGCGCCAGGTGTATTTGACGTCTGTGTGCAGTTCGTTCGCGTATACCAGCCCGCGGCCGCGTTAAATTACTCGGAAATGACGTTTCTTTTTGGGTCAAGAAATAGCTAGACGTCGGATGGGCACATCTATTTATTTTTTTTAAATCGATCAGGTTTTGAATTTGGGTTTAGATTTTTCAAACTTGGTTTGCTTGATTATAGTTTATTAATGTTAGTGATGAAGTCTAAGATTTAAGGATGGAATAGTGTTGTCAACACATTATATATTTTTGAAAATAGTGTTTTTTTGGTTTTGCCATTTTCCCCAAGCTTGGCGTGATTTCCTCAAAGTGAGATGATTGTGACCCTAATCACACGTTTAATTAATAAAATCGGTCACGCATAGGAGACACTCTCACACGACGTTCACGGCGAACGCAGTTATACAAATTAAATACACACTGGCGTTCAGTACGCTACAGAAGGGCATCTCCATATTAGGGCGTTATCAGATTTATCCATCTGTTACCTGTACTTTTAGGATACACTTTTGGTAATATTTTTAATTTGTTATCAACTTGTCAAATCGTTGAAGGCCAATATATCTTTCTTTCGGATTCTATAGCTTAAAATGTTTACCTGAGATAGTATGCACTTTAAACTTTTGAATTGTTCCTTTGTCAAATATTATATTTAGAAGGTTGTTTATGATATGCACCAGGAAGGTATTTTAAAGTGCCAACGGGCGTTCGCTGTCGTTACAGCTGAAAAATCATACAACATTTAAGATACACAATCCGATTCGATGGTCCGCGTATCATCAGATTCCAACAACAAAATTTCTTCAAAAGATGCTTTAGTTATCAAAATCGATTTATTATCAAAATATAATGCTAACCGCTGTCAACTCTGGAATAAAATTTTCCAAAACGAGTTATATATCAGCATTTTGGTATCGAGAGTACGTTGGTCGACTCGTCGAATATTTGTTAGGCCGCCAAATATTAAAGGTGGTTAAAAATAACAGATTTTAAAAATCGATATATGATAACTCAATTTTATTCAATTGTTTATTCACTCTCATACATGTAGGTCAAAAAATTTACAAGTCGAAGAGGTCACAAATAGCATAACATACATGTGTACAATATATGACGATGAAAGTCATTAAATATATAAACATTACTGTATTGTACTCCTTTGTCTTAATTGGCGGTGACAAAGGAATACAATACAGTAATGTTTATATAACTATGAGCTATGACGGGTTATATATGTATTGTGGACCTCCAGTTCGGAGAAGATTATGTATAGTCCATATATCACCAACTGTCGACCAGGCATTCCATCGTGTGGAATTCGGTTAATCGGCTACTTTTAAGTAAATGCACATAGCTTTAAATTAGTTCGTTAATTGTTTAGATTCACTGTCTCATATGTCCCATATGGCTCAAATATGCCCATTTGGGTGTGAGAGCCGAGGTCAACATTCGAACGTCCTGGGTTAATAATGCACTTATTGTCTGCGAATGAGTTGACACAAGACGAACAGAAATGAAGAAGTGTCGACAATTATTTGGCCCATGTGTTGTTGTGCTATTTCCAACGGGGACTGCATGACGTCGGTGCCGAGTAGAAATGCACCAAGTTCAATATCACTTAACGAGTCTATATACAAAAAGATGGCGACGCCGTATTGGTCAGTAATGTACTCCAGATAGTCGTACAGTATAGCGAATTGGTTGTATACTATATTAACTCATTGTTATATGTATTTTTACATGTACAACATGTCAAATTTATACTGTATGTTGTCTTGTTTAGCGACAAGGTAAGATTTCGCAGGTCTTTATTATAACGTGGGCATTCTCGCAGGTTCCTCCAAATGTTCCAATATGTTGCTGGGTCACCGTGTACAATTTAAATACTATGATCGAGGTTTCAATCGACAGACACAGACGGGCACATGCGTGTTTCCTCATTAAATTATCTGTAGCCGCAATGGCTGCACTCAAGTCGCTGTACTATATTTTCTTGGTATTAAACACAAAATTCATGACGGGAGCTGCGCTGGCGCAGCATCAAAGACCCTGTGCCAATGCAATCTCTTATATACGCGTGGCGACCATAGGTCGCCTCTCATATATAAGAGAATGCATTGGCCTAACATTTTTTTTTTCATTTTTTCTTACATTCTTTAACATTTTTATAAATTTTTGTAATTTTCTTAGATTTTTTCTTTCATTCTTTAACAATTTTTATCATTTTTATCATTATTTCTTACATTCTTGAAATTTTTTTAGATTTTTGTTCATTTTTCTTACATTCTTTAACAATTTTAAAAAATAATATAAAAACAATTTGTTAGGCAGTGCATTCTCTTATATGCGAGGCGAGCTATGGTATATATAAGATAATACATTAGCACAGTGTCTTCCAATTGCACCCATTGAACCACATAAAATGCTCAAGTTGGGCATTTTAATTTGCCCCTCCACTAATGTAGGTTAGAATTTTCAAACTTTCTAGGAAATACCGCTATGAGTTAAAGCCACATGGCGATTTGCGCTCCAAAATACACCTACTAATATTCGCAATTTAATTCCCCCCCCCCCCCCCCCGGTATCGAAATAGGTCGATAAATACATGAACTACCCTTCTATACGAGTAGTATATATATGTATATGTCCCAGGAATACGCACTGAAGTCATAAACTACCTCTTTGAATACGATGTTTGGGTCCCAAACAAAAAAGCAGCCATTTGCACGACATGGAACAGAAAAGAGCGTATATATATACCGTGTTGGTCTATTCCTGATATGGTAGAAATAAAGAACGTTTATTTCACTTCTGTGCAAAGATAATAAAAACAGCTAGAAATTAGCTGTGACCGTGGCAAGTATTTTTCAGAGCATATGAAGCCGGTATTTTAATATTTCGTGTAGTTGTCAACCTTTATATCTTATACCTCCTTCCATATTCCGTGATCAGACAACGCGTTTAAGGAACGACTGTGACCAAGAGATCTAGACCTCTCGTGCAGAGAAGGCATCGCTCTTCTATATATTTACACCGCGACCGCTACAAAATGTTAACAAACTGCATGTTTTTCAGTATTTACTGTTTGCATGTGTATTTTCAAATATTTGGACCGGAGCGTTCTCATTTGTACATAGTGTATTATATGTTTTCTCATGTACCAAATTACCAATTGGCTGGGAATAAAGCATTACTTACTTACTTTAAGCAAATATGATGTAGGTGATATATGTTAATACGCTGGCATTCTCGCATATTTATCATTAATTAGGTGATATATGTTAATACGCTGGCATTCTCGCATATTTATCTGGATAATTATTATTTGATCGACGTAATTTCAATAACGTTTTATCCCCCTACAGCGAATGTCTTGAGGACCTTTAAAATATAAACACTTCTTTTTGTAAGAAGTTATTGTGTGGTATTTTGTGATATGTACCAGGAAGGTATTTTAAAGCATATCATTTTAATTATTATACAACTTGTCTTGGTTGGTGTCATTATCCGCTAGTTTATATAAGCTCACTTAAAGGGGTACTGTACACTGAATCCGACCATTTATGAGACCACCTCCTTTTATACTGAACATAATATATGCAACAAATGAATGAATTTGAGCCATGGATTAGCTCCTTAATACACTCTTGTGAACGATGCAAACAACATGGTAATTATAATGATAATGAATTTAGGACTGGAGTCATGAAATAGTGTTCATTATAATTAGCATGTTGCTCGTTCATATAGGACATGAGTGTATTTTGCACTAATCCACGGCTCAATTTCATTCATTTGTTGCATATATTCTGTTGAGTGTAAATGGCCAGATTTAGGGTACAGTACCACATTCATAAAGATGCATGTCAGATTTGACACCACAAAACCTCAATCTGTACGTTGTGTGTCTTTGGCAGAGAAGAGTTAGACAGGACAGATATCGACTTTCGAAATTGGAAATGTAAAACGTTTTGAATTTGTGAAACCCAGCAATAATTGCAACAGTCGTAGGTGATAAAACAGGTACACGGTTCCGTCGTGTGATGACCGTTTTCAATTGTGATAATTTGTCCTCGTTTCAAACGTTAAATTGATGGAAGCTTTTATAGATATTTTTTAACTTTAATGAACAAAGCAATCATTTGTCATTGTCTCGAGTTGGTGTCATGCTCGGCTTTTCGAAATAGTATCAATCCGCCTCAATCAATGTAAAGACGGTGCGCAGTCATTTTGTTGGCGCGCTGCCAAGTGATATAGCACACGCCTATTTATCACCTGTGATGAATAAGGAAATATGTTATGGCTTTTTTAATGATATAATAGGGGTTTCGTGTGATATAATTGTTTTACACACTTCTATGCCATACCACACGAACTCAATTTGAAGACTTTGTGTGCCTTTAATGTAATCCCATGAGTGTGAAGTCACTAAACTGACCTGGCGACTGAAACAGCATTAAATCAATCATGCTCTATGATAATATGCCGCGGAAAAAGACAGGATTATGTGAAAACCGCGTTCAACAACCGCGTATATATTGACAGGTATGTCTGACAGCCGTATGTGTGCGACAACCGCGTATATATAGCAGGAATGTGCGACAACCGCGTATATACATATATGTAGGTATGTGCGACAACCGCGTATAGGCAGAGGGGTTTGCAATTTTTGTCCGAACACTAGGCGGGGGTGGGTGGGTGCTCCAGCAGCCCGGCTTACACATTTTTTCCTGGCCCTGCAGGGGGGGGGGTCTGGAATTAAATTGCACATATAGGGCCCAAAAAGTTTTATCCCGACCTCGAGGGACCCACCACCACATTTTTGCAAAAAAAATAAATATCCTCCAAAATTTTGGGGACCCACCCCCCATTTCTCATGTTTTTATCAAAATTTCAGAGGTTTTTTTAGCCGTTCTTCAATAACTGTGTTAACTGCCTTACTAATTGGTAAACACAGATCAGAAAAACGAAAAAATATATACTGTATTTCCATGTGTTTCCTGGTGTTTTCAGTATCTAACAACAATATTAATTAAGCATTGTGTAGGTACACTATATGTCACAAATTGCCCTAGACCCCATGATATCCTTAATATATCGAGTGTGTTGTGTCTGACAGAGAACACTGGCCAGTGTAAATAGTGGTAAACAGGTCAGGGGTTCCACAATTATATGTGCATGATCAAAGAACTCTTTAGTCTTATCCAACGGGATGGGGTGGGGAGGGGAATTGTTTTTTGGTTATGTATACACATAGATATATGGTTATTATACTGCCAGATATTAGTCGGCGGGTATATAGTTGACGTCTCGAGCCGTCTGTCCGTACAAACATTTTGAAATTTTAACTCAAGTGTCAGTTGTCATATTTGATGCCCTATGGCATGGTGACGGACCAGAAATGGGGGACGAATATGCATAATATCGCGGGTTGTGACCACCAATGCCTACCAGAGTTATGGGCCCTGTTCGACTTTATGAAATTCATTCCATACAAAGTTTTTGCAATAGGCCTATAAGTTAAGTGTCGGTTGTCAAATTTTGATGTGGTTTGGTATGGTCATAGACCAGAATGAAGAATTGAATGTCATTTCTCGATGCATCTGAATGCATCACATTATTTCAGTTCATCTATTTGTAAGTGATAACAGTATACAATTAGTATTTTAGTTTCGTCTTGTTGAGCAGTAAAGCTCCCAGATGAAGAGCGAAAATCCAATGAGAATAGCGTCACCTTCAATTGGGATTGTCTGAGCACTAAACAGTAATGTCATTCATCATAACCAATTCAGTTTTATTTGGATAATTGTTGCAAATTAACATTACTTGCAATCATTCAAGATGAGAAATAACCAGAAGGAATGAATTTGATTACATGCCAGAACAAGACAGTATTTCAGACATTAGAAATTTATGAGATACCCTTATCAATTTCATGTTATGCAACAAACAGGTTAATGATATCTACTAGTAATCATCATTGAGTATTCACCATGTAGTATCCAATTTGTGATAGAGTTTTTTTGTTTTACTACTTTTATTCAGATAATACAACTGGGTAATATATTAATTTTGTTACTAAATATTTCTTCCGTTGATCATAAGTTTCCTGAACGTTAATACAGTGGTCCACTGTGAAGTGGTCCCGGGATACTGTGAAATCCAGAATGTTGCTAAATATGAGGCTAAAGAGTCACTTTAGCTGCATATATAGCTAAAAAAAAATCCTAGTCATTTTTCTTAAAAATAATGGGACAAAAGGTTTAAGAACGCTTCAATTTTGTAATAGGTATGCACTTAATTCTTGGTAGGGGGGGGGGGTTGAGTTCACCGTCAGTTAATAATGAGGACTGACACCAAGGGGTAATGAAAAGGTCAGCTTGCTAAATGTTTGACCGATTTCAACACTATTCGGTATATTGGTCTATAGGTCCTCTAGGATCACCTCCAGATGGGAGCTGTCAAATTTGAACGATTTTTTATGAAAAATATGGCCACTGGCAGCCATTTTGGAGTTTACTCTTTGCATCAGCAAATCCTTAATACACCCTGCAGAGCTTATCCCTCATCCGGTCATCACCAATCTTCATCTGGTTCTTCGGTGTGACCTCTCGATGGCTGCCTACCATTTCTTCCCGAAAAAGGGGGGGGGGGGGCTGCCAGCGGCAATCTTGGATTTTACTCTTTGTATGACCAAATCCTTTAGCACACCTTACAGGTCACATTTCTCATCCAATCGTCACCAAACTTCATATGGATCTTCGAAGTGACCTCTAGATGGGAGCCTTCATATTTCCCCCAAAATAAAATGTAGGAATGCTTCTATAATCATGATACTATAATCATGATGGGATAAGATCAAGAAAACTGAGTAAAATAGTCATTTGAAGCAGTTTGGAGTGGGTGGGTCCCTATCCCAGGATCGGAAAAAAAAGTAGGGGGTGGTGGGTACCCAGAGGGCGGGAAAAAATAGAAAAGCGCCTAGTGTCCGGAAATTGTTTCCTGACCCCCCCCCCCGGTATAGGCATGTATATGCGATAACCGGGTATAGGCAGGGATGTGAGGCAACCGCTTATACAGGCAGTATTATGCATCAAGCGAAGTCATCTAAGACCATGGTTAATTAAGTTTATGATCATCGTCATCCAATATTCTGAGAATTAAATGCGAAATGCGGTGAGTAGTCATTGTTAATAATTTCCAATATAGGTTTCTGAGGTTACTGCAGGATATAGTAGAATTTAATTATAATATAACATATATATTAACACCAATCTTTTTTACATTCATTGTATGTGAAATAAGTATCTCTCTATAGGGATTATAAGAGTAAATTTTCCTGTCGGGACTATTGCCTGTTGCCAATAATTAAAGACATATCACAGACTTGTTCGGGTACGACAAACTGATGAGTTAGAATTCAGGCACTATGCCAATAGGAGGAATGTAGCATTCTACTAACATCGCGGAACATTTCAGGCAAATCGACGATACCGCTCCACAGAAAACATCGTCAGAACTACGACTTTTCTACGCTGAATTGTAAATATTTACATCTCGATTCTGGACGCAACTTTCGGCGATAAACTAACGAAAACGACTTCGTCATTGAGAGTCACTGCATTTAATTAATATATTAGAATGACGATATGTGTTGTCAATTTGGATATAAGATTTATAAAAATAACTGCTTTTTAGCAAGATTATGCTCTATTTATATCTGACCACCCTATACACCGGAATGTTCACATCAAATCATTATATTCTGCCAAATAAAGATCAAATGCGGCGATTAACGCTAAGCTAGCCATAAAACTAATTTTTTTTTTTACTGTTGGTATGTGCTTCACGAAACCGCATTAGAATGCACCCTTTCACGTTATTGGTGGTGTCCATAATTGTACTAACTATGGATACGTTCATTGATACAATTCCTGTGGTTGTTCGGTTTGAATGGTGCCTTGCATTCACGCGAACAAAACGCCATTACAGAAGCTCACTCATGCACTGCTATTCATAGTGCATGAATCCCGACTGTTAAAGAGCTAGGCTTGCAGTTGTTGCATGCAAATTAACACAGCGACATGATTTCAATGCTAGCCAACGGACTGCTAATATTGGCTATTTTTAGATATATAGTTAGTCCAGGAGATATTGGTCGAACTCTGCACCCCTCCCACATGACTCAACATCACCCCACTAACTTTCTTCCTTGATGTATCCTCTCTTTTTTTTCTGTTCTTATCAAGAAAAAAGTTGGCCACAGAGACTATAGACAAGATGGCGTCGATCATGGCGAACATTTTGTTACATATGCACCAGGTCTCTTTAATCGCCGTTATATTATAGATAGTATCACATGCGGTGTTGTTTTGCACTCGATCGATTCGTTATGTTAATATACAACGCTTACAAATTAGCCAAAAATCCGACACCAAATCCTATATGGTGGCCAAGATGGCCGCCGAAATGTGAAAAATTGCTATTTTTGTTTTTACATTTCACCAGCTATCGTTAGTCTCTGTAGGAAAATATGGGCATCTTGTCGAGATTTTATGCATTTATCGAATAGAAGAGTCAATTATTTACACAATGGGACAATAATATAAATTCCTTGTTGGATACGTTTGTCCGATATCACGTTTATTCCAAATACCGGTATAATCCTGTCAAAGCCGAATCGACGCTAATTATGCTATGTCTGTTTCGAATCAATGAGCAGTATTGTTATCATAACTTCACCCATACATATATGTGTAGGAGATACCGGGCTAGGTTTTCCCTTATACCTGAGTTGAGGAATATTCACCCAAATTCAAGATGGTGGACAAAACGGCCACCCGAAATTGGAAAATCTATTTTGAGTTGTGAACACTGAGGAGAAGAACTCTCCTTGGATCACATCAAACAAACGTCCACCAAATCCGAAATGGGGCCCACAATGGCAAACAGATTTTGAAAAATCACCGAAAACCCCTCATATTCACATCATTGGGCGTTATTGTCATGACAATTCCACCATGCTTACAGTTGAGTTGGAAATACTGAGGTGAAGTGATTACCTTACATCTAATGCAAGAAACGGTTTCCCAAATCCAAGATGGCTAAAATTATACCAAATTACATGTGGATAGGGAACATTGATACGAAATATGTTGAGTTTGGCAATAATTTTGTTGAGACTCACAGTCATGATGGCGAACAGACTGGTCGTCAGAAATTGAAAAGTCGTCGATATTGTAACATTATATTTTCCACTGTTGTCATAATATCAATATGTATAGACGAAATGGTGCATAAATGATCTACCGTTGCCAATTTAAATGCATAGTGTAGGTAGTAGAATCTTGGGAGGACGAAAACCCACAATGAAAACTTGGGATGTGGCATTTCGAAATCCATTCTCCAGTAAGCGCCGATAATGTCCGTAACCGGAGATGCGCCGAATAGTCATATTATGACTTCCAAGATTCAAAGCATAAGTACGTGAGCTGATTATGATTTGCAATATTCAGGATTATGTGGACCAGCTTCTGTTTCTTCGTCGAATTAATCAATCTCCTTAAAACCAACAAAGTATTCTACACTTCTTGGGAGAAGGGTCTCAATAATCAGAATGTTTCAAACAATACAAATGCCGGTGTCCAGCTCACGATGGAAATTCTTATCCATTTTCTTGGTGAGTTCCATTCGTGGTAGCATAGAGTATAATTCGGCTGCTACATATGGGGTTTGAGCGTCATATTGCGAGATAAACTAGAAAGGTATGCTCCGATGCGTATACTACCTTTCAGAAGGACCTCTCTATCTACGTATTTTTCAGCTTTGGTGACCTGATGGGGATAACAACCTGTACACCTGGTGATCTTCCCAGCCAGTCACTTCTCAATATATGGTATATGGTTCATCAATTCACATATTCATCGAACGCACTGACGTTCCTGTACAATTTCTGTATATGACTTCGAAGGTTGACCTAACATTTGACGGATGCCTCTCCGCTAAGGCGTAGAAGACCTTAATGCATACTGTACCCACACTTCTTGACCACAATCTTGGTGGCGTCCAGCAATCGTCTCACGGAACAAATCCAAGCAGATAATAACAATAGGTGCTAGTTTGTGGGCATGTGTCACGATAGCGGACATGAAAATGGACCATGACTGTAACGCCCCTTCATCGAGCATGTTTTAGATTCAGACAAGATATCATGCGTGGCTTTGCTTTCATTGTAAGATTCACACCCGTTTGGAAGCCGTTCTTACTCAACTGGACTAGAAATGTACCACTGTATACTACTATATAAGCCCCCACCCTAGACCGGGCTGTAGTCTTAAATACTTAGCATTTAATAGTTTTGTGGTATGTCATACTCGCGCTAGGTGGTGGTCGGTATGGTTCAAGAAAGTAAGAATGCCATCAACACAAATGTGACATGTTCAACGCGAAGAGCAACTAGATTAATGTTGCATTGATGAGATCTTGCAATCAATTCCACATACGCTGTGCACCCAATTGATTTGTTGGTAACATCACCATTCCGACCACTTGCCTGCATGAGGCATAACTACTATATTATAAAGCTATCCTGTATGAACATAAAGGTCACTTTCGACCTTTGGCGATCACAGCGTTCACAGCCATTGCCGTCGAGACTATAAATTGTTCTTGAAACACACAGTAAAATAAATGTTCATGCCATTTTCTTGAAGCATACCGCCCACGTACTGACACTAACCGGGTTAGTCTAACCCTGAACGAGGATGATAACAACGTATACCTTCATTCTTTGAGTGGAATACGACCACACTATCAACACCAATATATACGACTGTTCTGGGGAAGGGTATCATAGTATTACCCAGACAAACGTATACGCCTGGTCCAGTTGATTCAGAACGGATTCAAAACGGATGTGGAAATACAATCTTACCACACCAAAAACACCGAGACGCATGACATTCTATATCTGAAATATACTCCTGGTGTAGGGGTGGTGTATATCGTGGCCCCATTTCATTCCCATTACTATGGCGCGTCGTGTCCACAAACTAGCACCGTGTGTACTGTTCTTCTCTGTTTTTGGGTGCCCTTCGATGAGACAACTGCGGCACGTCCCAAAGATTGACTAGGATCATGGACAAGACGTATGGGTAGTCGGTACAATATGGTACTCTCCTTAGCAGATATGCATTCGTCCAGGAAATGAGACAGCTAGTAACCTACGTACGTCAATGCATTCACTAAGTTTGTGAGTTGACGAATCATCTATTGAGAAGTGGCTAGCTAACTGGGAAGATCGCCAAAATGTTCATGTGGTTAGCCCCATGGGGTATGAGAAAGACGTATATAGAGATGACCTTCTGCAAACAAGCATACTCATCGACCGTATGCATTTCTAGTTCAAGATGTCGCACAAATCTCATATTTAAAATCGTGAGCTAGACACTGGAAAATGAATTATTTGAAATGTTCTGATTAGAGGAACCCTTCTCCCCGGAAGTGTAGAATACTTTGTCGGAGTGATCGCCCTTGATTCATCAGACAAAGAAATGGAATCTAGTCCAGATATTTCTGGACATGGCAAATCAGAATCTGTGTTCGGATAATAGCTCTGATATTACTATTCGGCGCACCTACGATTACGGCCATTATCGGAGCTTACTGGAGAATTAATTTCGAAATGCCACATCCGATTATTAATTGTGGATTTTTCAATTTGTGGTGGCTATTTTGGCCGCCGTCTTGGATTTGGGTGAATATTCCCCAACTCAGGTATAAGAGGTATCCTGGCCCGGGTACATCTACACACATATAAACATGGTTGGAGTTATGATAAAAATAACAATCATTGATTCGAAACCGACATTGCGTTATTAGCGTCGATTCGGCTTTGACCGACATTTGGTAAAACGTGATATCGGACAAAAATATCAAGAAGGAATGTATAGTATAGTCCCATTGTGTGCAAAAATGACCCTTCCATACGATAAATGTATAAAATGACGCTAAGATGCCCACGATTTCACATAGATATCATTAATGATACGTGGTGAAATGTCAAAAAAATAGCAAATTTTTCAAATTTCGGCGGCCATCTTGGCCGCCATGTTGGATTTTGGTGTCGGATTTTTGGCAAATTTGTAATCGTTGTAGCATAACGAATCGAGTGAAAAACAAGACCGCATGTTATACTATCTTTATTATAACGGCGATCAAAGAGACATGGTGCATATCAAACAAAATGGCCGCCATGATGGACGAAATCTTGTCTGGGGTCACTTGTTTTCTTGTTAACAACCCAGGAAAATTAAAGGAGACTTTAAGGAAGAATATTAGTGGGGTGAAGTTGATCCATGGGGGTGTAGGGGTCGACCATTTCTCCTGGACTAAGTGGTTACGGCGTTCGACTTGTAATGTTGTCTAGGGCTGTAACGATTCATCATGAATTAACTGTATCGCGATACACTTTCAAACGATACGCGTCTCGTAACATGTTATGTGTAGCGTGATACAACGTATCATGTAATTTCTGAAGAGGGGCATGTGTACTCTTATAAAAAAATTCACCCTGGTAAAACCAATGTAAACCATTGTAAATCACGGTTTACATGTGTTTACTGGAGTGAATTGAGAATTCACCATGATAATACCAAAGTAATGTGAGTCTTTACATTGATTATACCAGGGTGTTTCAAACCACTGTAAATCACGGTTTACATGGGTTTACTGGGGTATTCTGATAATTCACTATGATAATGCCAAAGTAATGTGAGGCTTTACATTGATTCTACTAAGGCGTTTTAAAACACGCTGGTCAAACCAATTTAAGCCAGTGTAAATCACGATTTACATTCGGTTTACTGAGGTGAATTGACAATTCACCATAATAATACCAAATTATTGTAAAGCTTACATTGATTCAAAGGCACGCTGGTAAAAATAAATGTAGACTATTGTAAATCGCAGGGTTTACTTGGTTGAGTGAGAATTCACCATGGTAATAGTAAGTGAGGATAACATGTGCATTAATTCTACTTGGGTGTTTTAAAACACAATGTTTACCTGGGCACACCAGGATAAATTCTTACTTTACCACCGTAATATCAGTGTAATGGGACATGCATGTTTTAACAGTCTTTTAGACTCACACCTTCAGTTGGTAAACAAACTTTTCAATTTACCAGGGTGTTCTCCAGCTACACTAGTCATGCCATCGTAAATAATGATTGATTTTACAAGTGCTTTTCGCGAGTTTACCAGAGTATAACATATCATTTTCCGTCTCCTGGAAATCTTCCTGTAAACTGAGAATTTAAGATGAAGATGCACGTTTTGCATAAATACAGCCAAATATGGCAAGAGATTTTCAACAAAGAATATCTCTGGATCTATCTGGCGAAAAATCTTGAATTTCACATATCATCATCTTCATTGTTTGCAGAAGCTGATCAATTATTAAGAGTTGACAAAAACAATTAATTTAAAACAATTGAGGGGGGGGGGGTGAACATATTATTTTCTTGGTTGTCCCTTTCGGTATCACGAAATGCTAGAATAATTAATAACACTCCAATCACCAACAGCTTATTGTCTTGGCTCCATGAGAGGGGGCTTCATTTGTATGGATATGTAAAGTGGTCAACTCAAGTAATGCACAATCAACTGGAAATTAGGCCACAATGTTAAGAGATATGGTGATCAGCTTTAACCTGGTTATGAAGCCATGACCCAGAACTAATCTCAGCCTAATTTTTGATTGAACAACATTAATGACATGCAAGTTCTTAAATTTTGAAAAATATTTGTGGTAATTGTCTTTCTACGTGAAAATAAAAATCATAACATTTCATGAATCAAGAAAAACGAAGTCTCCTCTCATGATCTTTAGATAGGTTATCATGGATATATGGACTACACTTTTGAAACAAATCTAATTTACAGACGTTCGTGGTACCTGACAACGGTGAATTATTTATATTTTCCATGCCATAAGAGTGAATTAAATGAGTTTATAATAACCAATTGTTCGATGGTTCTTACATACTGTATAACAATAATCACTTGTAACAAATTTCACAAATAAATAATTCCTGACAGAGATTTTGATAAAAATCCATTTAGAAACACCAGGAGAATTTGGCCAAACGCGCATCTGACCCTTAGTATGATATCACCAATTTGCTGTTGCAACATACCTTGGAAAACCTAGGTTGCCTTCCAAACTGTCGGTAAAATAGTATACTCTGGTAATGCAATAACTCACTTTGATGTAATCGATGGTAAACACAAAGAATCACTATAAATCACAATATGCTGTGGTAATAGTTGTCAGTATCAACCAAATTACCAGGTATACACTATGCACGCCAATGTGAATTGTCAATTAATAAACAGTTATTACATAATGCAGCCATCAGTTTTCATTGTTGATATGTATTCCCTAGCCAATATACAGATACTTTGTCACTTATTCTACATGCACATGCTTGTGTGTTGGATGCATACCAAAATACTCAAAATTCTCTGCATGTCCCATTACTAAAAAGTATCCCCTTTGAAACAAAGGAATGAGTGATCACGTATCTGATGTGAGGGGTAGGTGTAATGTGTCAGGAGTACAGACGGGTGAAATGTGTAGAGTCCAGTATTATTGCCATGGTTAGTTAATTTGTATTAAATTTTACATGTCTAGTAGGTTTATTTGACTCTTATAGCTAATGAAACAGAACGCGACAGGACCCTTTAATTACATCCCTTAAATTATGTATTGGAGATATATTGAAAATATTCCTAACTACATTTTGTAGAGTAATAAAAGTACGCAGTTGTCCCACAACTTAATAAGAAAACATGTAGCAGACGTCGGGTGTGCTTAATCATTAATGGTGTAAACGGTCTTGTGGGGTTGACTCATTGTCAGATTTGCAGGAATATTGTATGGTAGCGTCCTGATCATGAGTAGCGGAAGAAACTTCTGTAGAAATTGGTAACATTAAGGGTGCATTTACACTGATATAGAACTGTACACAGATCTGTATGAAGTCACGTGTCGTGCATTACTGTGATCACAATATGATTACTAATAGTGAACGCGCGCTGATCAGTACTCTGGTAATTGACAATTCACTACGAGTCGTTTCAGTTTAGGCCAGACATAAAAATGGATCTACCATCAGCAGACAACATCGATTTGGTATGTGCCGCATGTATTTAAGGTGTATCCTTATACCACTTGATAATGGTTCGAAGAAAGAATGAAAATCGCATAGGAATACACAATAAACAACAGTATACACAAATAGAGGCTAGAACGCACACATATAGCTTTAGATGGAGATTCCACCAATATTTAGGATTTCAGGTGATCAACTATATATATATATATATAGGTCTCCTGTTTGACACCATCTGGGCGGTGGCCATTTTGGATCTGTATGGAATGGGTATCCACCCTACAACACCCTTTATTTGACCAAATGTAGTCAAATTTCCAACTGATGACAATTCCAATGACAATGTTGACCAAATGTAGGACAATATTGTTTTATTAAATTAACTAGCAGTTTTTGACTGGCCACGGGGAGGGATCAGGACACAATCTTTCCAAGTGTCTGATGTTCCCAACCTGACACCCGCCCCCATGATAAGGTTGGAAAATTTCCAGCTGATGGCCATTCCAGCCCAAAATTTTGATAAAAAGTAGGAGATTATGCAAATATTGGTCCGAAAACAATAACTCCCCCCCCCCCCCCAATAAAATGTTTGAAAATCAAACTAGAAGATCATTTTCAACTTATTGTTGGTTTGGAAATTACAGCTAATGTCGTGTCAGGTATGAAATTTCCAACTGTTGAAAATTTTGACCAAAGTTGCCACGTCCCTGTCCGTGTTCAATATTCGAAATACACGGGTAGAAATGACAACGAAAACTAAAACACATTCGCCAAGCCCGAGTGACAATTAATCAAAACAGATTTGCCTGTCGCAGTGCTTCGGCGTTGACCGTGACGTATAGTGGACACGGTTTTTGCTCACACGAACTAATACCGTTTTCTTTCTGTGTGCTTTTCTATATCAACCCGTTTACACTAGTCTGCGTGTAGATCTGTGTGCAGTTCTATAGCAATGTAAATGCACCCTAAACTAAGTCATATGCGGTCACGTGCGATCACATGTGGTCATGTACGGTTATGACCTTCACATGACATCATGTGATTCAATGTCCACGAGTGATAGTACAATCAGCACATAATATCATGTGATGTCATATGATGTTGTGAGATGTCATATGCTTGGTCATTTGATTTAAAAATAACGATGGCATCTTTTTTTCTCCTGCATAAAAGCGTGGGTAAAATGACCATCGGTCTGTTCAGTTCAGTTCAGTTTGTATCATATAGATCCCACAATCAGCCCCCTCTACATTTATATGCTGGACGCAGAAAATACAACATTTTTCATTGTCGCATACGTAATTTTTGCAGTGAACTCCGATGTGATATGTTCAATAATTATATCGCTGACAGCCCCGCATGCTCATGTGGAAATCGATCTGAAGACGCCTATCACGATTTCTTCATGTGCCCATTGTACCAACGTGAGCGCTCAGTTCTCTTTGAGAAACTAGCCCGCGAAAATCTCAAAGTAAGACATATTTCAGAACTCATGTGTGGAATACCTTATCTCTCGTCCCAACAAAATATGAAACTATTTTCCATCACACAACAATATATTGCAGCGACTAAGCGTTTTGGCCCTTAATGATTATATTTATCATTTATCTATATTTATATTTATCTATACTTGCTTCCGGAATTTCAACTTTTACCTCACAAGTGGACAAACCTCCCATTCAAACATCTCATTGTGAGATAACATCTATATTGCCTTCCAGAGCACAACAATAACAAAATGGAGAACGAATCAAGTGTACCATTATATTTTACAACCAACATAAAAGTACTAAGATTAGATAATATATTGGCACTTGTCAATCATTCCAACATTAATAAAGTAGTGACATTCTTCAAATACAAATTTTCTCACAGATAAGAAGCAATCTCATGTTGGATCATCTCTGGAAGGCGCTACACACTATATCTCCCATAACTTCTCACCATGTAAATAAGTTTCTACCGTCATCTTGATCACATGTGTGTTACAATATTGTATTAGGAGAGGGGCTTTATAAGTTGCAAAAACTTGTGCCCCAATCCCTTTTGTATATTTTGCAAATAAAATATGTTTCAAGTCAAGTTCAGTTCAGCTCGCTTTAACTTACTTACAAGAGCAAAGTGCAAAGAGGAAGCTATTCACAACCATCGTATTAAAACATTAGAAACAAATATGACTTTTTATGCTCCTAAGATTGACAACACGGCCACACAATACGTCAATACGGTACCACAACCCATGCACGATTGGAGTTCTGCTACACACTAATTATTAAACTTCATTTTAGCTAAAAAATTAACTCTATATATATATCTCCAGTTATAAATATGTTGATTCTGATAGTTCAAGAGGTAAATAATTTGTGAATACTAATTTAGCGTGCCATGATACGTATCGTATCGTTGATCGTGTATCACGATTCGTATTCGTATCGCCATAATATTGCCAACGCAGCACGAGTTCGCCGTCCGCTGGTGGACTGTTGATTCTCCCACTACCGGCAGTGACTCGGTCGGAGTAATCAGTGAATACGCTGTTCAAATCTCGCGCCAAGTGGTAACCCTTGAGCAAGGTCACTCGTGCTGTTACGGCGTCACCGTACCTAGACGATAACACAGTTTTCCATGATTACATAATACGTACCGTTTTTTTTCAAACGGGCGTATAAAAAGTGTCGTAATTCAATGTAAAAATAATTGGATGGCCTGTATTTTTGACATAGAAATACACAAACTAACTTTTGCTGCGATGTGATCTTTCGCACCGAGCGTTAAAGGGTACTGTACACTAAATCCGGCCATTTATGGGACCATCTCACTGCACGAAATTTGGAATTTAATTTCACGTAAACAAGCATTTTACATTAAATGTCTAGATTTACGGCATACCAGGATCACATAAATTTCCATATAAACTTGAAACATACGTGGGATTTACGGACACTCATTCTTCCATATTTACGTGGGATTACGTTCGATTTCAAAAATACGTGCAATTTACGGATCATTTATTTTCGAAATAAAACATGTATTGATGCGTTAAATATCAAATATACGTGCAATTTACGTGCATTTATAATAGAAATAACATATTTATGTATGTGCTAAATTTCAAATATACGTGCATTTATATTCTAAATAACACATTTATTGAGGCCTTTTCTTTTCGATCACTGACACTGCTATTGATTCATCACTTGGATTTTTTTAAACCTTTTTCATAACATTAGTAATGTCTGCCCATCACTTTGGTGTTTTTCAAATGCATTTCCTGGCCTTTGCTGTATGACAAACGGATTCGGATTCAGTGATAATATTGCCATAAGAAAACACTAGTCCCAATAATCCCTTTCTTATGGCGCATCCACGCCTAGACTATAAAGATATTGATCTGAAAATACGGGTAATAGTGAAGTTGGCACGATAAAATCATAAACAATGTTAAAAAATGGTGGATATTGGCTGTAAAATATGGAAAGAGAAAATATAAATTATACATAACTATATATGTAGCCATGTCATTATCTGATTACAAGGCCGAATATATAACACGTGGTTTAGAGTTTACATACACGGAATAACGCAAACTGAATACCCGGGTTTGAAGACATATAGAAGACAATGTCCTATAAGACAATATACACGCATCATTTACCTCTGAAATTCTCATCTAATATCGACCTTCTTCTGTCCACGCAACACCCATACATAAATGTTCGTGACTTCTACACAGAAGAAATTACTATTAAATTCCAAATAAATTGAGCCATTGATTAGTGCAAAATACACTCATGTGCTCTACGAACGACGCAAACAACATGGTAATTATAATGAAAATGAGTTTATGAAAATGAGTAAGTATAGCAGTCAAGATATCAGGGAGAAGCACTTCACCACCGGGGTTGCATTAAGTCAATTCACCAACTCAGATATTACTGAGTAATCTCGTACCCTGCTCTACACGTACCGACCGTGTCATTGAGGTGTCTTGCCAATATAAGGTCGAAATGTTGGTATGTATCCTAAATAAAAGCAGAGGGTAAGAAATGACTCAAGAAGTAACGAGTCGACTCAGTTGGGAGTTACGAGTTGACTCATAATCGGTACGAGTTGACTGTTTCGGAGGGTACGGTCTGGACAGTGTACGATATTACTTATTCCGAAGATTGTGGCTTTCGTGAATATGTTATTCCAAGGACGTATATTATATATCCGAGAGCACATTGCCGCATACATAATCATATATAATTATTCGTGTTCCGTGTGTGCGGCTTTTCAAGATTTCAATGATTGTAATTTTATAATGAAACGTGCTACCGTACTTATTCATTTGCCCAAGTCTACTGTGATATTATATACGTCTGAGAAATTCGGTTAAGCGCTCTAGAAAAGTGTGTAGCCAATCACATACCAATCAATGTGATCCTTTATGGCCCTGAAATTAACAGTTTGTTCAAGGACACACTTTACAACATTTCTATGAACTATATAATTAAGATTAAGTGTCTCGTTATTTTCCATTCACCTGTTCACCTTGGGAATATAAGGGGAATCCCCAATTGTAAACTTCCTGGTGTCGGTTTCGTCGATGTGCACCAGCTGTGTGCACTTGATTTATTGGGGGAACCTAACTGGCGGAAATCAAGTTCGGCAATTACAGTAATTAAGGGGCATAGGGCCCCACACAAAAATACCACACATACCAAATTAGGTACGTCATCCACACTGTATGATTATGAATTGGATCGTATTTGAATAAACTGATAACAAAAACACAACTTTTTAGATAAGAAGGAGATCATGCAACGAATATCTCTAACATTACACTAGAGCATTCCATGAATCTCTACTCTATAGCTATAGTCCAGTGCATTTATGGTTTCACCTCAAAATAATTGCAACACAAAGTTTCTCAGTGGGAATAAGTACTTTAACCCATCACAAATAATATACTAAAAATCAACAAGAATCAAGAAATGCGAAATTGATGAATTTTGTGAAATAAATTTGTCAAAATTTTGTAAAATACACATTTTAAGGCTTTTTAAGGATGTTTATAAAAAACTTCCTTTCACACGTCCTTCCATTTATATATCCATTTTGTGGAGTGCACAACCCTGATTACAGAACAGAAAACCTTTCCTAGATACGTTCAGTATTTTTTGAGTTATGTGCCTCCAAAATTTGGAGTTCGTCTAATTTCGGAGGCTCAATTTCTCAAAATTAGTTAAGATCCATTTTTTATGGTCTTGTATTTTAAAAAATAAAGTAAAATGAAGGGATTCCTTGTTGTTTTAGTCATTTTCTCTCTAGGTTGTGCACAAAATATGATTTCTTTATGCATCTATGATTGAGAGGACAAAAATATTCTTAAACAAAATGTGTGTTCCACCATTGTATGGACAGCAAAATTTGCATGAGGTCCAGAACCGGCGTGATGAAATAGCATATTTGATGTCATAGAAATCAATAATTATATATCCATACTAGAAGGTGACCCGATTTCGTCCGGGCTTTGACCTTGAATTGTCCATTTTGAAGGTCAAGGTCAAGTGGGGTCACGATTTGACCAGTCCAAAAACACTGCCCGGACAAAAGTACCTGACAAACGTGCCCGTCGAAATCCATCCGGTTTTACCCGATTTGACCTTGAATTGATCATTTTGAAGGTCAAGGTCTGGTCGGGGTCACGATTGGACCCGTCCAAAATAATCAGTGGACAAAAGTAACCCCACGTATCAAATTTCGTCGAAATCCCATCAAAATTGGCGATTTGACCTTGAAGTTACCCGATTTCAAGGTCAAGGTCACGTCGCACGGGCAAATGAATATGAGACTCGCCATAAGAAAGTACCCCCACATGCCAAGTTTCATCGAAATCCCGTGATATTCGGTCACGTCGCACGGACAAATTAATAGGCCCATGCCACCCGCCGGCCGAAAATCCCCCCACATACCAAGTTTCATCGAAATCGGCTCGGCCGTTTTCGAGTTCATCGCGAACACACAGACAGACACACACACACACACAAACAGATCTTCCAAAATATATAATAGACTAGCCGATGAGCCCGACGTTGTCCGGGCTATTCAAAAATCCAAATTTCAAGTCGATAGCTCCACCCGTTTCCGAGATCTGGTCTGCGCATGCGCGAAGCTGGCGTCGCACGGGCTCGGCGTCCCGATAAAATTCGTATCCGGGTCAAGATACATTCACATACCAAATTTCAAGTTGATAGCTCCACACGTTTCCGAGATATATATATTGCCCAATGTCATTTGCGGATACCTCGGCCGGTGATGATTTAACGCAACATCGGCCGGTTATGAGTTAAACGCGATCACGTCACGATCTCTCGACGGCGTAATATATTTACGGAATGTTTTTCGATCACTGAAGCATGGTCCTGCGTTCTTCCCGATAATTAAGGTAGAAACTTTAAACGGACACAGGCGTGTGATACATCGCTGTAAAGAGGAAGCGCCACAGATTCTAACCGTGCAAATTATATGACTGGCAATTTATTATTCGCGCTATATCGAATCGATTTGTGAGCACCGAACTGAAATATATTAGCGCAAAACGGCGTAAAAACAGATTTGACCTCGGCACGTGAAAAGTTGATCTCGGATCTGAAATCTGATGAGCTCATATTGACCGCCTGGTCAAACTATACACACGTACCAAGTTTCGTCCCGATCGGTCGAGAATCTTCCGAGATCTGGTCTGCGCATGCGCGAAGCTGGCGTCGCACGGGCTCGGCGACCCGATAAAATTCGTATCCGGGGCAAGATACATTCACATAGCAAATTTCGATAGCTCCACCCGTTTCCGAGATCTCGTCTGCGCATGCGCTGCACGGGCTCGCCAATACGACAACGTCGACCGCCTGGTCAAACTACACACACGTACCAAGTTTCGTCCCGATCGGTCCAGAATCGTAAATTTGTATAAATGACAAACAAACATACATACAAACATACAAACAGAGGTCTGCAAAAATATATATGAGATTCCCTGTCTTTCTCATAATCACCTCGTTCCCAAATCATGGTGTAGAAAATCAAATTATGGCCCTATGAATCTTTAGACTTGACTCATCTAAAAATGCCAATTTGGTGCGTTTTTTGTTCATTTTTAAAGGTTTTTGTGTATAAATTATAAAAACAATGTATGTTTAATGTGCAAACTCATATGAACTTTCCTCCTGAAACACTTTAGTGTTGAAATAATTGCCTTATGTTGGATATGTCAATGAATGTCACTGAATTTCACTAATATTTCTGGAAACTGATGCGAAATTTGAATATCTGAAAAATGGGGTAGGGGAAACCATATTGACAAAATCTAGAAAATATGGACCTTGATGCATAAAACTTTAACACCACCAGCTCCTACAAACCTTATTCTTTCATACAGAGTAAACTGCTTCCTGTTTTGATGTTCATATTTAGAGCTACGATCCTTTTTGTTGTAACTCAATGGCGAAATGGCGAATCATTATTTCGGGCTGGTTCTATATAACATGCTGATAAAGTTCTAAATAAACATCTAACAATAAATAAAGTACTAAACTGTTTACCATGCAAGAATAATCTGCACAAACTGGAATAAAACAACCCTTTGTCTCCAATGACTAGAATATGGTGACAAGATCATAGCCTTTGTCATTTCACCTACCCCATTATCAACATTCAAATTTGGAGTCAGTTTCTTGAAAAATATGTGAAATCCAGTGACTGTTGATTGGCATAACCAATGTAATCATATTTTTTCCAACACTAAGGGCGCGTACACATGAAGCTGCAAGAAAATATCTGCAAGAAAATATCAGGTAAAATTGCACACTGATATTTTCTTGCTGCAAAGATTACGCCCGTGAGAACGCGGCGGTTTAGACGGCGTTGATTGAGCTCAAACATAACAGTATTGGTCGTGCTGGTTCAAGTGAATTTCGTCCGGTAAATAACATATAGTCCATTTTGGCAATTCATAGCTTTGTGAAATTTCCAACTGTTAAACATGTATTACCGAAGTCGGGTGGGATGAGGCACCCACCGACCTGTAGCAACGTTGCTGACCTCATGCATAAAGACCTTCTACATAATGAGAAAGTGGTCACGCTATTTGGAAATTTGGAAATGTTATAATTGCATAGTGCATGCATATGTGGGGTGACAAAAGTTATTATGGTTTTGTGGCAAATCGGATGACCCCACCCCATTGAGATCCCATATGAAGTTTTCAAGAGAATGTTGCTTGGTTCATGGGTCTGTGGTGTATATTACGTTACCGAACTTACATGGGTGCATGTGGGGACATGAGACCCCCGCCAACTATGGTCAAAGTTTTCACCAGTTGGAAACAATATTAGTTGGAATGTTTACACCAACAATGGTTCTGGTATTGTTCTGGTAGTCTGATTTTTCAACCATTGATGTATGTGGAATTAGTGGTTTTAGACCAATATTTGCATTTCTTCCTACTTCGGTCAAATTAATAGCTTGGAATTTCTTCTAAGCCCTCCCTCCCCGGCGTCCATTCAAAATTCAAGGCATGTGAGGTACCAGATGGGAAATTCAAAGACGATGAGATGTGTGAAAATTAAAGTATGTGATCTTGGGTCTTTGACCCGGTTCAAGAGGGGGGGGTGCAGTCAGAAATCCATGGACATCCTCCGTCAGCGGAAACCCTCAAAAGATATACGTCCCCACACATATCCATATAATAGATCAGCGATTATGTCAAACAATCCAAAATGGAATTACGAAGTCAATTGTTGAAACAGGCGATAATAACTCGAGTGCGTGAACGGTTACCAGCGTGTCCCTTATAGAGATTAGTTAAAGGTTACCGATGGCCACCAATCAAGGTGAACACATATCACCAACTGGCGATAAAATATCAACGCGCTGCCTTCGTCGGATATTTTCCGGTATTATTTATTTCATTGGTCAAGTAAGTCACATGGGGCATACCTGATATTTTCTTGCCCGCCATGTGTACGCGCCCTAAGTGTTTTAGGAGGAACGTTCAAATGATTTTACACATTAAACATTAATTGTATTCATTGTTGTTTACTATTTGTGCACAAAAAAACTTTAAAATGGACAAAAACACCACAAAACAGTCCAAAATGGCATTTTTGGAAAAGAGTCGATACAAAGGATTCATAGGACCATGAGTTGATTATGGCACATACATGTATGTGTTTAGCAAGTCCAGCACAGTGTATTTAACCTAGTATAGTAAGAGGTTATGAGAAATACAGGGCATATGGATATCAATTTATTGAGTTGTATGACCTCAAATATGGTATTTCATCACACCAGTTCTGTACGTGTCACAAGGCAAATTTGGCTAAGTCCATACAATGGAACACACATTTTGTTTAAGAATATTTTTGTCTTCTCGATCAAAGATGCATAAAGAAATCATTTGTTGTGCACAATATAGTAAGACAACTAATACAACAGTAAGATATCCCTTCATTGTTCTCTAGATTTTTAAATACTAGACCTTAAAATATGGATTTTAGCTAATTATTCAGAAATTGAGGCTCCGAAATTAGACAAACTCCCAATTTTGAAGGCACATAACTCGAACAATTCTCAACGTATCTGGAAAATGTGTTCTGTTCTGTAATCAGGATTGTGTACTCAACAAAATGGATATATAAATGGAACGACATGTGAAATGAAGTTTTTTATAAACATCCTTGAAAAGCTATAAAATGGGTATTTTACAAAATTTATTTCACAAAATTTATCAATTTTGCCTTTCTTGATCCTTTTAGATTTTTAGTATGTTGTTTATAATTGGTTAATAGACTTACTCCTGCTAAGAAACATTGTCTTGCAATTATGTTTGAGGTTTGGCACTTTATTCTCATAAATGCACTGAACTAATAGGCACGAAGATCCTTATGAACATGGGAGGGAAAGATGTTATGAGTTATGTATTCAAGCGAACATCCCAAGCAATAATATAAAATGAGTGCTCGGTCTCTCAAGATTGACAACGACGTTGTACACATCGACACACAACTCTTATTTCAGAGGCTTTAATATCACTGTTGCCAAAGCGCCGACCAGAGGTGATTTAACCTGCTGTGTCAGACTTTTCGGTAGAAAAGGATTTCATTTACATACACTATCACCAGGTGCAGTGTTGGAAGGGGCTTAATTTGGAACCAACTGATTGGGGATGGCATGTTAAGGATGGGCGGCTTAATCCTATCAAATGTGAGGAACCACCAGCTCCAAAAGAACTACTGAACATCATTCGTTGTAAATCTAAAACGGACTGCAAAAGCAGGTGCACATGCCGAAAACATGGAATTATGTGTTCTATGTCTTGTGGGGAATGCCAAGGTGTTGACTGTTCGAACACACAGCCTTTCGACAACAGTGAAATGGAGGCCTAGACTGAAAATCAGAACGATCTATCCAGACTTATTATTTTTTTCAAAATTCTATATTTTTTTAATGAATTTCTATATTTTTTCTCTTTTTTCACTATTTTGCCACAACATATGGACAACTTAGTGACAATGATACCACAACCTGGCCCAAAATTGATGGAAAATCCCATATATAACTGCCTGACAGCAGTCCAAGTCCAACTATGGCAATTTTCTAATGCATAAACATGTAATGTGAAATTCCATTTTCTCTGATTTCTTGTCATTTTTACATCTTTTCACCCTAAAATATTTTGATTATTTGCTTGTAGTAACAACATGAGAAAACCCCACAATTGTGGATATAACTATATAACAATAGTTCCAAGCCCAGTTATGACAATTTTACAACTGCATCAAGAGTTATTGTAGACTTCCAGTTTTCACTGAATTTTGGCAAATTTTTCAACTTTTTGACCCAAATTTCGAAAATTTAATCAATGTTTATAGAATAAAATGATACAAAATCTTGGATACAACTGTACCACAGTTTATCATTGTGAAAATATAACACTTGTATGTTTACATCAAGAGTTATTAACAAAAATGTTAATCTCCATTTTTCACAAATTTTTCATCATTTTCGCCCCTTTTTGCCTCAAAAAGGCCATTTCGCATGTTCAGATTTTTGTTGATTTTTAGCTGAGTATACTCTATGATGCTCCCAACCAAAATAAAACAAAATCTTTTGTATTGCAATTATTTTGAGGTTCAGCCCTATTTTCTCATAAATGCATTGGACTACTATACGCCCGTATAGATCATATTCCACCATGCAGTATACATAGGAACGTTTTGGTGTTCTGACAGTGGACTTTATAACATTGAACAACAAGGCGGGATATATATTTCTTTGTTAATACTTGTTCCTCAATACTTCACATTAGGGGATGCAGTCCCAGCTCGAGATTGCATGCTATGTTGTGACCTTTCTGAGCCGATGTCGCAAGAAATTATTGAATTAATTACCCAGGAGAAATCCATAATTGTAAACGGCGCAAATCAAAATCGCTCGCAAAGTCACGTAAATTGTTCAATTTCGAGTTCGGAACTACGTATACAGTGAAGTACATTATTAAGGAACAGGTAATAACTAAACATATTACCGGCACTGTTTTTTTCCTATGTTATATACTTCACTGTCACAACATCAAATAGTTTGATGCATCATAAAACATGGGTTTTCACCTGTAATAATGTTCGGCTCTTAATATTTGTTTGTGATTTTTGAAAACAGTTCGGAACTCCGAACCAGGGAGGTGGCTAGAGGGTCTCCGTTTGGGGTGTCCACCTTGGGAAATTCCATACTGCACCCCCCCCCCCCCCGAATCAGAATCAGACAAAACACAAATTTTTCGCAATTTAATTTGCACCCCAACCCTTCCCCTTGCACCTTAGTGCTCAGGCCTAATATCCTATATATTCATAAACCGTGGTTCTATATTCCCCGTAAGAAACTCGCAAATCTTAGCATCTAGACTGGCCTCAACTGAAGCTTTCCTATAGTGTTGGACATTTCAAACTTCATACTCCCCATCAGTATAACATGATGCGAACGAATAATCAGTAATAAATTCCGTTGCTTGCTACAAATACGAAGATGATGTCTCCTAGATTGTGATGATTATATAGTCCAGGCACATTAGGCGTGAAAGGGGGGAAAGTAAGCAATAAATAGGTGAAAGCTGTCAGATTGTTTTATATTATTTAGGCCATAACATTGCGGATGCGTCACGAAAAGTCCCCTGAAATCGGAGTTGAGCTTTCGGAGTTAACTAATTTTTTCCATAAAAAAAAAAAACTTTTAAATTTTTCACAATCATAGGAATAATGGGATGATATAACAATTTTTCAGCCGAAAAATATACCAAATGTACTCAATATTGTTTAATACACAATTCTCGAAACAGAGATACAAATTCAACGGGGGGGGGGGGGGGATTTGAATGAATTTCGCAGATTTCACGATTTTTTCAGACATTTTCTGAATATCTTTACTCGCCCTCTTTTGTTAGGAAAATGTTGAATCACCATGCGATTTATATGCTGTCTTCGGCAATAAATGTCACCACAATTATGGAATATCGACTGTTAGTAAGCTCTAACATCAATTACGCATATCTATCGACACCTGCTCCATGATGATGATGATGATGATGGGCGGGTATGTGTGAAGATTGAGTCCATAAATTAGCCTACATATGACTGCATTCGCATATGGTCTAATGGAATTTAGTGAGAATTTGCACCATTACGAAAAATCATGATATCTCAAAAAGCTCAACTCGGATTTTTGCCAGGTTGTTCATAAACATGTTCTTATTAATCCCTGAAAAATTCAGCTTTCCCCTTTTTTTGCCGTAGTGAAACCTAATGTGCCTGGACTAGTAATAGAGAGGATATCTAATGAGTCGCAATTCTATAGTCCGGGAGCTAATAGGGGTACCCTTGCACCCCCCCCCCCCCCACCCCCCACCGAGACTTAACTTCACCCCACACATTTTGATCCTTATTATGTCATTTAACATTTAAGCAATGTTAACAAGAAAACAAAGTGGCCGTGTAGACTCCAGACAAGATGGCGTCCATCATGGCCGCCGTTTTTCAGACCAGACCCTAAGTCAGTTTTATGTAAATTATAGCGGAAAAATATAGTCAAATGTATACAAATGTATATATTTTCGCGAAGCTAAGACATAATGACACTTGTTTGGGCCAAAATTGAAACTCACCATCCAAGATGGTCGCCAAAATGGCTGCCAGAAGTTGAAAATATGACGTTTTTTCACAAATATCTTCTAGATCAGTTCATGCTGTTTGGAACTGGTTGAGTAATATGACTTTATTTTGTGTTGGTATATTAACTGACCACTGAAGCAATTAAATATGCAATTGGTGGGGTCCTATCCCCTTCCGATCCCTCAAAAATTCGATTTTACAGAACGCGATATAAAATTTCACAAAAAATCATAATTCGGATTCTAGTCATATTTCAACAAGAAATGAACAGAACTTTGTAATGTAAGTGATGCATATCATTACCTATGAATATTCCAACTCACTGGAACCAAAATTCGTACTTTGGCTAAAAATGGCTGCCAAAATGGCCGCTAAAATATGGAAAATGGTAAATATTGCCTCAGGGTGCCCTGCAATCGCTTACCAGTCGTGGTTGTATTCAACTCTACACTCTAATCATCGAGGGGCGCCTACGGCGCATAGGATACTTATACATATTATTTATGTGGGCAGTAGCCTCTATAGGGGCGCCTGTGGCGCATAATATACTATGGGTGGCGGGATGGGGTGGTGGGTGGGTACATTCACTTTTCAGGGTTGAACCATTTTTTCAAGTAGAATGCAACTATCTTTGGTATCAAAGGTGTTTATTGTTTTGGTCTATCTTAGATGTGTCATACTCCGGTGTTTATAGACCAAATTGCTCAAGATGGCTTCCAAAATGGCAACCAAATTTGTAAAAAGTCATTTTTTTTTTTTTACATATATCCCGAAAATTATTCTCTGCATTGTCCAAAAAGGTAGCAAATTGTGACTCGCTTGGTTATTATACGTGTTAGTTAATTATCTAACAACTACATGTTCTATTCTGGTTGTCCCAGTTCCGTATGGGGCGTGACAAATTCATTTTAAAGTATGGAATTTGGCCGAGAACCTGTTTTGGTATTTTGGCCATATTTATTGAAAGGAAATGGGCAGAACTTTGAGACGGAACTGAGATGGACCATAATCTGTAGCTATTCTGGTCCATTATGATAAAACAAATGTCATCTGGATACAGGATGGATGCCAAGATCGTAGCCAGGGAGTTACTCTATGACCATAGGTGAGGTGAATATGTATACAGGGAGTTATTGTATGTCATGACTGATGTGAATAGGTATACAATGAGTGACTATTTGGTTATGAGTGGGTTGTCCATGGTAAGATGTATAGGTATACAGGGAGAGGTGATGTGAATCTGTATGCATGGAGTGACTCTATGGTGTATGGTTGTGTGTATCCAGTATGGGTGCACCCAGTGTGCATGTATGTGCATTGATGTGGTGTATGGATATAGCTACATGGTCATCTATGTGTTGATTATGTATATATGGAGTGACTGTAAGGTCATGGGTGGGATGTACATGTATTGTCTGTACGGTCATGCATGGGGTGTGTGGATAAATAGGGAGTGATTTTATGGTTACGGATAATGTGTATAGGTACATGGAATGACTATGCGGTCATGATTGAAGCGTATGTGCATACCTGGAGTAAGCTGGTGGACATTATCGAGCGTGTGGGTATACAGGGAGTGTCCTTGTTGTAACGGTGGGATGCATATTTATATATCTCGTGAATGTATTATCATTGGTGGGTGTATAGGGATTAGCTGTATTATCACGGATTGCGTGTATGATTATACAGTGAGTTGCTGAATTGTCATGTGTGAGGTGTATATGCATGTATATGCATGTATGGATGGTGTGAGTGCTCCTGTGTGTGGGTTTTTTTTTGTATATCGGCAAGGGCTGAATGGGCATTGGTGAGGTGTACATGTATATCTGGAGTGACTCTATGGTCTAGGGTGGGCTGCATATGTATATCGAGTGCATGGTTATATGACTATGTGTGTCGAACAGGTATGTATATATTGATTGTCTATTTGACCATGTGTGTGGAAAATAGCTATACAGGGGATGACATTATGACCAATGGTGAGATGAATGGGTATACAAGGAGTGACTATATGGTTATGGGTCATGTTTAGGAGTATACCCGGTGTGCCTGCATTGTGACTCATGGCTGTATGATCATCCGTGGTCATGGGTCAGGTGTACGTGTATACAGTGGGTCACTATATTGTTATGTCTGTGGTGTTTGTGTATATATGGAATGACTGTGTGATAATGGGTGGCTATCGCATTCCACGGTTAACGTTTCCCCGATTTACATAAACACCATCAAGATGGAGAACTCTGACATGACCTCTCTATTAATTAACATATCCTTGAGTTATTGTTGAAAGCGATATCCACCCAAGGTACACATGTACAACCCACCCATTACCTCAGTCACTCCATATGTACATAGACACCACACAAATGACAACATAGTCACCCACTGTATACACGTACACCTGACCATACAGCCACCCTTGGTTATACCCGTACATACCACAAATGACGATACAACCACGTGGTGTCATGCATGAACACAAGGTATACTCCTACACCGACACATGACCATATAGGCACTCTATGTATACATATTCACCACATTCACGATCATACAATCACTCAGTGTATACCTATTCACCTCACCGTGAACCATACAGCCTCTACACGTATGCCTATTCGTCATACCCATGACCATAGAGTCAATCCAGGTACATATATATGCCTCACCAATGGTGAGCCCTTCCAGATATACCAATACCCGCACATCCGACCATACTTGCATATACATGACAATTCAGCAACTCAATGTATACTCATACACGCCATCCATGATCATACATCTGCTCCCTATACACCACCAATGATAACACATCCACAACATATATAAATATACGTCCCACCCGTTACCAAAAGGGCACTCCCTATATACCCACACATCATTCAAGGCCATACAATAACTCCCTGTATACCTATTCACCTCACCTATGATCATATATTAACTCCCTGGCTGCCATCTTGGAATCCATCCTGTATCCAGTTGATACATATTATGGTTCATCTTAGTTCCGTCTCAAAGTTCTGCCCATTTACTTTCAATAATATGGCCAGAATCACAAAAGAGGTTCTCCGCAATGCAACTTTAAAATGAATTTGTCATGCCCCATACGGAAATGGGACAAACATAATAGAACGTAGTTGTCGGTTAAAACTAACACGTATAATAACCAAATGAGTCGCAGTGTGCTACGTTTTCGGATAACGCAGAGAATAATGTTCGAATATATGTAAAAAATTGACTTTTTACAAATTTGGTTGCCATTTTGGAAGCCATCTTGAGCAATTTGGTCTATAAAAACACCGGAGTGTGACACATTTAAGATAGACCAAAACAATAAACACCTTTGATACCAAAGATAGTTGCATTTTACTTGAAAAAATGGTCCAACCCTGAAAAGTGAATTTTTGCCGATATTTATGTCAAGTTTGTGAGAGAAAAATCCAATATTTCTGGTGATGTCAGTGGTGACAATAGTAAAAATGATCCATGGTGCATCAGACATGTTAGTATTCAATGTATAGAATACAGAATGGCCAATTTTATACACCAACCACGACGTGTAAGCGATTGCAGGGCACCCTGTGGCAATATTTACCATTTTCCATATTTTGGCGGCTATTTTGAGCCAAAGTAAGTATTTTGGTTCCAGTGAGTTGGAATATTCATAGGTAATGATATGCATCACTTACATTACAAAGTTCTGTTCATTTCTTGTTGAAATATGACTAGAATCCGAATTGTAATTTTTTTTGGTGAAATTTTATATCGCGTTCTGTAAAATCGAATTTTGAGGGATCGGAAGGGTCTAGGACCCCAATAAATGCATGTTTAATTGCTCCAATGATCAGTTGATATACCAAACACAAAGTAAAGTCATAATACTCAACCAGTTCCAAACAGCATGAACTGATCTAGAAGATATTTGTGTCATATTTGATTGAGCTTTTCGGCAATGTTAGTAGAATGCTACATTCCCCTAGTTGACATAGCACCTGACTACTGACTTACCAGTTTCACGCACCAGAACAAGTGCATAACATGTCTTTAAAAGTTGAAGGACATAATAAGGAACAAAATGAGTGGGGTGAAGTTAAGTCCCAGGGGGGTGCAAGGGTACCCCTATTAGCTCCAGGACTATGTGTCTTTACTAAAAATATGAGGCCTGGTTTAGGGGATAATAATGTGACAAAATGAATTATAAATATGTTGCTTGTATGTAAACAAATATATGTTAATTTAGCGCCATCTTTACTTGGTCTGAACACGCAGTTTCTTTAAAAGGCAGACGACATTCTTTGAAATATTATAGTGTTCTTTGTTGTCGAATATTTCACCAACCATTGGTATATATGTGAAGGCTTAGATCATGCCACGAATCTCTACTCTGGCTAACGTCCGTATTCCACCAGTACAAAACCTTGTAACTTTTTTATTTTTTGACAGGGAACCTTATAAAGTCTAAAAATAACACGGGGAATATATGTCTTAGTTATTATCTGTTCCTTAATAATGTACTTCACTGTTGGTGAAGGCCCATGCAACTCGAACTTTCACGATTTCAATACGTTTGTGAGCGATTTTGCTTTGCGTCGCTCACAATTATGGAATTTCTCCTGGTTAATATTAATTCATTGTTTATTGCGATATCGACCCACAATTTGCCACAAATACTATGGAAAAGCATGCAATTTTGAATATGGAAATTCACCAACAGTGAAGTACATTATTAGGGAACAGATAATAACTAAGAAATATATTCCCCGTGTTATTTTTTCGACTTTATAAGGTTATATGATCACTGTGTACATTCGATAACCGGAAGTGGAATCGGAAAAAGTAGAATCTACGACTCGCAATATACACCAGGGTAAGTGTTTTGGCTTCTAATTATTCTCTCAATACTATAAAAATGTAATGAGATGATATTTCCCATAGCATATATATTTCCAATCACATACAGGAGCCCCCCCCCCCCCCTTCGTACGCCGGATTCGACCCATTTTGGACCCGTACGCCGGATTCAAGACACAAATTAAGCTGGATTCCGGATTCATGTATTTATATAAACGGATTCCATTTCGGGTGAAATATTGCGATTTAGTTCCTCATTTGGTCATAATAGATCATAATATCATGAATTTTATATGGGATCCAATCTGATGCACACTCTTATAGGACTTAGTCCGTATATATTCGTTTGTATACGGTGCTCTTTATCTTTCCGGTCATTATATGCGGCAACATATCTCAAAAATTGCACCAAAGACATAGCAAAACAAATTTGGATGATGGACTGCCAATTATATTTCCGTGAAAATGGGCTGTGGGCATAAACTTAACCCGCAATTCAAAAATATGTATGTTATATTGGGCTACCATCAACATATAAACAACGGTATACCTCCGATGGCTAGTTAAAACAATATAACCTTGCCAGGATAGTGTGTGGATTTCAACCATGCTATATGTAAAACTGTTTACTCGCCGTCACTTAGCTATATCATCAAACACATTAATTCAAATGGCGTTTGTTTGGCGGTTTACATGCGATGTGTTAAGCATGGTTGTTAATATTATTATCTGGGACCCAATCGGCCATATACACGCATGCAAATACATGGATGTGTATTGTTTGACTACCAGTGGATATATACATATTATCGGGAGCTCCAACTCCCGTCTTACATGCATATATTTATATATCAAAATCAATATGTAATCATAGATGATTAATCCCCAATTTTCTAGTGGAGCGTGCGCATTATGTTATTGATCTGTCCGACCGTCTGTCCATCCATCATTCGGTATTGGTTTATGTGTGGTGGCTTAAGATACGTATCAACTTTCTAAACTTAATTTAGTATTTGGGTTTTCTAACACAGAGTGCAGGCCGGGACCACGTGTTCGATGACCGCCGGCCAATTTCCGCTATAGAATACGGCCCCCTTTTTTGTTGGGATTTCCTTCCATGTGCACGCGTCCCCATGTGAGGGCTTGGTAAGCTTCCAAACTGGTTTTACTTGGATTACTGATCCGGTGCAGGTTGGGTTCGAGTTTGGAGTCCACCCGAGGGTTTTACATGTGTTATCACATCGGGGTATTAATTCTGGGTCAATATATCACGCCCATGCATATAAAGAGCCTTTAATTTATTAGTTTTTACACGGGAATGTGATAAAGATCGGTTAATCCAAGGAAGTCTAGACGCATATTCTATACCTTTGTTACTCTTATCCTAACATTTTGTAAACTGCCGCAATGTAGACTGCTCTGGACCTCATTGGTGAAGTTTCCACTACCGGGGTTCAAGACGGGGGTGCCTTTATATGTGGGACCGGGATGCGAGCATCCACATGCTCATATATTATGGGTATCACAAAACTAATCTATAATATCATGTAAACTGAACGTGAAATCGGTATTTGTTTCTTAAACTGGATTCCGGATTCCAGGATCAATTTGAAGCTAGATTCCGGATTCCAGCGTCATTTTAAAACTGGATTCCGGACTCAATGGGGGAGGGGGAAGGGGCCCTCATACAGCAGACGAGTTTTATCGGACGGTTTGATGTTGTCGAGAAAAAGAAAGCGAATGTATACAAACTCACATGTAAATAACGCTCTCTTCCAGTTCACTGTGTATGTTCAGATATAATAACTGATACTTGCGCACGTTTTGCACGTGGTATATTTTCCCACTGTTGTAGTGGTTCTATACGTATATAACATGTTGCACTTTGGCAACACTTGTCACAAAAAATGTTTTTCTAGCATGTTGGTGTACGGCAGTATGCTGGAAAGTGTACAGCAGTAAGCGAGTTTAGTCAATTACCAAGTGTACTGCAGCATGTCCTAATAGTTGCAATACAAACAATATGGGCGCTTATTGACACAATCATTGTTCCTAATGAGGTATTCACAATGAGTAAACGCCACAGAGTTTCTCGTTTCAGCCCTATAAAGATATCCAACGATGTTCAAATGCTGTTACTGTGAATACGAGGGAAATACATTTGGCGAAACTGTTGGGCACTCCATAAGGAAACACCAAATGAACATATCAAAATAAAACAACAATTAAACAACCACAGTACTACAATTGTCCATCATTCCCGAGTTTTGTCGTGAGCAGGGTCGACGAATTACTGTAAACGAGGACAACGTAACTATCCACTTGCCCCGAGCTGACGCTGAACCAAAAGATTCGCGCCCACCAAGAAGATGACAATTTCAGACCGAACTTTGACCAAAAGTAGAAAAATCAATCGTGGTATAAAAACACATTCCCCACTAATATTACTGGTTGGAAATTAATTAATCTATACGTGGTGTAAATTTTTTTTTACCAAAATGGGGGGGGGTGAGGCACCCAACCCCATGTCGCTACGTCCCTAGTGCTCATTGAATCCATACCATGGTCCGGATGATTTTGACGGGAATTGTATGAAAAATGTAGCATTAATTTTGAAATAAATACATTTTCCAACCAAAATGTTATGTGAAAAATGGCTTTTACAACAATGATTCAGTCATCAGCTATATTTTAGACAGTAAACTGAAATCGTCTACTGATTTTGTTTTCCAACAACAATGTAGGCATATTTTTTGCTACTGGTTTATACATGTACCTATATTTGTTGAAATATTCAAACTATACCATACATAGACTATGTTTGGAAATTTTTTTATTTTGAGCGTTTCTCATGGTTGGATATTTTGGTGTTCAAGGGGGTGGGTAAAAACAAATTATGTTGTACTCTGTTGTCCGCTTGGGAGCAACATCCATCGATTCGTCCGACGATGACATAGCTACTGTATGACGAATGGACGACTTTATACATACATAAGCGTGTCACAAACATAAAGCAAGCTGGCCGTCACTTTACTCGCATGCTATTTATTTGCCATAACCTGAATAGAAAATGTATACCGGAGTCACAGGGCCTCGCACTTGAACAGCATGAACACAGACAACGGTACATTCAGCTACATGTGTCTTACGTAGGCATACACATATGGTTGGATGCACTTCGTGCAACAACATAATATATAAACATTATATAACTGACATATAGAGAGCACACAAACTTAATTAAACCACACATAGCATACTGTATGTACGTATACATGCATATGGAAACAATAAACCGTCTAGCATGTTATACATAAGTGCAAATGCATGCAGTCGTGCACACTGCAATCCCACCCACCCCACAAAACACGCACATATATGAATTATATAATTGCTTTCACATTCTGGAGTCAGACACATCTTTCTGTGGGAATCGACAGTCACTGTGGTCAGATAATCTAATAACCAGTCGCATGCCAAGCATTCACCTCATGTGTGCCACAAAATGGGGAAAAACTAATGATTTATATGTCGCGCAAATAGAGAAAAATCCACATCTCTCGCTTTTAGTGAGAAGTTCATTACCCAGGTACATGCCCAAATCAGTGCGCAAGGCCGAACACCGAACTCGCATACTGCAGTACAGCTGCCCAATTGCTACATTAGCATACTGCCGTACACCTGGCTTTTTTTAAATCGGATTTTTTTTGCCAAGAAAACTGCCTTGATACCAGATACGTTATATATAACGCAGATCAAATCATCATATGTGTATAGTATACCCAAATTTTTTTTAGAATTATGCGCTAATCTTTTTTTCCTCATTTTTAAACAAAATTAGGTGATGACTTTTCGTGCGAGTATTCGCCTAAATTGTCAATTGACGAATGAACATTTTGATTTATGTCAAAGTGACATTAACTATCATTAATTACAACATATCTGCCATGCACATGCGGATGTTCGTATTTGGAAAGTCTCATAAGTCTTCGATAAAAAGCCTGATATCTGTACCCAGTGTAGCATAAAACACTCGGGATGCTAACTGCTTCCGGTGTCGTATGTACACAGTGATGATCTCTACGGGCTTTAGCCAGAGTAGATATTCATGGCATGATCTGAGCCAACACATGTCAATGGTTGATGAAATATTCGACAACAAAGAACTATAATATTCTCTCATGGCATGATCTAGTGTAGACTAACAGATCATCCGTAATTGCATTGGTCCATGTATATCTTCGTTGATTTCTGCAGTATTACCGACATACCGTTGGAATTTTTTATTAAAAACACGACTCCGTGATTGGTTAATTTAATTTGTGTTATCAGACGTCAATGATGCGTTGACAAAATTTAATTTCCCACTCATAGTGAATCTGAAAGATTAAAGATTTTAAACTGACATGGCTCGTTCGAATCCAAAAATTATGCACATATAATTTGGTAAGAGGTATCTCAAAACACACCTTTACGCGGAATTGGTCGATATATGTATACATGTAGCGCTGAAAATAAGTGTTTTGTTTCTTATTTTTATTTTTAAATTTGAGATCGTTTTGTTTGTGAACGTTAATTTTTTTTAATCAGCGCTCGCGTAACAATTTCTCATATAGTAAATCATGGGAAGAAAATCTAGAGCTGTAGTTGCTCAGAAATGTTTACGGTTCTGGCCAAATAAAAAAATATTTGTGGTTTAGGTTTCCCTACCGACCCTATTTTAAACCCCTACCCTAAAGTTTTTTTTCATGATTTTCAAGAAAATCTATTGAATTTTTTTCTCAAAAAATTTCATAAAACACAAAGAACACATTTCAGCATCTCAGAATAGGTTGCACATAAAAAGAAATCAAAATAAAAAAAAATTAAATAAAAACAAAATTTCGAGCCTATCTACCGACCCTGTTTTTTTCATCTTGTAACCTAAACCAGACATTAAATTGTGTTGGCCTCTACATAATTTGGATGATTAAAACAAAAAGAAAGCAGTGCGTGAAGTTTTAAAATGGTTTAGTTTTAAATTAACGCAATACACCCTTTTTCGGAGTCGCGCGTTATTCCGATTCCGGAATTCGATGATAGACTTCTAAATTTGATTTGATTTGAAAAGTAGTCTATTGTAATTGCTACAAAGTTTTTGACTTGATTTGACTGTATTTGAAGAGTTATAGTTGCTGAGAACTCTGTAACTGGGACCCATGGTCATATAGCAGTACATTGTATACTGTTCCTAAACGAGAGGCCGATCACGATCGGCAGATGTTAACCCATCCCTTGGCGATAGTAAATTACTATGATCGGAATCATAAATGAGAGTTTTGGTGTTGAATTATAGAGTATACTGTTATGTACTATTATAGACAAATGTACATAACACAAGTTATTGGAATTTATGGGTCACTCGCATTTATATAAGAGAATGCACTGGTACAGCTAAACCACCACAGCCTTGGGTTAAATGTGAAAAGTTGCAAATCACAATAATTGTTTATGTTGAACACTGACTTCTCTATTAAACCAATAACAATTATAACGACCTTAGACCATCTGAAGAAATCACTCTACAGCACAGATGTCCAAGTCTACGGTTAATACCATGTGATGTTTATTGTTGAATCTTTATTTTAAATTAGATACCATAGCTTTCTTTATCATATTATTTGCACATGAATTGGCATAAGAGACATCAGAAAATAATATAGACTTATCAATAGCTAAGTAGTCCAAAGGCATGAGATGGAATTGTTGAATTGGGTTTAAAGTCGCTCCAAACAAATTTACCAGTACATAACACAAGATTATGGACCGATTTAAACAAAATTTGGTGTGGTGACTCGGGGTACCCTTGGCAGTGTTATAATGGTGCTAGTTTTTCAAATTTTGTTACTTTAAAAAAATTTGTTTTTAATTATTTAAAAAAAACAAAAAATTATTATATATTATTTTTATTTATTTATTCATATTAATTTTTGTTTGTTAAATTGAGCAAGGAAATCAATCTAAAAAAAATTTTTGAGTGAATATATTTTTTCGAAAAGGGCCATAACTCAGTTAAATATAATCGGATCAAACCCATATTCGAACTCGATCTGTATTTTGAGCTGAGAAACTCACATACCAAATTTGGTTGCGATCAGAAAATATTTGAGTTATCGCACCATGCGTAATGTGTCTACGGACAGACAGACAGACGGACGGACGGACGCACGACGAGTGGTCAATCCGGACAACGACACTATGTTTACCATACTATGGTATGGGTAAACATAAAAAACAAGAGTGCTAGCATACCCCCACCGTGGCAAATTCAATCCGCATTATCCGTAAACCCAACAAAAAAGATTTTTAACTTTAAAGAAAAATTCGGACTAATAATATCGATATGGTGTCACAAGAGGCTTGTGCAGAAAAAATTATTCAAACTGGTTCATATTTGTTAAAGTTATTAAGTCGGACAGAATTTTCTAAGTCAAAATAAGTCGAAAATGAAGTGTAGTATTACGAAAAACAGTTTGAGCCAATCCCTAGCCGCATCATATCGAGAGGGTATTGTGAGAAGAATGTATACCAAAAATTATTGAAATCGATTCATATTTGTTAAAGTTATTAAGTCGGACAGAATTTTCTAAGTCAAAATAAGTCGAAAATGAGGCGTAACTTAAAAAAAAAAAGTCGGACCGAACCGCAATTAGCATCATGCGGAGAGGCAGTCCTACGGAGATTGCATAAAAAAAAATATTGAAATCGGTTCATAGTTGTTCGAGTTATGAGGTCGGACGGACGGACGGACGGACGCACGGAGGGAGAAAGCGTGACGGACGCAGTCAATCCAGTATACCCCCAATTTTCTTCGAAAGTGGGGGTATAAATATGTCAACATTAGACTCTCGAAACCTGCGTAACACCAAGGTGGTTAATTATGAGGCACTTCATATGGGAAGACAGCCTAAATCGCATGACATATCGAAAGGCGACCGGCAAGGTTCATTTATCAGAGATCAATAGGTCGCAGCAGCTGACGATATGCATACGAAAAGTGCACGAACAGGACGAATTATGAAGCTATTGGTGACGATGACGAATTCCGGAAGTACGGTATGTTGGGACATACAGTAATGCTCTAATTAATCGACCTCTTAACCAAAGCAGAATTATGGGTAACTTTTCAGGATTTAGTCGGAAATATGGCTTGTTGCCATTCATCGGAAAGCTCTCCCCGAGAGCTTTCCGATGAATGGCAACAAGCCATATTTCCGACTAAATCCTGAAAAGTTACCCATAATTCTGCTTTGGTTAAGAGGTCGATTAATTAGAGCATTACTGTATCATGCTCGTAGAAAGGTAGTTCAGCTATTTATGAACCTAAATATAGTTTGATATACCGGGAAACACATATATTAGGGCCGTCGAACTAAAACATTGCGTGCATGACGACAACGTTTAAAGCAATACTGTCTATCGTGACTATAATATCCACAACAATACTGGTTGTCGGGTAGTGTTCCATATTAGCAGGATATCAGTCGTGTTTAAAACCATATATGGCCATAAAACCATACACGGATTGTTCAATAGAATGATATTTCTATAGATCGATACCATACGGGACCAACTGGAATTAAATTAGTGAGATTACTCACGAGTGCTGACCCAAATGTGCTAAAGCAGTTTGCAATCTGTGTGAAGTTGGGTTGTAAGATTATCGATATGAAATAACTAATTGACAGCAGCAATTTAACTATATGCTTTAAATTACGATGGTAACATAATATTACGACGATATAGCGAAGATGGTGATGATTTATGGTAACGAAAATGATCGCGAAAACTATCATTATGATGATGACAATGACTATGCTTGTTCATGGTAGATGATATTGATGACTATGTTTGTTTATGGTAGATGATATTGATGACTATGCCGCTGATGATGACGGGAGCGAAGATATCACGATGGCGGTGAAGACAACAACGGCATGTGACGACATCATGGCGTTATAACGACGATAATGACGACGAGGATAATGATGGCGAGGCCGAGATGATGATCATGATGATGATAATGATTATGATGCCGATGATGATACTGATTGACGATGATGATAAGTATGGCGATGATGTTGATGGCGATGATAATGATTGTGGCTATGATGATGATGATTATGATGATGATGATGACGATGGTATCTGTTATCCGACTCCGAATACAAAACAATTGTCACAATTCAATACCAAAAGCACGTCTGTTTCTATGTGCAAATCGAGGAGAAATTTGTACCGTCTCAACCAGAAACTGTGGTCACCCGGTGTTCCGATGGTTGCATGCGTACAATATATATAGGCTCCGTAACCCGTAGTTCACGAAGGCTCAAGAAGTGATACACGAATACACACAATATAGTCCGAATTGTTCTTTTATGTGTTGTATATAGGCACATGTCGGTTAGTGCTGGTTAGTTTCCGTTAGTCTCCGTAACCCGTATAGTTCACGATAGCTTAAGAAGTGATGCGAATACCCTATTATCGCAGTCCGAATTGTTCTCGTATGTGTGTTGTTGACATGCACATTTCGTTTATTATCCACTAGTCCTCCTAACACGTAGTTCGCGAAAATACAAGAAGTGATTCGAATACACCCATTATATATTCCAGATCGTCCTTCTCTGTGTGTTGTATAGGCACAATCATGTCGAATATCCTTGTTCGCACATCTGGGCAAGTTTGTCAGTTGCTATCCAGATGGCTGCGGTTATTTAAAGTTCATCGGTACTCGCTTGTATTCTCATTGGCAGTGCTCCAGTATTTTAGTCTATATCGTGTAGTTGAATGTTAATGAGAGATTAATTGTGACCAGGCATGAACCCGGTGCGCAAAGTCCGTCATCTTACGCGAAAGAAACGCTGTTTCATTAACGGTTGGAAACCGTTCCCTTCAAAAATGTCCAACTTCCAATCCCGTTATTTTTTAAATACTGAAAATTTTGGCTGAGTGTGAGGAATACTCCGACATCGATGAACTATATGTCTATCCTCACTACCATGCACATTTAACCTTTGGTCACTGGAAAGTCGCTGATGGGTATAGTGTTGAAATGAACTACACGAGTGTCCCTAATTTTCTCCATAATGAACCATGTAGCTGGACTATCAAATATTAATTTTGCTGAAAGTTACATGCAGGTCCATTCATGTAGTGATGTACGCATGCATGCAATAGTCCAACCGAAATGTCATTATGTGCAGTTATACGTGTAGATCCCTCGGATGAAGTTCATTTCACTGATGTCCAAGGTGGTTATATACCTTCTTGTATGACTCATAAAGCGACATGTGCTCCATAACTTGAACAATCATTCGTCCATCTCTATTACAGGTCTGCGATTCTATGTCATAATTTGCTCTAAGATGGCGGCAAAATATCATACCTGGCAATTTCACACATTCGTTTTTTGTTCCATGTTCCATGCATGTAGATACCAGCAAGCTAATAGACTAATGAGCAGCAACTATACTGTCAAAACTGAATATCGAACACATTTGTTTTAAAGGAGATTTGGTATTCAAATTTCAGTACCTCAAAAATTGGTCACTGAAGTCACTTGAACTTATATTTTCTCAACAGTACTATTTGTGGGAGGGGATTCATAATGAGCTAGTAAAATGACACATAGCTCGTTCACTATTGTATGTAGTTGAGTTATTTATATATATGAAGGAAATGAATCATAGATCGATGTGAGATATCTTGTCGCCATTTTCGACAAAATTATGACGTACATGTAGGTTCCCGGCCCTGTATTCAGCATCTGTATATGTGTATATAAGCAAACATACATTGAAGCTTAAATGTACAGTAGGAGGGTGAAATCCACTCCGAATTATGGTCGGTTTCTATGATAAAGTGTACGTACACGGGCCTATATATATAAAACTCTGAGTTCGTCCCAACGTGATGACGTATAATTACGTTGATCCTTCGGACATCGAACGTGAATAAACTGGGTATTTCTTTAGTTCCCGGAATGAGTGAAATGTTTTGTGACCAAAGAGTTTGCACCATTTACTAGTTTTCTTCTCGTTATCGATAGAGTCTTCTGCGAATACGTCATCGACGTTCATATTGTCAATCAAGATAGACGTGCTTTTCTCTGACACCGCCCCCAGAGATTTAATGCTTTCATCTAGCGTCCTCACGAAAAACCCCGAGCCTTTACTACGCGGGGAAAATAACGAATTCTCGTAAGTTATTATATTACATTGGGTGCCTCTTTCGGGCTTTTCGCTCGTCTCTGTGTTCGCTTTGATTTCAATTTCAGCATCAACACAAGTCACGTGACTCACTTCGACAGCTGTCATTTTATTTAGTGTTGATTCCCTCCCTTGATCATCGTCTGTTTGGGTTTCTTTTTCGGCAGTTACCGGTGAAGTCCGGAGTAATTTATCTTCAGATTCCGATGGGGTTCGGCGTACGTTTTCTTGTTGCGCATGCGCATCTTCTGATTCTGGAGACGGAGCAGACGGCATAGGTGAATTATTGTCACATTCTTTCTTTGTTTCGAATGGATGTTGATCTGGCTTCACGAATATTCTATCCTTACTCAGCAAATGGCCGAATTTTTTCTTGAAAATAAATACGTCAATTATGCTTTTCCTGGCGACGTCCATACAGTTGAGACCAAGAAAATCCACACAGCATATACTGCGTCGCTTCCCATCTGCTCTCTTTTTGTGAGTCATAGTCTTATATACGATCACCGATAACACCACCACCACCACCACCACAACAAAACTAAGAGTGCCAGCCAGAAAATTTCGAGTCATGTTGCCATCTGCCACCGATATTTGCAGGCTTGTATCTCGCGCTTCTGTTACCACATGATTCCATGAACTCTTCATCATAGTAGTCGTCAAATCTGCAAATTGAGAGGATTCTATACTATAATATCCAGCCTATGTATATTGCTTATAACTTTGTGGCGGTTATGGCTGAACCATCCAATTGTCCGATTTAGCCCATATTTCGCACACGTCTGGTGCTAGTCCAGGAGATATTGGTCGACCTCTGCACACCCCCCCCCCCCCCCCCCCCAGGACTCAACTTCACCCCACTAATTTTCTTTCTTAATGTCTCCTCTAATTTTTTTTGGTTGTTAACAAGAACAAAAAGTGGCCGCAGAGATTCCAGACAAGATGGCGTCCATCGTGGCGACCATTTGTTTTATATTCACCAGGTCTCTTTGATCGCCGTTACAGTGAAGATGCTATCACATGCGGTCTTGTTTTCCGCTCGATTCGTTATGCTAATATACAACCCTTACAAATTAGCCAAAAATCCGACAACAGAATCCAAGATGGCCGCCGAAATGTGAAAATATGCTATATTTCTGACGTTTCACCACCTTTCGTTTGTCTCTGTGGGAAAATATTGGCATCTTGGCGTGATGTTATACATTTATCGTATATAAGAATCATTCCCAAATGCCGGTATCATAGGTCAAAGCAGAATCTACGTTAATAACGCGATGTAACGCCATATTGACTGTGAGTATCAATTGCCAAACCCTAATGAATACTTCATATCTATATTCCATATCAACATGTGTTGGTGGGTAGAAATCGCGAAACAATAACGCCCATCGTAAGAAAGTAAAGGAATGTAGGCGTGTTTTCAAATTTCGGTCGCCATTTTGGCCGCCATCTTCGACTTGGAAAACCATTTCTTGCATGAGATGTAAGGTAATTACTTCGCCTCAGTATTTCCAACTCAACTGTAAGCATTGGTGGCGTTGTCTCGACAATAATGACCAATGATGTGAATATGAGGGAATTTCGGTGATTTTTCAAAATCTGTCCGCCATTGTGGGCGCCATTTTGGATTTGGGGGACTTTTATTTGGATATGGTACAAGGAAAGTTCATCGCCTAAGTGTTCCCAACTCACAATAGTAAGCAGGTGTGGAATTGTCATGACAATAATGCTCACTGATGTTAAAATCGGCAATTTTCGGCGATTTTTTATTTCTGGTGGCCATTTTGGCCGCCATCTTTGATTTGGGTGAATATTCCTCAACTCAGGTATAAGAGGAATCCTAGCTCGAGTATCTCCTGCACATATATATGCATGTGTGTTGTTATGATAGCAATAACATTCATTGATTCGAAACATTACTTCGCGTTATTAGTGTCGAATCGGCTTTGACCTATTATACCGGGATTTGGGAAAACGTGATATCGGACAAAAATATCCCACAATGAATGTATGTTATGGTCCCCATGTGTTCGCCAATGACTCTTCTATACGATAAATGTATAACATCACGCCAATGTGCCAATATTTTCCCACAGAGACAAACGAAAGGTGGTGAAACGTCAGAAAAAATGCATATTTTCACATTTCTGCGGCCATCTTGGCCGCCATATTGGATTCTGTTGTCGGATTTTTGGCTAATTTGTAAGGGTTGTATATTAGCATAACGAATCGAGCGGAAAACAAGACCGCATGTGATATCATCTTCACTATAACGGCGATCAAAGAGACCTTGTGCATGTCAAAAAAATGGCCGCCACGATGGACGCCATTTTGTCTGGAGTCTCTGCGGCCACTTTTTTTTCTTGTTAACAACCGAAAAAAATTAGAGGAGACATTAAGAAAGAAAATTAGTGGGGTGAAGTTGAGTCCTGGGGGGTGCAGAAGTCGACCAATATCTCCTGGACTATATGCCTTATGCGGATATATGCGAATGTTGGTCTGTCTGTCTTTCCGCTATATAACTTAAATAGTGACCATATAGATGGTTCCAAATGGGTCTATCGGGAATAACTTTTTACCAGGAAGATAACGGGCGGGAAAGAGATGGGCACCAAATTCGACTAATTTTTTTTTTTACTGATTTACACCAAATTTATACATAGTCACCTCATGTCATGGACAATCTTATGGTGTGGTTTAAAGACAACTGGGTGGCGCCTTCGATGTCAGGGATAGGGGTCGGGCGAGGGGTACACCAAACATATATACGTATTGTTATCCCTTTGATGTGGCGAAATCTAATGGTGTCGTTTAATGATACTCAAGTAGCGTCGTCGATGTCAGTGATGAGGTACAGGGGAGGGGTACATAATTAATAATAAACAAATCAAGATTATATATAGTCATCTCCGTGCTACATGGATGGCATTGAAGCACTAACATAGAACCGTTTTTTATCGCGGATTTCCTCCAAACTTAAATATATAGACATATATCTCCATTATATAAACGTAATGGTGAGTATTTCCTTTTATAAACTCTGACGCATAGGCAAGCATTCTGATCTTAAATACCTTAAATACCTTCAATATTAATGTTCTTCTCTAAGAAACCATATCACTATATATACTGTCTTCTGTACATATTAGTGTAATATATTCAATATCTCCATAGAAGGAGGCAATAAAGATATATATGTACAATTGCTAAACACGCGGGCTCTCTCAGATTAAATCCTTACGATGTTATAAGCTACCACCGGAAATATGTTCTAAATGACAACCTTAACAAGATCTGATTGTTCTAGCGTGAGATCAGCTCGCTGTCTGCTGGCAACCCTAACATTGTTAGCAAAATAACTTCTTCAGGGAACAATGCTCTTTAAAGATACGGGCGACGATGGCGGTGGATATGCTATTAAAATATTCAGCTCCATCAAACAAGAGGTACGCTGTCGCGTGGCATTTGCCCCCGACCGTAGCATTTTGGACTAAGCATGGACGAAACTGCGGATATCCGAGGAGGTCTATATGACCATTCCAAAAGAAGTTCGTATAGAAATGTTGACTAAAAACCACAAAACAAGCGATCCGGAAACCCAAAACAAGCGAAAACTCAGATCAAACCCAAATTCGCACTTGACATGTATTTTCATATAACTGATCCACAAAAATACGGGATTTGCAATCGTACCACCAAAGCTCACGCTATCATCTGGAAACCCAAAACAAACAAGAGAAAAATTGAATTTTCTAAGTAAAAAAAGGGCCATAACTCTGGTGAAAATGGGTGGACGAAACCCGCGCTATGCATGTAGCTGTTCCCCCATGCTGCTCTATCACCATACCAAATATCAGCTAAATCTACCCAGCGGTTGCTGAACAATAATGCAAAATGTTTGTACGGACGGACAAAATTCAAATTTTCTAAGTTGAAAAAAGGGCCATTACTCTGGCAAAAATCATCAGATCATACCCAAATTCGCACTTGACATGTATTTCATATAACTGATCCACAAAAATACGGGATTTGCAATCGTACCACCAAAGCTCACGCTATCATCTGGACACCAAAAAAACAAGAGAAAAATTGAATTTTCTAAGTAAAAAAAAAGGCCATAACTCTGGTAAAAATGGGTGGACTCAACCCGCGCTATGCGTGTAGCTGTTCCCCCATGCTGCTCTATCACCATACCAAATATCAGCTAAATCTGCCCAGCGGTTGCTGAACAATAATGCAAAATCTTTGTATGGACGGACAAAATTGAATTTTCGAAGTCAAAAAAGGGCCATAACTCTGGTGAAAATGGGTGGACGAAACCCGCGCTATGCATGTAGCTGTTCCCCCATGCTGCTCTATCACCATACCAAATATCAACTAAATCTGCTCAGCGGTTGCTGAACAATAATGCAAAATGTTTGTACGGACGGACGGACGTACGGACGGAGACGTCGACTATATACCCGCCGACTTCAAGTCGGGGGCATAAAAACGCCATAAACAGAAAGAATAGTAAAATATATACAAACCTTGTTCTTATACCAATCAGAAATATGGCATAAACAGTATAGACAAATGTTTTTCCTTTGTTATGTAAACAAAAGCAAAAAACGTTACAGAACCTGGCTTTTGTTTATATCCGCATATGGTAAACATAAAGAGCGTTATTTGTCACTGTTTTCCTGATGTGGAAATAATAAAAAGCGTTTATATCATTTGTGTGTGATTAACCAATATAATTGCGCTGTGTTATGTAAACGGAAGCAAATTTAACTTCCGTAACAAGAGCAAGTTCGTGTTTACGCACACCATCGTACGTCTTGACGACAATATACTATTTACGCGCTGATTATGTCTGGCATATGAACAAAACTATATATATTTTAATATTCCTTCTGTTGATGGCGATTTGAACAATTATGAATATTTCTGCAACGAACACCGTCCAGCCTTTAAATAAAACGTTCTTTAAAATCACTTCTTTAAATTCAAAGCTCTTTTTAAAAAACAACAAATTAGTTATTTAAGATTCTAAAGTATACCCTACAACCAACGTCACCCGTGGATTTAAGGCCAAAGGCAGATAATAGCGATTCTACCGATATGAGCTATTAATTTTGCCATCCGATGGTATTTTAAAGGGGAAAAACATAACAAATCATCACATTACGCCGATATAACTATGATTCCTATCACCTGGCGATCACAATTTAAGGACATAATCTCAGAGTAATATCCCATAATTAGAAGCTGGAAACGATCGCGAACTTATTGCTATACATGCATGATGTATTTGTGAGTTCTGTTGAAAATACGAACCTGTAATTGTAACAACGAATAGGGAAAAACGACAACGAATAGAAACAACACAAATTCTAGTAACGTAGTACCCTATTTCTAATAATGTTTCGTTCATTATGCGAAGGGTGTATATTATATTGAAGCAGACAACATTACACGACACCCCGTCTATTGTGCGATATTTTGGAACTCCTGGGTTCCCGTTTCGGAGATCCTGTTAACCCAAATCAACGTTTCGATATACTGGGTATATATATATATATATACTAACCAATGGAAACCAACGAAACTGACCAATCCGGATATACTCACAGATAGTCGGTATTGTAGACTCCACGTTATCAATATCGGCCATGCGGGCAAGTGTAGGGTAGCATCGCTTCACTCCGTTTCTTTCTGACTTACATTCCGATATTTCCAGTGTCCTAAAGGTTCCATCAGAGAAACACTGGGAACACGGCAAGCATACGTGTTGTTGGTTTTGGAAGAAATATCCTGTAAGTGAACCGAACTATCAATAAAAAGACAGCGTGAAATATGTGGAACCAAATAAGTGAACAAGAAAACACTATACTTGTGGCCCTTCCATTGTTGATGTTTTTATTGCTAACACAATAATTTGTTATTGTGAATTCAAGAAAACAACTATTTTGAATTAACCTTTCTGTACTAAAGCGCCATTGGCGAACAGTTATCGCATAGAAAACAAATAGATAATAACTTCAACAAACGACCATCGTTATTATCTAAACATTTCTCTCCAATAAATAGGACTCCTTCTGACCTTTCTATTATATGTTGTCTGCTTAATTTTCATGAAAACCCCTTCAAATGAATAATAGATCACTCCAATGCATACTTGTATAACTGAATGAGAGAATCCATGTACATGTAGTATAGAAAGGATTAATTTATAGTGTCTGCTGATCCTGGCTGATCTGAAAAACTTACGCCATATTGAGTCGTTCATGAAATTCGCAAAACCATCGTTAAGACAAGTTAAGTTATAAGACAAAGTTTGGGTATGATTTGAATGTTCTCTTTGTTCTATACTATCTTGAAATCTTCAGATTTTCCAAAGACCGAGAAAATGGCAAGTTTCCTTGTTGAACTTATAGTATTGTAGAATCTCTGCATAAAATAGCAAATTCTGCCCATATATTATACCATGCAAGACTAAGCCGCCTGGTGAAGGGATAGTAGGTGTTATTGCCCCACTGCCATTATACACGGACAATGTGCATACATGTATATGTGGATATACCCCGGCCTTTCACTTCTTTTTCGTGTTTACCCTATACATGTACATACACAAAGACAATTAACTGACCGCTTGACCGCTTTGATCGCATTCAAGTCAAAATATTAACAAACGAAGTATCGCTTTTAAATGTAGAAATATTCAATATAGTCATGTTTCATATACTATATAGGAGATTTTTTTTAGTGCGGAAATTGTTCTCAAAGCACATAAATTTGACTTTGGGTGATCGGTTTCGCCATTGGTTGGTTGGTTGTTTCAAGTAGGTTCCTCCGTTGTCTTCGGAGAACCCTGTAGAAACAGGTATGTTGTGATCTTCTATTGAAGCACCAATCAGTTTCTGGTATATATCAGAAGTGTCTAACACAGTAGAAGAAGCACATGTAGTATGGATATCACATAATTATGCAGTTTTTAGTCAGCCTAATCAAATGGTTAGATTAGGAGAAATTTAATTTGACACATAGTCCATGATTGTAGAGTTAGTTTGTGAAATTACTAAGAATTAAGAATTGCTGTTCTGGCTAAATGAAGTTCGAACAACATGGTTGTGCTAATCTTCTCCACAATGTTTGCTATTGTATTAGTCTGACCCTTCAACAAATCTAGTGACTTATGAGAGCAGTCCAGCAAGCAGTGGGGCATCAGTTCATTACTGCTGGCTGGAAAAAAAAACAGCGCTAAATATCAGAAACCACGGACTAGTACCCAGCGGATGACAGAGTCAGAAATGAAGTATGACTGATGCGCTCTGATAGAGATTGATATATATGTATTAATTAAATGGAGCAACAAACTCACCATCCATACATCCGCCACATTCCGTGTTTTTAACAAACGAGCATTCGCTGGTTGTTTTGAACAGGATACCACATCTGGAACATGGCTTACACCACGGGTCGGTATTTTCGATGTCATTGAAGGATCGATATTGACATTGATGGCACTTCACGTCATCTGTGGAATTGCACAGTTGCGATGCGTAAGTTCCTGGCGAGCATTTCGAACACGGCTTGCATACGTCAGATGTGCCATCATTGAATGTTCCATCTGGACAAACGTCACATATAAGCCTGAGTTCACACGACGAGCTTCGACCGAGTCCGGCTTCACAGTTACTGTGGCATACCGGGACGCATTCTGCTCCCGTTGAGAACATCTGATAAGAAATTAAAACATACAACGTAAAAATAGAAAATTGAGTCCCATAATATTCCCATGAAGCGTGAGTTTAGTGTGCTTGTCATTTACAGAATGAGGTCCACAAAGGGTGAATTTAGCGGGCTAGCATCACTAAATTCACCCCCTGGGAACCTCGTTCTGCATGGCCTGCTATATAGGGTACCTACGGACCTACTTCAACACACTAGCAGTAGGCCACTCTGGAACTCCAGAGATTGGTGCATCGGAATAATTATATCTCGAAGTTTCAAACAGTGTACGATGTTCCACGATTTTGAACGATAATAGCCTTCCAACTGAGTCAGTTCCTGTGATATTCCCGTTATATTTTTCGACTGGAAAATGGCAATAATGTCAACAGCCCAGCACACAACGTCATAACGTCATTTAGCAGCGAAGATGTTAATTGGCCGAAGCTTTTTCCGGACCGATGTCCTCGATTCATGTCTATTATTGTACTCCCCGGAATCTATACAACACTTGCTGGGAAGAGATACACAATCTTTTTATAATTGGGTGTTGTTGATGTTGTTGCACCCCATGTAGTATGGGTGCACGTTGTCTGACACGCGGAAAGCAACAGAATCAACATCCACTGAGAGCTTTCCGATGAACAACAACAAGCCATATTTCCGACTAAACACCGAAACAAGCGCCATTTCCACGCGATTTCAAATCATATTCAGTGGTTTGTCACTTTGTTCCACGTTCCATTCCATTCCGGGCGAAACATTAAGACGCATTACTGTACGAAACTGTCACCGGAGTTGCAGTGTTAACTATACTACAATGTAGCTCTCCAGACATCTTTCGGACAATGTGGTAAGAATTACGAATATAGGGTAGGCCTACTGCATGTATACGTCACTATATATATTGTGTTATTTCAATAAGTAATCGTTAATTTTGCCATATCCGTAGTTACGATTATGGTTTTTCAAGAAGCTAATAACGCGAGCTTTGGTATCTGTATATATGTCTGTATCTGTAACTGGCTCAGTGTGTGGTCCTATATAGCGATGTATAAGCACACGGTGTGAGACTATATATGACGTGATGTTAGGTGTTGTTTCGTCCACTGGTGAAAGTAGAGAGCGCATAGAATCTTCTATAGGTGCATGGTTCCAATCAAGAATTGTCCGAGGACAGAATGAGTTTCGGTATTCTGTGCGATCGGCCTTGATCAATTCGTACGGTTTAGAGTTGATACACTCAATATTTTGCACGAAATTATTGGCACTGAATCCGTCGAATTTTTATCCTTTATTTTCCTACCACTCTGATGTTTTGGTTTCAGGAGTCCTTTATTTGTATCGATAGCTCGGACCAGCCCATTTACATTCTGCCTGTCGAAATACTCTCCTATATATAGCTGCATTTCTGAATACTGATTGAAACTGATATTTTGTGGTCCAGCAGTTTCAACCAGTATTCTGATGAGTACAATTATCGAGGCTACCATTGACTATGACCTATAATGCCACACAACGCAGCTCCCGTCATGAAAGCGTTAATGAGATTCATAGAAACATTCCAATATAATTGAGATAAAAAACCTTCAGACTTAAGAACTCGGGCACATTCTGGAGATTGAGAGATACATTGCATGGATATACACCATGCGGTCGCTGTTATAATTCAAGCTTGCTTGCCTCATCCATGACAATAATCATTGCTACTATCCATCCCTTAACTAACACCTTTTTTGATAGGGCAAAATCCGTCACATGATAATCCGGGAAAAAGTCATATTGGACTCCCGAAAGTCCAATATGACTTTTGTATCGGGACTCCATGACGTCACGAAGTAACTCTATTGCCAAATGAACGGCGAAATTGTGATGCGCGCGCAGTACTCTGGTGGATTTAGCAGACGTTTCACTTCCGCGTTGATTTTTTTTTCACTTCCGTGTTTACTGTTCCAAATCATGCTTTCTGATGATCATTACAGCTTGTATAGAGAATAAAGTGAAGACAAATACCAAAAATAACCACAAAAGTTTTATTCCGAAAATTTGGAAAAACATACATATGGACAAGACAAATGTCATTATAAAAATGGTGACCTGGCTCGAGGGCAACATTGCGCAATGTTGCCCTCGAGCCAGGTCACCATTGTTTTTATTATACCGAATAACCATGTCAGCAGTTTTGAAAATTTAACCGGCATCCATGATGTTTACTTTGAAGAATGCGGAAGTCGTCTGAATCGTGACGATTTGGGGTTTCCGGTTTGAATGTCACGGTCAAAATACGTCATAAAATTTCGTTCGGGTGCTTCCGTGAACATGTTCGGGCTCTTTCGGTCGGAGCGGTAAACATTGAAAAAAATGGTGACCGGCAATGTTTCATGGGCGGGAAACATTGCAAGTTGTAAAATCACACCCTATGGGAAATTAACATAGGCTTTTAATATGAGGTATAATAATATACAATGTTGTGTAAAGTACATGTATGTGTTTTTCTTGCACCCATCCAGGTTGTGGTGAAAAGTCATATTAGACTCGACACTGCATACATGCATGTCTCGTCCAATATGACTTTTCACCACATGCAACCTGGACTCATACAAGAAAAACACATACTGGATACAACATTGTATAATAACTTTATACATGTATCACTGTATTATACGATGTATTATTATCCATCCCTTTACCAGCACTATTTCTGATTGGGCAAAAGCCGTCACATGATAATCAGGGGCGGCGGAAGCTACAAAAAAATGGGGGGGGGGGCACCATTTTTTTAAAAATACTACATGAATGAATTGAAAACTGTTCCAATATGCGCCAGCGCAAAGATTGCTTAGTATGATGTTACTCGTGGCTACAGCATGTACCATTATGGAGGTAGAAAATAAGAAAGAGTTTAAATGATGCTACTCTGCTATACTAACTTATTGTTGCAGCCAATGTGTGAAAGATGACCTATAACGTTGATACAACTTCCAAAACCTGCGTCCTTTGTCATAAATGTTATGATGAAATTAGTATACACTATACTGTATAATCCAATTCACTCCACATACGACAACCGTTGATATCGAAGAAACAAGAATCACAAGTAACTTTGAATATTAAATAACACTATAATATATATGTACACAAACACTTGCATGTACACAGTAAACTTCATGTAGAAAATAATTATTCTAACTCTTCTTATTTCTCGGTAATAACGAATTAGCTGAGTTGATAAAATCATATTCAAGTTATTCCAATGAATACTCAGCATCAACTGATATTGTATATAGCAAGTGATCTCATATCAGGAGTTTGACCACCTTGGCATGAAATTGTATACCTGCCAAGCCCCAGGTTTGCACTTTTATTGAAGACACTCAAATGTAAACCTTTGATTGGTATGATGAATGTGATTTTAATTAGACAAGTTGCTGCATCCAAGACATGGCTATGATGGTGCCCCCCCCCCCCCAGAAGACCTGAGCTCTACAAAGAACTCAAAGTCTGTAGTTAAATTCCCAGATGGCAATTACTCAGACACAGTGTCAATACTGACCAAGGGATTAACTATCTATCTTGCTAGCCATAGTGGCATAACTGATACGATTAAACACATTTGTCTACTATTGGAATGTTTTCTTGTGAATAAAATATTATTTTCTCCAATGTATTTAGTATTGGAAGATTATGTACCCATAATTGGGGAAAAAGTGGGGGGGGCACGTGCCCCCTGTGCCCACCCCCCCCCCCCCCCCGGCTCCGCCGCCCCTGTCCGGGATAAAGCCATACTGGCCTCCTAAAGATTAGTGTCAAGAATAAACTACCTGACATCACAGGAGTCCCGAAAGTCATATTGGACTCAGTCTAATGTGACTTTTACAATAGTTATAGGGACTCCGGGCGACGTCATTTTGATAAACATACGCGTCTGGTCCAATATGACTTTTCACCACAACCTGAACTCGTTAAAGAAAGACACATACTGTACACAACATTGTATATTATTATCCATCCCTTAACTAACACCATTTCCGATTGGGCAAAAGCCGCCACGTGATAGTCCTGGGAAAAGTCATATTGGACTCCCGAAAGTCATATTGGACTCCCGACTGTACAATATAACTCTATTACGAAATGAATCGGTGAAATTGTGATGCGCGCGCAACAATGATGGATTTTAGCAGACGTTTCACTTCCGCATTGAGTTTTTTCTCACTTCCGTGTTTACTTTTCCAAATCATGCTTTCTGATGATCAATATACGGTACAGGCTTTTATATAGTCCAAGTCTTCTCGTACTAAAGCCGGCTAAGATATTGGGATGGAGGTGCCGGTCTTTAGTCCGAGATCGCGCGCATAGCCTTCTTATGACACGAGTTACGCCCAGGATCTGTGGCGGGAATCTGTGGTGTATTTTACTCGATTTACCTAACAAAGCAATACATGATGCTATATACGTCGGAAAGAGTGACATCTTATGGTCAGAATGGTGTATAATAATCTAACTTTAATGTTAAATTACACATAGAATATTCCGGTTGATTGCCACAAACATCGTTGTTTTTTCTGTTTGTTTACTTAACTGAAAGCCGAACTCAGATTCCGAAGAACTTCGGCATTGTCCGGTGTTTGTTCTGAGTATTCTAGTTTCCGTTTCTATATATAGCGCGGGGTTTTCCGAACAAAATGGTGAAAACCGATCGCCACAAAGTCCAGTTTCCAATGTGCTTTGAGAACAATTCCCGCACTAAAAACTTAATGACATAATGGAGGATCAGAAAGGTAGTTTTGTTGACAATTTTCGCAAGCAACTTGTCAAAATTGGAGCAAATTAGAACTCTTGTGTCTGACTTGCCATGCGTGTGATTTTCATCCATGTGCATTTTGACTTTTGTGTTGATAAAATAATCGGAGAACCGAATCACACAGTTTCGAAATATAGTTCTTCCGTTTTAGTGGGACTTTTCAAACTTAAGGTTAAAAATTTATACAAATTTTGTTTGATTTTTTGTGTGCTTAACAAGAGCAGTATATTGCTCTGTTCGCTTAGTATATATCTTAATTTCGCTGAAGTCCACCAAATGTGGGAAATGTAGCACCATATTATTTATTCTAATGCTCGTTGTGTTTACACTGTTTTAAACTTTGAGAGGGTTGTAATTCCCCGTAATTTATTTAATGTATTACATTTATATCTTCAATGTTTAATTAATCTATTTATTTTTTATTTATTGACACACATAATTACGATTACAATGGAGAATTCATCGTAATTTGCGTTGTCAGTCGAACATCTACGGAATATTTTCAACGGAAAATGCCGAACACAGTTCGCGAGGTCAACTGAGTTCGCATACTTTTAAAAATTAGTAAACATTGCGGTAAATGTCTCTTTTCGCATTAAATTACCGCTTTCAATTCACAACTGATGTGGGTTTCAGATCAAATAGCATGTCTTCTGCGGAAAATATCCGTTTATTGTCGCAATTGTGATATTTTATTTCATATAATTGTGGTTTTATTTGAGCGGGTCACTAACGCTTAAGTCGTGTCATAGGAATGCATGGGCCTGGAACTCGGACTAAAGACCGGCACCTCCATCCCAATATCTTAGCCGGCTTTAGTACGAGAAGACTTGGACTAGCTTTTATAGAGAGTTAAGTGCCGACAAATACCAAAAATAACCACAAAAGTTTTATTTCCAAAATTTGGATAAACATACAGATGGATAATAAAAATGTCATTATACAATGTTGTGTACAGTATGAGTTTTTCTTGTACTCGTCCAGGTTGTGGTGAAAAGTCATATTGGACTCGACACTGGCGTGTCTCGTCCAATATGACTGTTCACCACAACCTGGACTCGTACAAGAAAAACACATACTGTACACAACATTGTATAATAACTTTATAATAACTTTATATTATAAAGTTATTATACAATGTTGTGTACAGTATGTATTTTTCTTGTACGAGTCCACGCACTGTCGAGTCCAATATGACTTTTCACCACAACCTGGACGAGTACAAGAAAAACACATACGGTACTCAGCATTGTATAATGACATTTTTATTATCCATCTGTATGTTTATCCAAATTTTTGGAATAAAACTATTGTGCATGGTTATTTTTGGTATTTGTCGGCACTTGATTTTCTACAAAAGCCTGTATTTGATCATCAGAAAGCATGATTTGGAGCAGTAAACCCGGGAGTGAAAAAAAAATTAATGCAGAAGTGAAACGTCTGCTAAATCCACAATAGTATTGCGCGCGCATCACAATTTCACAGATTCATTTGGCAATAGAGTTACTTCGTGACATCACCGAGTCCCGATAAAAAAAAGTCATATTTGACTCAATCGAGTCCAATATAACTTTTTTATCGGGACTCCGTGACGTCACGAAGTAACTATATATTGCCAAATGAATCGGTGAAATGTTCGGGAGTCCAATATGACTTTTTCCGGGATTATCATGTGACGGCTTTTGTCCAATCAGAAATAGTGCAAGTTAAGGGGTGGATCACAATAAAGAATCATACCATGGGGTTTATTCGAATCCGTGTTCTTCTATAATTATGTTCATCAACGACAGGTTACCAAGACCGCATATTATAGAATGGGAACACTGGTACGTGTACATGGCCACAGTGTCACGACAGTCACATCATGTTGGCGGGTCTATAAGATTCTTACTCCCCACAATTCGGGGATTGATAATCTAGACCCGCGAGCATGACGTGTGGCCACGTGCCAGTGTTCCCGTTCTATATTTAGTATACGGTCTTGGTAACCCGTCGTTTACGAACATAGAAGAACACGGATTCGAATTTATACACCCACACAATGTCCATACCAACTCGTTACGTCATTCGTGTAATATAATAGCCACCAGACGATAGCGTCGGCCCGCATTGTTACGACAAACCACAAAAACCAACAAAACCAAAGTCATGAAATGTCATGTACGATATGAAATGCACATACGTGCACTCTTATATAGCATATAAAATTACAGTAATATAATAATGCGGTGTAGTTCCGTGTCAATGCATCAATTTAATTTTGAAAGGAACATAACATAGCTAAGGTATATTAGGGTGCTCATATAGCCAGTTATATGGCATATATACTTACATATGGTTTATATATATCTGGCTGGCTATATATATATGAATATATGTCCGACTCCGGGATATATCACACTAATAAAGGTTATTATAACAGCCACATTAAGTCTTGTGTGTCTCACCCTCTCCAATTTCAATTCAACAGTTTCTTTCATAAAACAACCTTGATTGGATATTAAACAATAATTTGAAAGTACTCTGAACTTCTAGTGGTTTGATGATTATAATAATAGTTTGTGTACAATGGAATGTTGTTTCTAAGCCAAAACTTCCCAACAGTTTCATACGTTTAGTTGCAATTTAGACTCAAATTTTTTACTTACTTTGATAATTTCCAACCATATAGGAGACTTTCCGAAAGTTGGAAATTCAAAAAAGCAAATAAACATTATAGAAATTCTAGTGAAATATCCACATATCAAATATTAATGTAATCGGTTGACATGTGTTCAAGTTATCGCGCTAACGGACATAACATTTCCTAAGATTGCTAAAAAATATATACGAACTAAGGGCCCTAACTCATATAAATAGGATCGGACAAATCTGCATGGTTTTCAACAAATGGCAGAGGGCATATCGAAACGGATGCGAAGGAGTAGAACACATCTACCGCCTTGTGGAGGACATACGCAGTGGCTTCCACAAAAACTGGGTAACTGGTACAGTGCTACTTGACGTTGAAAAGGCGTTCGACAGCGTCTGGCACAACGGCCTCCGGTACAAGTTACACAAGTATGGCCTCCCGGTCAAACTTGTAAGGCTCCTCTCCTCTTTCCTCACCGACCGCTCAATAAAGGTGAGGGTGGACAGAGAATCGTCGGACTCTGTTCCACTGAACGCTGGTACACCACAGGGGTCGGTTTTAAGCCCACTGCTCTATATTTTCTACGTCAATGACATTGAAATAGACCCGAGGCACCAAGTGCAACTGTCGCAGTTCGCTGATGACTTGGGTCTGTGGATCACCAATGGCAGTACAAAGTATGTGGAGCTCAGACTGAGGCGGGCCCTCGGTGACCTGGAAAGGTGGTGCTCGAAATGGCGCATTAAGCTCAATGCAAACAAAACACAATTCGCCATATTCACGAAACGAAAACGCCATTCGGTGGTCAAACTGAATGTCAGTGGCATTGACTTAGTTGCCGCAAAAGAGGTGACCTTCCTAGGCGTCACCTTGGACTCCAGACTCACCATGCTAACCCACGTTAAGCAGACAGCCACGAGGACCATGCAACGAGTTAATCTTCTCAGACGGCTGAGGGGAACTTCCTGGGGAGCTAGCATGGCCACTCTTCTTAGAGTCTTCAAAACGTTTGTAAGACCCATCATGGAATACGCATCGGTGGTCACCAACCTGGCATCATATCGAGCGATCCAAATGCTCCAGGTGGTCCAAAACAAAGCCCTGAGAATGGCACTGCAAGCACCGTATCACACCCGTATTGTAGATCTGCATACCATCGCTGACGTGGAACCCATCAGAGAGCGCCTGCGCGATCTGGCGGAAAGTACACTGGCGAGAATGGACGGCAGTGACATCATGAGGGAATGTTTACAGCGCAAACAACTTCTCTGTGGCTGAAAAGACCCGCAGTTCAATAGGCTTATTGGACCGTCCCGGGTTTTAGGATACGCAGGCCATGCTAGACCGTCCCGTATCCCACTTCAGAAAAGACCCGCAGTCCAATAAGGTGTATTGGACCGTCCCGGGCGGTAACAGAAGAGAGCACGCAGTCCAGTGGAATCACTGGACCGTCCCGTACTCTCTTAGCAGCCCGCAATCCAATGCCTCCATTGGAAGGTCCCGGGCATGGACAACCAACTGAAAATGCGCAATCCAGCATCATCGCTGGATCGTCCCGCATTTTGCAAGATGCCGAGACCAGGCAAAGAAAAAGAAAAAGATCAAGGCAAAAGTACAAGGCAAAGCCCAAGCAAAGATGGAAGATTCAAGACAAGACAAGATTCAAGACACCTGCGACGCTAACCGATCCCGATCTCGAGACTTCTCCACCCGATCCGCGACCTGACTGTTAAGAGAAAAGACCAAGAAGATTCAAGACAGGGCGTAAGGGCGACCTCCGGGTGAGCTCACACCGTCCTCGTGCCGCCCTTCGGGCGGGCACGCAAATCCTGTTCCTGCTGCATGGTTTTCAAATTCGTTAGAGGTAGTTTTGTTAAAGATCCATATACCAATATGATTGAATTTGGTTGACGTTTGTTCAAGTTCAATATACACGAATAATTGTGACGAATTATATTGGAAAATACCAAATTGGCAGTTGCAAGATACTGATGATATATACAAATAAATACTAAATTCATAAATTCATGTAACCTATGATTTTGGATATATATTACGCAAACAAATAGTTCATACATGTATGATCATGTATCAACGTTCAAGTTTTACATTCCCGCCGAAGGAAGAACAGCCGGACTATGTTGCACACTATGTTAATTAACTAATTAATATCATCATGTCTCATAATCAGTAAAAATGTGCATGCGTCATCATTCAACTTATTGAATTCACAATCGTGTTTCAGTAAATAACTGATATCTTAAGTATATATATGCCTTTCGTTCTCCGCGAATAAAAAGTTAATTTAAGAATCGACACCCTGTCACATAATTATGGTATACATAGTCGATATTCTATATACTATATAAGTACTTGTCGATGCCTAGGTGTATACATTTGGAGAATGTCAGCTGAATATGCCATGACAATTAAGTTGACTGTGTTACCTGGATATCTGTGAATAAATATGAAAACAACGTCAAAATAGAGATGCTTCGTGTGTGAAGAACACCGTTGTCGATCCACAGTATAACCATTGTTGACGAACAGTCCACAAAGTCGGTCAGTATGTTAGTAGGATTATTTGATACCATCCAGTATTGCAGTAACACAGTAGACTGAATGTATTGCATAAAATTATTGTAGTGAATATCTCAGCACGGGGAAAACCCCAACAGCTGGAAATAGGAAGAGTATTGTGTAAAATGCACATGGCTATACGATAAGCCGGTTCGCCAATAATTCAAAGTGGCTTGGGTTTTCATGACTGTGCTGGAGCTGAAACGCTGTTTTAGAAAGATGTAGGTTAAATGAACCATTAATGATTGTGTGATTGCGGGCATTGGCCATTTCTTTACTATAAATGGATAACTCATTCAGTTATACAAATATACATTGGAATGGTATATTATCCATATGGGGGATCTTTATGAAATATGAGCAGACGAGATATAATACAAGTATTGAAGGATGTTTATAATTACTATTCATGCATATAATAAGTTAACCCTTTACCCAACAGAAGGGCCCTGTGCCAATGCATTCTCTTATATATGCGTGTCGACCATAGGTCGCCTCGCATATATAAGAGAATGCATTGGCTTAACACATTAAAAATTATAAAATTGCTAAAGAATGTAAGAAAAAATGGTAAAAAGTTATTTTGTTAGGCCAATGCATTCTCTTATATATGCGAGGCGACCTATGGTCGACTCGCATATATAAGAGAATGCATTGGCACAGGGCTAACTGTAACTATCACAATGTGGTCAAGTAGCCGGTTCCAATGATATCCATATTTGTATGGTTCTATTGAGACAGACCGAAGATATTTTAGGCTGTTGAAGCTTTATTTGGCCGGTTTTGGCCGGTTTGTTGGGTAAAGGGTTAAACAACGTCCTATATGGCCGTTTGTTGAACTTGCTATATCTGAACATTCCGTAAGGGAACTACTCGTCAATGAGTATTTAGTAAAGAAATTGTTCAATTCATATCGCATAATTCCTACTTGATATACTACCCATACATACAGCGTATACTATATTGTCTTTCTCTGATGAAAACAGAGTTAAAAACTATTACTATTACTAATTATGTCCTCTGTTCCACGTGATTGTGTATCGTTTGTGGCATCTGAGTCATTCAAGGGAATATATATTGCGTTTTATTTTCTCATGTAATACTATCCATAATTATCTTGCTCCGATGACAAATTATAAAGGGGTATAAAATAGCGTATGTGCTGTTACACATGACTGCATGTGTGTGGTTGAGAAATTTGAGTCATTCCAGGAAATTGCGTTTTATTATAGCCAGATGATATATTTTAATGCAATTATTCATGACTAATGGACGTTTGATTGTTACGACGCCATTAACTGGCCCAAAATGGCAAGTTTAAAACTTATATATAATATTGTTAGCCTTGAACCCCAAAATATTTCCATAATAACATGCACTATACAATGATGTGATTTCATATTCGATGGTTTTCATTGACATGTGTACATGTAGTGATACTATTGATCAGTAAAATACACGAGCGTGCGCTTGTATAGTCCTCGCCACTGCCTCTATAGTTAAAGACATATTATGCACTTGCTCGGGTACGTGAATCTGGTAAGTTAGTATTCATGTACCATGCCAACCGGGAGAATGTAGTATTCTACTACATGTATCATAGCCGAAAATCTGAAGCAAATTGACCGTGCCACTCCAAAGAAAACATCGTCCGAACTACGCTCAAATGTAAATATTTACGTCTATATTCGAGACGCAACTTTCGGCGATAAACTTACGAAAATGATTTCGCCATCGAAAGTCACTGACATGTATTTGATTAATATATAAGAATGACGGTGTGTGTTGTCAATTTGGAAATAATATTTGTAAAATATAACTGTTTTGAGGAAGATAATTCACCATTTCTATTTGGTCACCCCACTGGGGTGTTTCACATCACTTTAACGATACTCATTGAATTAACCCTTTACCCAACAGAAGGGCCCTGTGCCAATGCATTCTCTTATATATGCGAGTCGACCATAGGTCGCCTCGCATATATAAGAGAATGCATTGGCTTAACACATTAAAAATTGTTAAAGAATGTAAGAAAAAATGGTAAAAAAAAAAAATTATTTAGGCCAATGCATTCTCTTATATATGCGAGGCGACCTATGGTCGACTCGCATATATAAGAGAATGCATTGGCACAGGGCTAACTGTAACTATCACAATGTGGTCAAGGAGCCGGTTCCAATGATATCCATATTTGTATGGTTCTATTGAGACAGACCGAAGATATTTTAGGCTGTTGAAGCTTTATTTGGCCGGTTTTGGCCGCTTTGTTGGGTAAAGGGTTAATTACCCGATATATCTCATTTATTATTGTATAAGCAATTCAGAGCGAAATCGCGGCTCACTAAACGTGACTAAAGTCGCCTAAATCATGCAATCTAAAGTTGGGAATTCCACATGCTCTGTACACAGGGATTAACTAAGAAATATATTACCTGCGTTATGTTTTCAATGTTATAAGCTTCCTCGTTAGAACATCAAAATGTTACTAGGTTTTGAATTGGATGAATGTGGTCTCAACGTGCGTAGCCAGATTAAAGGAATTCATTATTGGTTAACTCACTGTTGGAACAAAAGGAGACATTACACGATAAATTATGTTTAAATTTGAATTGCCATATATGTAACATCTGGATGAGTTTTCAATTTTCAAGATCAAATTCTTATTCGCCACGGAAGTCTGTTAATACATGCAAAATAATGGAAACAAAGCTAAACACAATATTCCGTGTAAACTCAACCAGAACGTAAGATTTCCAGTAGAAGCTAAAGCGAGATAGAGTAGATTTTCATCAAATAATGTGTCGATACAAATCACTATAGGTACAGGTTTTGAACGTTAAATATAGGTTAAATATAAGCATTTTAAGACATCGGTCATACATGTATATGTTTTATTTGAGATTAAAGAAACTTAAGGTGTTCTGTTTGTATATGAATGATCATTTGAAATCGATCTAAGTTGTGTCTAAACTATTGCGGCAAAGTGGCACATAGCAATCGAGTAAGTAAGACTATATTTTAAGTGAAACAGATATACATGCGGTGTTCTTATGTCATCAAGTCTATTTGTAAACGCCCAAATATTTTTATTGAAACATTCTACAAATACTCTTCCCACGCGAACACGTCTTCTGTTTAAACGGGTAAAGCCCAAGTATATTCGATAAGCACTTCTTTCATTCAACTGCACCACGCCTTGTATTAACAATTTCATAGATGATTACAGTAAGTTGCAACACTGCACACAGAAAGTTTATTATGAGTTACATATGCAACGTTAATTCAATGAGTGGGATGTTTATCAACAAAAGCTAAGCACTTTGCCAACTCTGAACGGAAGGGTGTGCTTGGTATTCGTAAGTTAATGTTATATAAATAATATCCAAACTCCAACTTCGATCATTTTTATTTTCCGTTAGAGAGACACCCAATGTGTCGACACATGCAGGAAGTTGAGATTCATGGTATTTTAAGTATTCTTATTTACATAGCCGTGTGAGTTACACTAAGTCTTGTTCGGTGATTGATCAACTGCCAATTGGGGTCACCCGTTTCATACCCCAATAACATGCAGACCGTAACAGGAACACGACGTCACAAATAGTTGACATAAGCTGACCGAATCACTTAGAACGGTCATAAAAATAATTAGGCGTGCTTTTCAAAGTTCAGCCGAATTGCATATGAAGCCATTTATTTATATCGATCACATTTTCGTTGCTAGGTGCTTGGAAATTTGATATATTGGGCTGACTTAATGTGCTGCGTGGGCTAATCTCAAATAATATGCAGATTTGTGAAAATAAATAAGAATAGACTCAGCTTTGTTATGGAAATAAATCATCAACAAAACTATAAAAATTTAAGAAATGAATAAAACCAAGACAGTCAATGACTGGGTCGCTCACCAGACTTTAAAGACTGAGAAAACCGGGACTCTGAACACTACAGCAGTCAGTACTTGACAAATCACTTAAGACAAGTAGTTCTAAACATGGACATAGCTGGAGGTTCTCAGCTGAGCAGGGCTGATCGCCTTGAAATTTCTAATTGCACACCACGGACAAATCTAAGTTCACAAAAATCCTTTTGCACATCCCTCTTAAGATGAATTTTACAACCAGTACCGGTACTTCAAGCTCTCAAACTTTTGAAAATTACCAACCTGACAGCCCCCCATAAAAGTTAAAATGTGTGGCTAATTCGGTTAACCTGAAGTAGGAACATATGAACTGTTGGTTTAAGAAGATACTGGTTGGAAAGTCAAATCAAACTATGAGAACAACTGTAACCTATTTTTGGTGTGAAAATCTAATCTACAATTAATGTTGTATGAAATTTTCAACTGTTGAAAAAATATTTAAAGTAGGGGGTCAAAACTCCACCCCCTCTACACTCCCTACCCATTGCCTCAACATTGTCCCCACCAGGCAGCCAAATCAATATTATTATACCAGTACCAAACAGCATAGATACAGGTAGGGAGGGTGGGGGAGAGTTGATCTCTTATCTCTGCCCCTATTTGAACAAATATTAATCCCCATCCATGAGATCCATTCATCTTCTAAATTCAAAGGGGAGATTTAAGAGTTGAAGTGAATTGATTTCATTCAAAAGTTTCCTAAAAATAACCTTATTTGAACAAATCTAAACCCAAGGACCCTCCATACAGACAAACAGATAAATTCAATCCAAAATAAATTCCAATTTTTCTTTGAAAACTCCGGGTATGATTTCACCTGGATAAGTGGTGGTTAAGAAAATAATATTGGAATAGCCAAGCCTGAATTTAGTGTGTCTGACATTTGCAGAATGAGGTCCCCAAAAGGTTAATTTATTTATGCTATGCCGCAAGGCGGGCTAGCATAACCAAATTCACCCTCTGGGGACCGCATTCTGATTAGGCCTCAACTGCCATGGGAAACCTATGATTGATTGAAGTTCTCCAGTTGAAGTTGGTGATGTACCCATTGAGCACCTCGACTATGTATTTTATCTTACAAATTAGGGGATATAGAAACTGAACAGAAGGGAAAAAGTTACTAAAATTGTCAATTTGATACTCTAGACACTTCCCAGAAGATGAGGCATAAGCAGAATGAGGTCCCTGGAGGGTGTATTTGGTGATGCTAGCCTGCTGTACGGGGTAGAATCACTAAATTCACCCTCTGGCGATCTCATTCTGCAAATTCAGACACACTAAATTCAGGCTTGGGAAAAGAATTTTATTTTAATTTGATAATGACAACAGACAGCAGTGCTAGTGTAGTTGTTTACACAAACTGTCTGATATCTGTTATCCTAATCTCAATTAATGACTGTCTGCCTCTCTGTAGCTAATACCTGACATTCGACACAATGACCTCATTTGAATCTGAACCAGTCACCCAACGACCCTTTATACCAAATATGAACCCATTCGACCCAATTGAATTTGAGAAGTCGTTTCAAGAATTACTATGGTGGGAAAGAGTTATGGTCCTAGCTTCGCAACTATTTAACCCGTTGACTTCATTTGAACAAATCTGAATGTGAGTCACATAGGGAACATCCACACCAAATATGAACCCATTCAGTCTTATGGCTCCGAAGAAGATGCTTAAAGAATTGTTGACGGACGGACGGATGGACGGACAGCTAGACGGATGGACGGATGGACGGACGACGAGTGGTGACTATAGCTTCACCGGAGACTTCGTCCCAGGTGAGCTAAAAACTATATAAATATAAGAAATGAATGTAGTGGGTGTGTGTTTGTTATTCTGGGATACGGCCCTGTGGTCGTTGGGGGCACATTTAGTGAGAACCGCTTCAAAATGTGCACCAACGATCACAGTGCCGTACCCCCCCCCCCCCAAACTAATACACACACGCACACACGCACACACACATTTCTTAAATAAATACTTAATCGGAAGGGGTGATTAGATATTGTGTAATATATAATCTCAACCACATGGGGCACACGTGCTATATTAAATCAAGATATATTAAGATTGATCTTAGGATTACTATTGACTAAATAACGGAGATATTTGAAGAAGTGTTTTAGTGTCCCCCTACCAACCCCCACGCCCTCCCCTCAAACCCACCGCCCAACAGGAGAATTTGACTTATGTACGACCAAAGTTGATGACTTTTGGTGCAGTAAATTCTTTCATTCAAATCTGCGTTATTCAGTCAAAGTACGTTCTATATACATGTAGAGTTATCACCCTTCAGGTTTAGCGTAGATGTCCCCTGGTGTCAGATTAGTATATTGAAGGATGCACCCGCATCTTGCAGGAAAGTTCAATCAAAGTGACTTGTCATCTTCGTGTTTCAAATTAGACATACGGAATACTAAGGCCATTAAAATAAATATCTGTGTTCTCAGGTAATTACATATCATAATTTAATTTGGATGAGGGAGGGTGGAGGATTTTTATTGTTTTCAAGAATTCTAGAAATGACACTGTAGCTGAACTTGGGAAGGAGTTACTTTTTTGCTGAGCAATGATTAGAATGATAAAGAAGAAGGAAAGCAAAACAGAGGTCCCCCCCAAAAATCCATATGACGTTTGATGATGATTGGATGAGGAATGCGGTCTGCTGACGGTCCATCTTTTAAAAAAAAATTCGGTCCAAAAACAAAATCGAGGCTCCCATCTGGAGGTCACCCCGAAGATCCATATGAAGTTTGGTGATGATCGGATAAGAGATGTGGCCTGTAGGGTGTGCCGAAGGATTTAGTCATACAAAAAGTAAATTCCAAGATGGCTGCCAGCGGCCATGTTTTTCATCGAAAATCCAAAATCGTTAAAATTCGATAGCTCCCATCTGCAGGTGATGCCTGCTTAATTTAAAAATGATCCGGCCATAAATACGGGCTGTAGGGTATACCGGTGGATTCAAATGTGAAAATCCAAGATGGCTGCTGGCTGCTGTTGCCCATGTTTTCCATCGAAATTCGGAAAAAATCGAAAGTTCCCATCTATAGGTCACCCTGAAGCTACATATGAAGTTTGGTAAAGATTGCACAAGGGTTGTAAATTTGAGCTAATAAACGGATGTATCACTTGATGTATACATGCAATTTTATGATAAAACAATGTTTACAGAATATATCCCTCAATGTCTAAATTATAAATTTGTAATTGTGGATAAATTGGAGAATGAGTATTGAACTGCTTGCTAAATAGCAAATAACATTTGTTTAGGAGGCCCTCTTTCAGGTGATGAGTGAAGTGTCTGAGAACACAGTATGTTTTATTTATTTGGTCTAATATACAAAACGACTTGCCAATGCCTTCAAAGTTAGTAATGAAATTTCAACATTTTGGACAAGCAATATGATTTACCACACCTAGAAAATGACTAACAAAGAACACGCTTTAATTTTCAAAGTGGCGGAAAACAAGGGCCTATCGGAATGGGGGTACTTGTTCTCGTCTTAGGTGATAAATTATATGAGTTCAATGTGCACCTCCAGACAGGTAGACTGTGTATATATAGTAAGTTCAAGTATTTGTCTAGTTATTTTGATCATCGGAATGCTACGAAAGTGATAAGTTATATATAAACAACAATCCCAGCATAGTCACTGGCACTCCACTGGAGTTAAAATAAATTTATTAACACTTGCTATTCTAAATAAATTACCCGAGTCAGTTAAAGATGGTCTATCTCTTTGTAAACATGTGTTATAGGGTACTGCGTTATGCAGTAGGTCCCTAGATTTGCGTAGATCTCCGTAGGTCACTCAATTCGCGTAGGTCCACCGCAGTAATGCAATATATAGTAGGTCTACATGATTTATTGACTGATAAAATGGATTGATGCCACTAAATGATCATGTACGATGTTACTTTGCATATTTTTTTTTATAATTAATTTTCCCAAATCTGATGGGTTTGTTTGCTAAGTGATACTTAGACTAGAGGATGAAGCCTAACTAAAATTACGTGATTTCTGATCGGGATATAAAGATGGTCTATCTCTTTGTAAACATGTGTTATATAGTTACCGGGGTATAAAGATGGTCTATCTCTTTGTAAACATGTGTTATATAGTTACCGGGGTATAAAGATGGTCTATCTCTTTGTAAACATGTGTTATATAGTTATCGGGGTATAAAGATGGTCTATCTCTTTGTAAATATGTGTTATATAGTTACCGGGGTATAAAGATGGTTTATCTCTTTGTAAACATGTGTTATATAGTTACCGGGGTATAAAGATGGTTTACCTCTTTGTAAACATGTGTTATATAGTTACCGGGGTATAAAGATGGTCTATCTCTTTGTAAACATGTGTTATATAGTTACCGGGGTATAAAGATGGTCTATCTCTTTGTAAACATGTGTTATATAGTTACCAGGGTATAAAGATGGTTTATCTCTTTGTAAACATGTTATATAGTTACCGGGGTATAAAGATGGTTTATCTCTTTGTAAACATGTGTTATATAGTTACCGGGGTATAAAGATGGTCTATCTCTTTGTAAACATGTGTTATATAGTTACCGGGGTATAAAGATGGTCTATCTCTTTGTAAACATGTGTTATATAGTTACTGGGGTATAAAGATGGTTTACCTCTTTGTAAACATGTGTTATATAGTTACCGGGGTATAAAGATGTTCTATCTCTTTGTAAACATGTGTTATATAATTACCGGGGTATAAAGATGGTCTATCTCTTTGTAAACATGTGTTATATAGTTACCGGGGTATAAAGATGGTCTATCTCTTTGTAAACATGTGTTATATAGCTACTGGGGTATAAAGATGGTCTATCTCTATGTAAACATGTGTTATATAGTTACTGGGGTATAAAGATGGTCTATCTCTTTGTAAACATATGTTATATAGTTACCGGGGTATAAAGATGGTCTATCTCTTTGTAAACATGTGTTATATAGTTACCGGGGTATACAGATGGTCTATCTCTTTGTAAACATGTGTTATATAGTTACCGGGGTATAAAGATGGTCTATCTCTTTGTAAACATGTGTTATATAGTTACCGGGGTATAAAGATGGTCTATCTCTTTGTAAACATGTGTTATATAGTTACCGGGGTATAAAGATGGTCCATCTCTTTGTAAACATGTGTTATATAGTTACTGGGGTATAAAGATGGTTTATCTCTGTGTAAACATGCGTTATATAGTTACCGGGGTATAAAGATGGTTTATCTCTTTGTAAACATGTTATATAGTTACCGGGGTATAAAGATGGTTTATATGTTTGTAAACATGTGTTATATAGTTACCGGGGTATACAGATGGTTTATCTCTTTGTAAACATGTGTTATATAGTTACCGGGGTATAAAGATGGTCTATCTCTTTGTAAACATGTGTTATATAGTTACCGGGGTATAAAGATGTTCTATCTCTTTGTAAACATGTGTTATATAGTTACCGGGGTATAAAGATGGTCTATCTCTTTGTAAACATGTGTTATATAGTTACCGGGGTATAAATATGGTTTATCTCTTTGTAAACATGTGTTATATAGTTACCGGGGTATAAAGATGGTTTATCTCTTTGTAAACATGTGTTATATAGTTACCGGGGTATAAAGATGGTCTATCTCTTTGTAAACATGTGTTATATAGTTACCGGGGTATAAAGATGGTTTATCTCTTTGTAAACATGTGTTATATAGTTACCGGGGTATAAATATGGTTTATCTCTTTGTAAACATGTGTTATATAGTTACCGGGGTATAAAGATGGTTTATCTCTTTGTAAACATGTGTTATATAGTTACCGGGGTATACAGATGGTTTATCTTTTTGTAAACATGTGTTAAATAGTTACCGGGGTATAAAGATGGTCTATCTCTTTGTAAACATGTGTTAAATAGTTACTGGGGTATAAAGATGGTCTATGTCTATCTCTTTGTAAACATGTGTTATATAGTTACCGGGGTATAAAGATGGTTTATCTCTTTGTAAACATGTGCTATATAGTTACCGGGGTATAAAGATGGTCTATCTCTTTGTAAACATTTGTTAAATAGTTACCGGGGTATAAAGATGGTCTATCTCTTTGTAAACATGTGTTAAATAGTTACCGGGGTATAAAGATGGTCTATCTCTAATAAAGATGGTCTATCTCCTTGTAAACATGTGTTAAATAGTTACCGGGGTATAAAGATGGTCTATCTCTTTGTAAACATGTGTTAAACAGTTACCGGGGTATAAAGATGGTCTATCTCTTTGTAAACATGTGTTAAATAGTTACCGGGCTATAAAGATGGTCTATCTCTTTGTAAACATGTGTTAAATAGTTACCGGGGTGTCAAATATTAGATATGAATCCAAGACCCCTGTCCGGAAATGCTTCTATCGATTAATATTGATTATATTTCGAATATTTTCTTATCTAAAACGTGTGGTTGTTTTGCCAACGAACAATAGTGGTTACTGTTAACAGAGACCGGGAATGTTATTGTGTAATTCTCTCACAAATAAACGTTAATTAGACTCATTACCGCGTATAACTACATGTATGTACTAAAACAATACAAACAATGAACCTGGGAAATTTGACGTTCGAAGCATTGCTTTGGGAACACCATAATGATCTCTATCAATATATGGTATTGCCTGAATGGTCTGTTCTAAAAATAGACTAATAAAGTGTCCCATTTAATCATCTCATTTTATAATAAAATATTCGAAATAAAATCAATATTATTGATAGAATCGTTTCCGGGCATGCATTTCCAACTCAAACATATTATTTCATACCCGGGACACAGCCCAGGAAACTATTTAAAATTTGTTATTTAAAGAGATAATTCCTCTTTAAGAAGTGTACATCGGAATGGTATATTATTGATTTGGAGGCATGCTAAGTGATAAAAGGAGACAACAGATAAGTACAATAGAAGTGCAGAAGGTTCCCTATGTATTGAGGGATGTTTAGGTCGTTTGTTGAACTTATTATCTGAACATTTCCTATGGGATAGCTACTCATCAATGATGCTTTAGTATAGAAAGGGTTAAACTTATTATCTGAACATTTCCTATGGGATAGCTACTCATCAATGATGCTTTAGTATAGATTAAACAACTCCAGCAGTCACTAACATTCCACTGGAGTTCAACTGGCCCCTTCTGTATTTCTCAACAAAACATTTATACCAAATATTCAAATCGCTTACGCGTTTTCCACTTGATTTCGAGACAATTCATTAAAATATGGTTCCTCAAACTGTTAACCAACGGTGTCCAGAATAATAAATATAGCATATTTCACAAATGCAAATAAAACAGCGGGCATATTAATGGAAGTAAATGTGGATTGATGCTACTCTCATGCATCATGTCGTACCAAGATCAATAAGCCAAAATGAGATAATGGTTCACCCATGCTCTTTGTGATTGGCTAAATCGCACATCACTTTATGATTTTGTTTTTGTTTCGTATTCGGGTCACTCGGTCAAAACCCAAGGTATTTTCGGGCCTATGAAGCTGGCCTACAAAGGATTTTTCAAATATCTTCTAAACAAAAACAGTTGGATACTCTAAGTTGGAACCACCTCATCCATATTGGAGATTCTCCAACCACATCCCTGAATCTGTCTCACAGGGACCTTCCATACCAGTTAACAGTAACGCATAGGCCTAATGGGTTCTGGCTGCAATCTTTGGGGGGGATAACTCCCTTAGATCCACCCCTTCGTAACCAAACAGCTATGTTTGAACAAATCTGAATTGCACTCAAACAAGAGCCATTCCCACCAAACATAAGCCAAATACAGTAATGCCCTAAATAACTGACTCCTTAACCACAACAGAATTATGGGTAATTTTTCAGAATTTAGTCGGAAATATGGCTTGTTGCCATTCACCGGAAAGCTCTCACTGAGAGTTACCCATAATTCTGCTGTGGTTAAGGAGTCGATTATTTAGGGCATTACTGTAGAACTGGTGGTTTCAAAGAGGTTTATGGATGTCAACATACTGCAATATTTGGGAGGAAATGAGTTGTTCCACAGCTCCACATATTTTTGACCAGTTATCCCATCTCAACAGACTTGAAACCTATGCATAACAAATACATGTACGCATGTATGTGAAATGAGCATGACAGTTTCAGAGATGTCAGCAATATCTGAGACATTAAAAAAACATTGGCACCATCTGTATTTGCCGCAGGGATGTGGGCAAGAGTGTCTCCTTTCCACCTTTATATTTCGAACTGTACCTCCACCCCTTGAAACAGGATGAACTCCCAATTCCATTTTTGAATTGATTAGCATATTTAGACAAACAACTGGGAAGGGACCAGGACCCATGCCCCCCCCCCCCTAAGTTTGCAATATTTCAAACTGATGGCCATTTCAGTCCAATCATGTTATTTCATAATAAAAGTAAAATGAGTTCCATAAATATTAGCTTTGAACCCTGAATCTATCTTTAAATAATCCAAAGTCAGTCCAACACCAAAATGATAAGGGACTGTCAAACTGTCAAGACGGATAACCAGTTCAGATTAAAATCAGAATCCGTGTTAAGGTGTCTGCAGAAATTAGCTGTGTACACATTACCATTGCTATAAATAACTTCTGCATGAAATCCATTCAGTATGTTGTCACAGTGCACCAATATCTTTAGCTATGTGGCGAATTGACCTATGTATTGGAATTTCTACAATCGCCAGATTACTGATACGTGGATGTGGCGGTTTGCTGACATTGACGTAATGCTTGCTGGTGGTAATGGAAAACCCACCTAAATTCTTCAGACTCAGTAAAACGGAGCTATTTGAGAGTCTGATTTTAATCAGAAATGACAGATCACATAAAACAACCATTTTTTCAAACGGGGGGTATTAACAAGGGATTGACATAGAAATTAAAGAATTTGTAAATGTTTATATATAACATATGAAAATAAATAATCTCCAAACACAACATACAATATCATAAACGGTAACAATTGAACTTTGCCAGCCAGTGACAATGGTCATGATAAACAGCAGCAAAGACAATTTGCCAACACAAATTTCTGTTGAACTGTGATTACCACCAACAACATGCATATATTTTGTACTAGTATAGCCAGAAAGAATGCAAGTGTTGCCAAATATTAACCCCTCCATGACTGGAGTTCATTAACCCTTTACCCAACAAACCGGCCAAATAAAGCTTCAACAGCCTAAAATATCTTCGGTCTGTCTCAATAGAACCATACAAATATGGATATCATTGGAACCGGCTCCTTGACCACATTGTGATAGTTACAGTTATGCCCTGTGCCAATGCATTCTCTTATATATGCGAGTCGACCAGAGGTCGCCTCGCATATATAAGAGAATGCATTGGCCTAAAATAAACCTTTTTTTAACACTTTTTACCATTTTTTCTTACATTCTTTAACAATTTTATAATTTTTAATGTGTTAAGCCAATGCATTCTCTTATATATGCGAGGCGACCTATGCATTGGCACAGGGCCCTTCTGTTGGGTAAAGGGTTAAATTTTGCAAAAAGCCTGTGCCAAGTCATTCTCTTATATATGCGAGTCTCCCATAGAGTGTCTCACATACATGTGTATATAAGGGAATACAGTGGCTTAAAAATAACTACTTTGACATTGTAAGCTGTGCATTCTCTTATATATGTGATACTCCGTATGGAATACTTGCATATATAGGAGAATGCACTGATACATGATCTTTAATGCAGCACCAGCGCGGCTACCATCATGAAAGGGTTAAGGCAACAGATATGATTTTAATACCATCTAAATAGTTAGCCATAACATAAACAAGATGTCATTGTGTAACTGTCCTGTGCATAGCACTTTGCCCAATGGATTGGTTACCCATATTTGGAATTCAATGTAAAGACAAATAAAAAGTTGCACCCTGGGTGCTGGCATAGGCCCACTGTGCCAAATTGAAACATGGGCAGGACAGAAACTATATCTAAAATAAACAATGAAGGATAACTTCAGAATGGATAATGCAAATGTCATTGGGCACTCTTTTGAAAGCAGTCATGATGGTGAACCTCCATACCAAAATTCATTCAGATCAGATAAATCATGGTTGAGATGTCCGTGCAGATGGACCAAAGCCCAAGATTTCCAGATACACCAAGAAGGATAACTCTAGAATGGAAAACTCGAACAACACATGCCATTCTTTTGAAAGCAGTCTTGAAAACATTTATTAACTTTTGATATATCCTATATGTATAACAAGAGCATCGCTAGGGTGTGGCAAAATCTGCCTGTAGTAATTCCAACAAAGGGCCATTGGTGAAAATTGGCGGGTGGAACCCAAATTCGAACCTGACCAGTATTTTTGGCTAGTAAACTCACATACCAAATTTCATTCCATTCAGTTTTTACTTACTAAATTGTCACCCAGAAGCGAAAATTGAGTGCAAATTCCAATAAAAAGGGCCATAACTCTGGTGAAAATTGAAGGGTGAAACCCAAATTCAAACTTGACCTGTATTTTGTGCTAGTAAACACATACACTAAATTTCATTCCATTCAGACGGATGCCCTGATGGACAGACCAATAACATAATACTTCCCATTTTTTTGGTCAAATTGGCATATAAAAACATACAGGTTACACCGTGAGTAAATTATTCCTGTAAAGTTTGCATCAAACAGCACAAACATTAAATTGGTTGGTACTGACTACTGAGTCTTTGTCGGCATTTATCAGAACAGATGTCACTAGCAGGAAAAATAAAGAATATTCAAACGAGGCAAGCATTACGGAAATGCAGGCATGTGTCATTAGCGGCTGCCTCGATTATAGTCCAAGTCTTCTTGTACTAAAACCAGCTAAGATATTGGGATGGCGATGCTGGTGTTTAGTCCAAGCCCGCTTGTATACCAATCCTATCACACGAGTTACGCCCACGATCTGTGGCGGGAATTTGTGGTGTATTTTACTCGATTTACCTAGCAAATCAATACATGATGCTATATACATCTGAAAGGCTTACATCTTATGGTCATAATGGTGTATAATAATCTAACTTTAATGTTAAATTACACATAGAATATTCCGGTTGATTGCCACAAACATCGATTTGTTTCTCTGTTTGTTTACGTTTTAACCGAAAGCCGAAGTGGTCCGAATAAGTTCGGCATAATCCGCTGTTTGTTCTGGGAATTCTACTTTCCGTTTCTATATATAGCGCGGGTTTTCCGAACAAAAATGGCGAAAACCGATCGCCCGAAAGTCCAGTTTTCTATGTGCTTTCAGAACAATTCCCGCACTAAAAACTTAATGACATAATGGAGGATCAGAACGGTAGTTTTGTTGACAATTTTCGCAAGCAACTTGTCAAAATTGGAGCAAATTAGAACTCTTGTGTCTGACTTGCCATGCGTGTGATTTTCATCCATGTGCATTTTGACTTTTGTGTTGATAAAATAATCGGAGAACCGAATCACACAGTTTCAAAATATAGTTCTTCCGTTTTAGTGGGACTTTTCAAACTTAAGGTTAAAAATTTATACAAATTTTGTTTGATTTTTTGTGTGCTTAACAAGAGCAGTATATTGCTCTGTTCGCTTAGTATATATCTTAATTTCGCCGAAGTCCACCAAATGTGGGAAATGTAGCACCATATTATTTATTCTAATACTCGTTGTGTTTACACTGTTTTAAACTTTGAGAGGGTTGTAATTCCCCGTAATTTATTTAATGTATTACATTTATATCTTCAATGTTTAATTAATCTATTTATTATTTTATTTATTGACACACATAATTACGATTACAATGGAGAATTCTTCGTAATTTGCGTTGTTGTCCAAAATCTACGGAATATTTTCAACGGAAAATGCCGAACACAGTTCGCGAGGTCAACCGAGTTCGCATACTTTTAAAAAATTGTAAACATTGAGGTAAATGTCTCTTTTCGCATTAAATTACCGTTTTAAATTCACAACTGATGTGGGTTTCAGATAAAATAGCATGTCTTCTGCGGAAAATATCCGTTTATTGTCGCAATTGTGATATTTTATTTCATATAATTGTGGTTTTATTTGAGCGGGTCACTAACGCTTAAGCCGTGTCATAAGCGAGCATATAGGGCGGTCTTGGACTAAACACCAGCATCGCCATCCCAATATCTTAGCTGGTTTTAGTACAAGAAGACTTGGACTACCTCGATTGATGACCTAATCAACTAATCTAATGATAACAATTGAACATTTGATAAATGGATGTTTTTATGATCAGATGATTCTTCAGGCCTTAAAATGCATACAATTTTGCATGAATCCAAATATAGCATATCTACATGTACAGCGAATCAACTCTTTTTACGAGAATCAAATTTAGAATCATGATTCTGAGTTTCCTCATATTTTAAAGATACGGGAGGCGTTGGCAATGGGTATGCTGTTAAAATATTCACCTCCGCCAAAAACTGCCATAAACAGAAATAATAGTAAAATATAGACAGACTTTGTTCATATACCAATCAGAAATATGGCATAAACAGTAGGTTATTGTCAAATGTTTTTCCTTTGTTATGTAAACAAAAGCAAAAAACGTTACAGAACCTGGCTTTTGTTTAGATCCGGATATGGTAAACATAAAGAGCATTATTTGTTACTGTTTTCCTGATATGGAAATATTAAAGAGCGTTTATATCATTTGTGTGTGATTAACCAATAGAAATGAGCTCTTGTTTACATACACCATTGTACGTCTTAACGACAATATACTGTTTACGTGCTGATTATGTTTGGCATATGAACAAAACTATATATATTTTAATATCCCTTTGAACAAATATGAATATTTCTGCAACGAACACTGCCCGTGCCTTTAAAGCCTCATTCTTATAAACAGCAATAGAATTTAGCTTTCAGTTTGGAATAGCTGGCAGATTATTCTGTTACCTCAAATTCACTATATGTAGGGAGGAAAATAGTTAACCCTTCCAGAAATTGTGTGAAAACCCTGAACCAACGCATACTCTTTTATAGGGAACCTCGCATATATATGAGAATGCATTGGCCTAACAATATTTACCTTTACCTTGTAAGCTCGTACATTCTCTTAATATATATGTGAGGCTCTGTATGGGAGTCTGGCATATATAAGATAATGCACTGGCACAGGATCTTTAATACTGCACCAGCACAGCTCTCGTCATGAAAGGGTAATATTTGGCAACACTTCCCTGCTTTCTGGTGATATTAGTACAAATTATATAAATCACGTTCTAATAGAATCTCATAGGGAGCCTCGTGTATATCCAAAAAATGCACTGGCACAGGATCTTTAATACTGCACCAGCACAGCTCCAATCATGAAAGGGTTAACTTTATATGGAAAAATAAAGATGTACTGAGGGTTCCAATGGTCGCATGACAACATGCTCAATTCAGCACAGGCCTGCAGATTTCAAAATTATGCGTAACCTGTTTTTCTTGGTTTGTGCTTAGGTAACCATAGGTTACACAAACTGTTATAATCAATACAACTGGCATTATTAACTACAGGTGAGCGGCTCAATGAACTAATGTCATGATTTTGAATGTCTCATTTCGGGACTTGATTGAACAATAATTAAGGTGAGAATCAGTTATCGCAAGAACTACATAAAACTTTGATGCGAATTATTTTTCATTCATGACATTTTCATTTTAGTTAACCTCCAAGCGAACTGAAGTTCGCCTAAATTTGCAGGCATGCAGCAAGACAAATAACTTATTTAAAATCAAATATGCAAAGAAAACCACATGCCACACTCACAACCCCTTCAGAATGAACATACTTGTTTCAGCTTCAATAGCTATTTGCACTAAATATTGATTGTACCTGGACATCTTTTCAGATATATAATAGACCATTCCAGTGTAAAAGTTTACTGATGGAAGAATCCATTTAGAAATGAAAACAGTTTTTGTTGTATCTGATACAAGTAGAAATTACATCTTCATCTCGGTTGAAATCAAACCCAAAGCTTTGGGTTGCCTGCAACTACCAACAAGAATTAATTTTGGGAGTTTGTTTGTCATATTCCACGCTAGCAATTGCAGATGCAAAATTAATTGGATGTATTCTAAAGTTACAAGTCGTCATGTAAAATTCATCGGACTGGGCCCAGATTATCAAATTATAAATCGACTAGGACCACAACTGTGGTGATGAGCGGACGGTACCTAAATTTAAACTGTATCCGTATTTTCGTTTTACTAACCCCATATACCAAATTTTAAAACAATCAGATAACTATAACTAAATCTATCACATGGAAACCAATATAATCATCAAATTATAAGGCAACAAGGACCATAACTCTGGTAAAAAAGGCGGACGGAACCCAAATTGAAAATTGATCTGTATTTTCATATGGCTAATCCATATACCAAATATGAAAACAATCAGATAACTAAAACTAAAATTACCATCTGGAAACCAAAATAATAGGCAAATTCTAAGTCGACAAGTACAATAACTCAAATAACTGCAAAAATGGGTGGACCAAATCCAAATTTGAACTTGACCTATATTTTTATGTGGCTAATATACTTACAAAAATTGAAAACAATCAGATAACTAAAACTAAAGTTATCACCCGAAGACCAAAATAATCTGCAAATTAATTTAAATTTGAGTCAATGGAATCATTTGAAACAAACTAGGACACTGGTTAACCTATATCTTTTTTGAAATATTTACATATCACCAGTGTTACCAACTGATTTATAAACATCTTTGCCTCATTCTCAAAATTACAATGTTAACCTGGTGATATGTAATTGGAAATTCATTTGTTGCACTAAAGAAGGCCTCTGGAGGTAAGCTATGCACCATGCAGTGAGTGTTATTATTGCCATTATTTAGCTTACTCCGAAAGATCATTGTTGTAATCTTCGATTATATCCTTCCATATATTTACTTCGCCCTGATCTGCCAATGAACAGATAGTCTGGCACACGTTCTCTGCGACCTCTGACCTCGTATTGAACAAGTGGTAGACGTGTGATTTCAATCTGCTGCAACTATGTGTTTTTTTGTTTTCTGATAATTCACTTGGGTGCCTGGAAAAACCAAAATAGGACAATGTTAAAATGTTGCGAACAATTTCTTTTCTAAAAGGGGGGATAACTCGACTAACAAAAGTCCCTGAACTCATAATTGCAGGTTCCCATCGTACTAAATATCAGGGTCGAATTAAAACAATATTGACTGATAAATGTGGGAATAAAAGCTTGGACAAAGTTGCATCCAAGGACGCTGTTACAAACGAAACAACAGTTATGGGACTTCCAGTTTGTGGGACCTTCGACAAAAGAGTTATGGGACTTCCATATTGTATTCGTATGAACTGCCTTTTCTTACCGTTGCGGTATGGTGATTTTCATAACATTATGTCGAAAATAGGATGCAATAGATGGATACCACAAATAAAGTATCTTTAGAAAGGGCAACACTATCTTCTTTATTTCATAAAGTTTATAATAATAATGTTATCAGTATATGTGTTGGTGATAAACAATACTAAACAAAATCGGAATGTGACTCAAAACACACCACCTGTCGGCAGTTTTGCGTCAACGAATTTTAGTAAATCCGAAAATAGTAATTGTGATGTCATACAGGTGCTGTCTATATTTAGGACCGGAAAACTCTTGATGGCGGTATATGTTAGGTATGCGTATGCACCAATTAATTAGTATTGATACCAAATATCACCCAAAGGGTATACATGCCACTAACCAGTAAAATCATTAGTATATCCCAGGCAATATTGTATTACTCCCGAAAGCGGCTGGATTACTCCCGAAAGCGGCTGTCCGGATGAACATAAATTATGTTGAGCCCGATTTAGCAGGGTGCTGGGTTGGAAATGTTCCAATCGATGGCTATTTCAATCCTAAAGTTTGATTGACAGTAGGAAAATGTTCAACTTTTCCCACTAATTAAATGCTGGTTCAAAAATCTAATTTTCACAACAATTCAATATATTTTTTTTGTTATTCCAACTAACTTTGTGTCGGGCATGAAATTTCCAACTATTGAAAATGTTTTAGATTCACTCAGTTTAGTAATGTACATAAGTTTAGCCAGCCACCCATCGACCTGTCTTTTGAATGGACAGTTTCCAAAGTGAATAGGCAGATTCTATCTCAAGATATTAGCATAAAACAGGTACTAGTCAGTTCTGACTATTTCAGACTGGCTTTTCTGAAATTGCAACATCTTAAAATGTGCAAATCAGGATAAGATGGTGAATGTAATCTGGTGACTTTCTGAATTTTTGTTGTTGTTGTTGACACTTTTAAAATTTGAATGATTCTTTTTTTTCTGAAGGAACCCTCTCACCTCTATAAAGAGCAATGGATGGGGGGACACCATCATATGTTCCCATCAGCAACCAGCAGTTTTGGAACAATATTTTCAGTTCCTGATAACTCCCTGGTAACGATTTAACTTAGTGCCCATGAATGATTGACAACAGGTTAGCTCGCTTACCTCCATGAATAGAACCTCCCTCTTCTATATGCATGATATTCTGCTTCCATCTCGGATCCCCAGCTTATTAGAAATGACAGGTAGTTTTGCAGAAATTTCTTTTCTAGTGACGAAAGTTTAGATAAATATGGCTCCCCAAGTTTCCAAATTTTGTTGTCTCTGCAAAATTATATGATAATTATTATAAATTTTAGGTTGTCTGGGGTTCTCCAGTATTTTTGTTCAGGGACATTATGAAATTCTGTGTTGAACAAGAGAATCCTCTGAGGGTGACAGAGATACCACCAAATTCCACTGAACTCAGTAGCGGGCCTATGTAAAACAAATTCCATTGAGATCTAATGAACCATGGCTGAAATGGACATAGAGAATACCAATATTTCCAGAGAAACAAAGAAGGACAACTCTATTTGGAGAACTCAAACATATACATCGGTCTAGGGCTGCAACAATTCAGACCATCAAGATGTGATGTGGATCGCGATTTTACTATCATGATGTGATATGCATCGCGATGCAAATTATTGGGGCAACTGACAGCTGTGAAAACTAGATGAACCACTTAATAATTTTTAGTATGTATATTCTCATCAGTGTTCACCTCAACATATTCATTGAAGTAAATTACAAGACCTAACTAAAATGACCAAAATGATTGGCCAGGTATTACAAGTAGACTATAATAGCTAATACAGTCTCCAGATCTGCCCAGATTGGAAGTTTTGAGTGGAAAAGTTTGTATCTCTGACTATTGATAACTCTGCATACATGAATTGTTTTTGCATCGCATCGCACCCTCCCAATACGATGCATTGCATCGTGAAATTTAAGAAATGATGCATCGTAATCACGATGAATCATTGCAGCCCTAATAGGACCCTCTTATGGAAGAAATCCTGAATACCAATCTCCAATCTAAATATTTTTGAGTTACATGAAGCCATGACTAAAATATTTACATTGACAGACATAACAAGTGCAAAATATGCCCATGGAAATTCTAACAAAGAGTTCTAACATACGGGCTGCAGGGTGTGCCGATGGATTCAAATTTGAAATCCAAGATGGCTGCTGGCGGGCATGTTTTTCATTGAAATTCGGAAAAATCGATAGGTCGCTCTGAAGTTACATATGAAGTTTGGTAAAGATTGGATGAGAGATGCGGCCTGTAGGACATGCCGATGGAAATTGTTGACACACACATTGTAAAGTTGAGCTAAAAAGGAAACCTACGGCTTTTGACTGAACACGAGAATTATCATGAATGGGTACAAGCAAATATCAATTTTCCACTCGTGGCAAGCCGCTCATGGAAAATCGGTATTTGCTTGTACCCACTCATGGTAATTCTCGTATTCAATCAAAAGCCGTAGGTATCCTCTATACGTCCTTTATTTCAAAACGCCATATAAAAACTTATATATTTCTAGATAAACAAAGTTTTAAGAATGAACACGAGCTGAGATTGCACTGGCACAGGATCTTTAATGCTGCACCAGCGCGACTCCCATCATGAAACCTGCAGATGTGGTATGAAAACTTACATAGAACAACCAGCTGAGAGGTTGACAATATATTCTGAGAGGAGAAGGTTCAGTTGTAGCAGGTACTGTGGGCTGACATCTATGTTGTCATGGTGACTGTCAGGTCTCACGAAGATACAGTGAATGATTAGCAGCTAAAATATATATAAAATACAATATAATTTTTAATATTTTCTCTAGATGTTAATAAGAAACAAAACAAAACATGCAATTTTAACAGTCTGATATGAACATTATAAAAACAGAGCAATTGTTCTTGGTTTAAACTGCATCTACACTTTTAAGAAAATCATAAATTAACATAAATACTCAAATGTGAAATATCCAATTTCACCTGAGTTATATCATGCCATGATTGTAGAGATCATACTCCACCCGTTCAAAACCTGGCAACTTTTGGATTTTCTGACCTGTTCTGACTGGGAACTTTATAAAATTGAACACACAATGCTGGGAATATATTTCTTTGTCCATACAAGTTTGTTAATAATGTATTTCACAAAAGGTGAAGGTTCCAGCTAGAGATTGCTTGATTTAAGTGACTTTTGTGAGCGGATTTAATTATTCTGGGTCGCTTACAATCATATTCCCCGGAACCAATTCAATATTTACAGCGAGATCAGCTCACAAATTCACATAAATAATCGTGAGCTGCAATCTTTTCCTGCAGTTAAATAAATTATTAAGGAACAGGCATTGACTAAGAAGTTTATTGCCTGCATTATTTATTCAATGTTGTAAAGTTCATCGTGAGTTCTGTAAAACATTCCCAGATTTTGAACTGGTAGAACATGATCTCTACGAGAATAGCCAGTGTAGAGATTCATAGTAAGATTTAAACCTGCGTGTCCTTGTCAACATGCGCAAACAGCAAATTTAAGCTATTGGACCTCTTCAACGGAGACACTTTCAATTGAGTTGAGGCATGAAAGGGAGTATTATATAATGTCTCTGACCTCTGCTAAGCCGACTAAGAGCAGAGGACCATGGTCCCGGCCACCACAATTGCTGACCCCACCCTCACACCAACCCCTTCCCCCATCCAAAATTAATTTCCCATTTTCTCCCCAAAAAAATCTACTTATGATTTTTGGGCTGATTTTACTTTATATAGTCATGAATCGGCGAGAAATTAACTTTATCCGAGAAAAAGTTATTAGTTTAAACAATATTTTTTTTTACCTAAACTGAACAAAATTACAAACAATAAATACATGACATATAATTATAAAATGTTCAAAAGAGGATTGGGCAACAAGCTAAGGGGCTTTTGTTAAGTTCTATCCTCAAAATTTGAGTCAGGGCTTTAGGTGGGGGAGTTAAGATCAGGCCTTCCGCCCCTCCCTCACCCAGTAGCTACATATGACAAAAATCATCTTCTTATTTTATTTGTATATATTGACCATTTAAAGCAAAACTAGAGATGGGCTTGTCCCAGATGGGACTAGGTAATACCCCCGTATTCAAAATGTTATTTGAGTGTAGTAGCCATTACCATATATTGGTCACTGAAATCATGTCAACAGGTATCCCTATCCCTAAACCCCCTAACACTAACCCCTAACCCTAATCATAACTCCACGAAAAAAAGTCAGACAGACATCATAATCGCAGGTGCACAGGTTCCCATGGTACTAAATAGCAGTGCCAAGATAAAAACCATTGACCTAAAAATGTAGAAATAAAAGCTCGGACAAAATTATGCATGTTGCACAAAAGTCGAAAAAGGGAGATAACTCCACCAAAAAAAGTTTTTGTTTTTTTTGCCGAATGACCCCAAAATGACTCGTTCCCATCTACATGTCATTGTTAAAATCCATAACAAATTTCATGTAGTTCCAACCAAAGCTACGACCTGTAGCCCGCGCGAAATGATTTAGTCACGCAAAGAGTAAAATCCAAGATGGCTGCTGGTGGCCATGTTTTACCAAATGACCCCAAAACCACTCGTTCCCATCTACATGTCATTGTTATTATACATGACAAATTTCATGAAGATCAGACCAAAGCTACGACCTGTAGCCCGTGCCAAAGGATTTAGTCATGCAAAGAGTAAAATCCAAAATGGCTGCTGGCGGCCATGTTTTTTGGCCGAATGACCCCAAAATGACTCGTTCCCATCTACATGTCATTGTTAACATCCATGAAAAATTTCATGAAGATATGACCAAAGCTGCGACCTGTAGCTCGCGCGAAAGCATTTAATCATGCAAAGAGTCAAATCCAAGATGGCTGCTGGCGGCCATGTTTTTTGGCCAAATGACCCCAAAATGACTCGTTCCCATCTACATGTCAATATTAACATCCATGACAAATTTCATGATGATCAGACAAGCATTACGACCTGTAGCCCGAGCCAATGTATTGAATTTTGAAATCCAAGACGGCCGCTGGCAGCCATGTTTTTTTGCCGAATGACCCCAAAATGACTCGTTCCCATCTACATGTCAATATTAACATCCATGACAAATTTCATGATGATCAGACAAGCAGTACGACCTGTAGCCCGCGCCAATGGATTGAATTTTGAAATCCAAGATGGCCGCTGGCAGCCATGTTTTTTTGCCGAATGACCCCAAAATGACTCGTTCCCATCTACATGTCAATGTCAACATTCATGACAAATTTCATAAAGATCAGACCAAAGATACGACCTGTAGCACGCGCGAAAGGAAATTGTTGACAGACACACGCACACACAGACACATGGACGACGGACGCCAACCCATGGCAATAGCTCAAACTTACAAAGTAAGTTGAGCTAATAAAAGCTTGGACAAAATTATACATGTTGTGAAATTTTCTAAGTCGAAAAAGGGGGGATAACTCCTCCAAAAAAAGTCTGACAGACGTCATAATTGCAGGTGCAGAGGTTCCCATGGTGGTTGATGAGTGTGCCAAGTTTCACGGAAATTGATAAAAAAACGACTGAGAAAAACTCCGGACAAATTAGTGTCCATGGACGGACGGACGGCTCGACAGACGGACGGCTCGACAGACGGACAAGCCGATACCAGGTGGGGGATGCCTGAGTTCACATGTGACTTGACATATTTATTTTAATCTTATCTTAACCCTTTACCCAACAGAAGGGCCCTGTGCCAATGCATTCTCTTATATATGCGAGTCGACCATAAGTCGCCTCGCATATATAAGAGAATGCATTGGCTTAACACATTAAAAATTATAAAATTGTTAAAGAATGTAAGAAAAAATGGTAAAAAGTGTTAAAAAAGATTTTTTTTAGGCCAATGCATTCTCTTATATATGCGAGGCGACCTATGGTCGACTCGCATATATAAGAGAATGCATTGGCACAGGGCATAACTGTAACTATCACAATGTGGTCAAGGAGCCGATTCCAATGATATCCATATTTGTATGGTTCTATTGAGACAGACCGAAGATATTTTAGGCTGTTGAAGCTTTATTTGGCCGGTTTTGGCCGGTTTGTTGGGTAAAGGGTTAATCCATATCATCCAAAACATGCTGAAAATCATATTTCTGTATGATCTGAATGCCAGCAGAGCAGTTTAGTCATTCATGAAGGTGGGGGGGGGGATACACAGGCCTGATACTGCCTATAACCCATCCAACTTGTCATAAGTAGCTGCTGGGTGGGGAGGGGGGAATACTCAGGCCTGGGTATGATCTCCCCACCAACCCAAACCCTGACTGAAACAACTTTTCATGGATAAGTTAATTTCTCTCCGTTTCTTGACTATATAAAGCAAAATAAGCGATAAAAGATACCCTGGGGGAGATGAGATAAACTGTTACACCGGACACTCTCTCTATTGATATAGCAAGTGTAATTATGTATACAATGGGTTAGACGCCCGGTTCACTTCCTTGTAGCACAGAAATAATATTTGGAGTGTAGACAGGTGTTTTCCCAAACATATCTTTGTATTTAGCGGAAGTGAAAGAACTCTAAATTGCAATTGGTTCATCAATCAAAGAAAATTCCCCTTTCCAGCTGTAATAATTTATTTAAAGGGACCCAAGGCACACGCCATGGGTAAATATGCAAAAAATATAAAAGTTGTTAAAAAACAGCACCACTAAGAACAACACGGAGAAATTGATAAACTTTATTCTTTAAATATATGCATTATAGATAGTTTTCCAATAACAAAAATTTGCGTGTTGAAACCATTGTTATGTAAACAAAACTGTTTCAGTGATTTGTCCACAAACATTGCTGATTGCATATTAAGTTCAACTATTGTAGTCTAAATGTGATTTTCAGAATATGTTTCAATGCGTTGGGCTTTACCAATGTTTACAGTCAAGTTTTGATTAAACTTTGGTACATGTATCTAATCGGACTTTGATTGGTAATGCCACTGTAACAGTAAACATAACAATTGTTTCAATATTGAAAATCTCATTAATGGAGAGTTATTAATAATGAAAATAAGAATGAAAGCCATCAATTTTTACATGTACAGTAATGCTCTAATTAATCGACCTCTTAACCAAAGCAGAATTATGGGTAACTTTTCAGGATTTAGTCGGAAATATGGCTTGTTGGCATTCATCGGAAAGCTCTCCCCGAGAGCTTTCCGATGAATGGCAACAAGCCATATTTCCGACTAAATCCTGAAAAGTTACCCATAATTCTGCTTTGGTTAAGAGGTCGATTAATTAGAGCATTACTGTATATTGATAGTTTTTCACAGACTTTTATAAAGTTTATGTTATTTTGTATGAACCAACTTTGTGGATTGCGTGTGTTTCATTGATGTGAAATAAATATTTGCTGCGGCTGTTGGGGGTTCCCAATGTACACTAAATGTGCTCCAATCAAGGAGATTAAACTGCATTCAATCCTCATTAGGATCTCAGTCGATGAGTATCAAATAAAGTGAAGTGTTATTTTCAACCTATTGTTACATTGAATCTAACTATACATTCAAAGAATATATAATTGTTTCTGTTGATTTTATCATAAATATTGTGCAATGGTTTATGGTGTCTGACATTTGCAGAATGAGGTCTCCAGAGGGTGAATTTAGTGATTCTATAATGCACAGTGGGCTAGCATCACCAAATTCACCCTCTGGGAGCCTCATTCTGCTTAGGCCTCATCTTCTGGGAAGTCACAAATTAACATTGTTTTTAGTTACTTTTCAGTTGCTATGTCCCTTAATTTGCAGAAGACAAAATGCATAATCAAGGTGACTAATGGGTGAACATTACCAACTTCAACGGCGGAACTTCAATATGATCCTAATGAAGGATAGCATCACTAAATTCACACTCTGGGGACCTCATTCGGCAAAGATCAGACACACAATATCCAGGTTTGTACATGACAAAACCTCACCAGTAATCGGCCGATTGTGGCCCATCGGATGACAATCGGTACTCGGGTTTCAACATCGGCATTTCCGATTGTCTAAATAAAAATCTGGTGCTTGTTTTTCTTCGATAAACTGTTTTAAATAAGACGATGCTTTGTTGAATAAATGACCAGTAAACAAGGGGAAAGTGATTTACCAAACACAAACTTGATATACAGCCATGTCCTCTTCAATACCCTGGCCGTACCTGGGTCTATGTTTGAACAATATATTACAGTAGGGATCGCCGGGAAGTACGTGACACTTTGGGTTAGAGCCAGGCTGCGATGAGGACGCCGTGATTGCGAGTAATCATAAATTATATGATGATGTACACAAATTACATCTCATGGGACTCATTTACGCCGATTCGTTACTTTATTGTTCGTCAACATGTAGACATTTTGATTTATGTATGTCAGACTATCAAAAATCAAAATGTATGCATACGCAGCACAACAAATCTATCTATATAGTACACACAGCGTAAAACAGGTATAAACTGTAGAAACCGAAAGTGCATGTCACGTGACATTTAATTGCGCAGCTGACTTCACTGTTTGTTCAATTAAATTGAGCATATTATAACATGTGTATCAGTTGTCAGGACGCAGGAATAAAAACTGTACAAGCATTAATAGTCAGATATTAAAAAGAATTAAAGAAATTTATTGATTAATTTTACTATCTGTAATTAATCTTTTCAAAGTCTTTCACCCAACACAACTTTCCATTAATGATTAACTTTAAATAGTCAAAGACAATGTCATTCCATCCAGTCAGCCTCGTGTGACGTCACGTAAGGTCACCACCAATGATTATTTTGATGACCATTCCGAAATTGACAATCAAATCGGTGTGCGAAATTGACATGAACATGGTGTAACTTGCAACTAGTTCAGTCGGCTCATTTCCTTTGATGTGATGTCTTTGAATTGGGATAAAAGCAAAATGCCGTTTGATGAATTGTTATCAAAAACGGGCCGTGGATATGTCGTCATGCACGTGGCTACATCAAACTTTCAAACAATTTGTTGTGGAATAGCCTAGAATACATGGGTAAGTTAATGCATTGCATCGTCGATACAATACATTACAATAAATACACCCGTACCACAGCCTCTGCAGGACATGTGCCTGTATTCGATCACAAGTCCGCCCATACCTACCTATATACTTACCCAAACGTATACTTATGTATACTGTGTACTGGCATATTACTACGGTTGTTGCTTGCTTCTAATTCTAAGTATTATATAACACATATAGCATATTCTGGTATAATTATTACAATAATCGGAATCGGCACCTGAATCGGCCGATTGTGATCTCAAATAATCGGCAATCGGCGCAACGCTCTATTTGACAATCGGCTCATCACTATACAGTTCCAAAGAAATGCTTAGAAGAAAAATGACAATTTCAAGGGCATATTACCCCATAACTAAGAAAATTCATGCAACAAATCAGTGTAACATACTCACAATGCCAGATAATTCTCTAGCCAAATTCTTCAAATTTTTGAACAATGTTACTTTGAACCTGAAAGAAGAAAGTATGCCGGATGGTATTGATCTGTAACATTATGGCAGTATTTCTAAAGTCACACTGTATTATACCTATTTACCTATTGTTACCTATTATTTCCACATATATTATGTAACTTCAGAAACTTTAATGAAAACAAACCAGCTCAAACCTCATACTATAAAGATAGGCCTAAATGTAATTTGTATAAGAATGGATAATAATAAGTCAATTTACTTTACTCATTCAGTAATGTACCAACTTAGTCTGATTAATATTTCCTACATGTATCTCCACAAGGCCACAATAACCAACCTGGTCTATCCAGTCTCACATATATATACATGTAAGTTGGTTCCAATGTGTGTCTGTTATGTGATAAAACACTTGTGGATGATTTAGTTTTTGCCAGTATTACAACATAGCAGATCAATATAAAAGTCTCCCAAAATCTCAAAAAGCAGAATAAGAAGTTATCTTGCGATTGGTGTTCACAGACACATAAGATGGTGATCTTAAAACAACTGTGTTAAAGGTACTCAATCCGATCAGAGATGTGTAATAATATGTGGTCCAACGGAGGGTATCGGACAAAATTGAAGATGAAGATGGAGAGCTCTAAAAAACAAGTGGTAATACGGTCAAATTTCTTGATACTTTAGATATAATACGGACATATTTTGTTGAACAAAATGTTGATAAATAACAAGTTTTGGGAAATTTGATACCATAGTTGACAGTGGTTGGCATTATTTTGTTGCAATAAATTGATTCTGATAACTAATGCGTATTTTGAAGACATGTTGTTGTTGTTGTTGTATTTTGATGGTATGGGGACCGTCTGATCAGATTAAGTACCTTTAAATATTACGAGGCAGGAAGTCTGTTATGTGAGATGGTATATAGACCTTATTCTAGTACATAGTAGAAATTATTGTATTCAAATTATAGTCCTAATATATGAATGATACTTGATATACATGTATTATTATTATGTGAGTATTTAAAGTTCACTCCCTTGCAGTAGCTATCACATAATAACATGATGTGTTAACAGGTCAGGCACATCCTGAATTACACTATTGTAGTGGTATTCCACTATTATAGTGTTATATGACCAAAACATATTCATGTTTCCTTTATTTGCGTCGGGTATAGAAGACGGCGCATACCAGTGCACAGCCAAATTTCACTACTAAAGACATATGATGTACTTGTTTGGCTGCGTGAAACTGATAAGTTAGTATTCAGGTGCTATGCCAACTGGAGGAATGTAGCATTCTACTAACATCACTGAAAATCTCAAGCAAATCGACCGTGCCACACCATAGAAAACATTGTCTGAACTACGCTAAATTGAAAATATTTACTACTTGAATCGGGACGCTTCTATCGGCGATAAACTAACGAAAACGATTTTGCCATCGGCAGTCACTGCATTTAATTAATATATAAGAATGACGGTGTGTATTGCCAATTTAAATATAATAATTGTAAAAATGACTACTTTAAACAGGATTATTCTCCATGTATATCTGATCACCGTACCGGAGTGTTTCACATCACTTTAACAATAAATATTTGTTGTGCAATCTTTTGCGACAGCTTTGTATTCAATACTATTACTGATTATGCCTTTCTAAATACCAATAACAGAAAGACTCAATCGCTCCTTCATAACAATATTCAAACTAGTTGAATGCTAATTGAGTTGGTTATCGTGTGCTGTTATGATTAATCATTATCTTGGACAAAATATTTTATTGAGACCGAATTAGTGAGACACTGATTTTAAATAATTTGTGTGAAATATGATTTTGGATTATCCCTCTTTTATCAAATTCACAAAACGGTAATGGTCATATACAACCTGTATGTGAATAGCATTCAACCTGCTAAAAAAAACTTCCTACACCTTTTTTGCATCCGATGTTCATACTTTAAATACCTAACTATCAGACAAATTTAACCCTTTGAGTGCCAGGGGCCGATCTAATCGGCCCTGAACCTACACAATAAGTCTGTTAAAGAATATAATAAAATATATTAAAATTGTAAAAAAAAATTGTAAAAAAAAAAATTGTTAGGCCAATGCATTCTCTTATATATGCGAGGCGACCTATGGTCGACTCGCATATATAAGAGAATGCATTGGCACAGGGTATATGGGTTGATACAAAAATCGGCCTGGCACTCAAAGGGTTAAAGAGTGTCACTGTCCAGAATTTCCATGAAAGAATCACTTGTCATATATGTCGAAAGTCATCTTATTGAGATAATAAACATCTTGACCCATAATTGCCTATTTTCGAGGTATCACGTCTGTTTTAATGTTTTTTCGACCACTAACCACTAACCATTGTCTGCCCATGCATTGTATTAATATCGAACTAAATCCGCTGTATGAGTCGCCATCATGACAAGAGTCATCCCCGATAAAAATTGTGGAATCGGCAACTTTTTCAGTCGTGTTACAGTTAGTGGATCTTCTTTCTTTTTTCTTTTTTTAAACCAATAAAACGGCTGCAGTCGGTTACCTTTTTAGCGGTCGGTTTGGTTAGTGGAAACACAGATATACGTTTATTAGGCCTTACTAAAGTTATCAACTGGAAACGAAAATTTAGTGCATATTCCAACAAAATGAGCCATAACTCTGGTGACAATTGGCAGGCGTAACCCAAATTTGAACGTGATCTGTATTTAGGGCTAGTAAACTCACATACCAAATTTCATTCCTTTCAGTTCAGACTTACTCACTATCGGCAGATGTTTAACCCATACCTTGGCAACAGCGATGAGCTATTTTCATAAATCCTTACACCATCCTTTTCATGAGTGCAAAACTTTCAACAATTCACACCTTACTATTAAGTTCACAAGTGGAATCACACTTATTGGGCACCTTGCTCACATTAACACAATGTTAACGCAGATGTGGCTTTGATTTCAACTTATTAGTGACTCCAACACAGATATGTCTTATAGAGTGATAAAGCTAATTAAGCTCAATCCATAGAAGGAGAGAAGCACCATAGCTGTTAACCCTTTACCCAACAGAATGGCCCTGTGCCAATGCATTCTCTTATATATGCGAGTCGACCATAGGTCGCCTCGCATATATAAGAGAACGCATTGGCTTAACACATTAAAAATTATAAAATTGTTAAAGAATGTAAGAAAAAATGGTAAAAAGTGTTAAAAAAGATTTTTTTAGGCCAATGCATTTTCTTATATATGCGAGGCGACCTATGGTCGACTCGCATATATAAGAGAATGCATTGGCACAGGGCATAACTGTAACTATCACAATGTGGTCAAGGAGCCGGTTCCAATGATACCCATATTTGTATGGTTCTATTGAGACAGACCGAAGATATTTTAGGCTGTTGAAGCTTTATTTGGCCGGTTTTGGCCGGTTTGTTGGGTAAAGGGTTAAGTAGATAATCATCATAGCAACTCAATTTATCTGTTTATTACATTGGAACATGAGACATAACATATTGTGTTCTTTTTATTATCATTGCTATTTTTTTTGTTTATTATGTTTTGTGTCAGCTGCATATTAAATATTCATATCAACCTATTAATATTTCACCACTGAAAAAACAATCAATACCTGAACAACTATACAAGTGAGGGATGTATAGACCTGGATATAAAATTTGATTGCTAATGATTTGATATAAAGATTAATTTTCTTCTAAGCTGATCATTGGAAAGATACAATGTCTGTAAACAGTTTAAATATAATTAAAGTTATGGTTAATATTTTCAAATCATTCGATCGATACCAAAATCTATACAGGTGAAGAATGTGTCATGATTATCACAGATGTGATTATTTATAGAGGGATCATGCGAAAAATATTTAGCTATCACATTGTGTCAACAGGATTGGTGAAGGATGTTAATATATTTAAGCAAATAAACCAAATGACCCTCACTATGTAGGCTAGGGGTGTGTTATCATAAACTGTGCCAGAACTATAAACATAATCAATGGAAATATTTGAGTTATCAAATCGGATAGTAAGGGGTTAATCTTACCCAAACTAATGAACTGATAAACACAGACAACAAGACAGTCAAAGACTGTGGGGTCGCTCACCAGACTGAAAAGACGGAGAAGACTGGGACTCTGAAGACTACAATAGTCAGTAAGTTGTTAGAACATAATTTATTTTTCAAAATTTTAATTTAAAAATGAAACAAAAAATTGAAACAAAAAAAAAATTGAGCAAGGAGTAAAATTTACTGGTTTTTTTTTTCTCATTTAAAATTATGTTTTTTGTTAAATTTAGCAAAAGGAGTTAAATGTCAAAACTTTAATGTAAATTTTTTTTTTTTTAAGATATTGAACCTGCCCATGTTTGCCCCAGTGACCCCATTTTAACAAATCTGAACCCCAGTAAACCAGAGACCCTTCATACCAAATATGAACTCATTCGGCCTGATGCCACTTGAGAAGAAGTCGTTTTAAGAATTACTATAGAGGAAAAGAGTTATTGCCCTGGCTTTGGAACTAATTGACCCAGTGACCTCATTTGAACAAATCTGAATACTAGTCACCAAGGGAACATCCACACCAATTATGAACCCATTCGGTCCTATGGATCTGGAGAAGATGTTCAAAGAACTGTTGATGGATGGACGACGAGTGATGACTTTTGCTCCACTGGAGTCTCAGGTGAGCTAAAAAAGATGTCACCAGTCTTAGAAACAAAATCCATGCAAGAAAAGGTGGATTATTATCATTATAAACCTGGAGATAGAATCTGAGGATTTAAATTTTAAATATCACAAAAGCATAAAATAGGTGACCAGGGTTAATACATGTAACCCATTAAATGATGGAACTGTACCCAATATGTCACTTGAATGTATCATAGATACAATGCTAATATTTCAAATGTGTTGATAAACAAATACCACAGCTGGCACACACAATTCACGCTACTGCCCAGCGGCGATAACCACGCCTGCCATAAATTGCCAGACTGAATTATAGCAGGTTAGACATCACACGCCGATATGTCTGACAACAAGGAACGACGTGTTTCAAATGTGGTGGACTTACCACCAGAATTCGCTGGATTTTTCTTCAATTTGACTTGTACTTCATTGAAATCGCGACAAGAAGAATACAAGTACTTTAGTGAAGGCTACATACATTCAGTTTCAATGTTTATTTGCGACAACAAGCTCTTTATTGGGGCAAATTACCACCGAAGCATGATGAAAAATGAACCAGCACATGGCGTCGATTTTGAGATAAATTGTTCGATAATTTTGGATATTCACTGTTCTTGTCAAGCTGGATATGTAACACATAATAAATATTTAATGTTATTATAATATATCTCTTCACAATAGACACACGATATATCAATTTATCGATGGTGTACCATACAATTTCCCTATTTCGATAAAAATTAGAGGACTTGTATGTTTTCATCCGTTGTAGTCAGTTTTTTGTACTTTTTCGAAGATGCACCATACTAGTATCAAAAAGTGTTCCATGTCATAATTGATTGTTTTTTTCTGGATAACTGATTGTTTTTTTCTGGATAATGATACATATTCTAATAGATGGGCAATATTGGATCCTATACTGGACTTATGAACGTGAACGTATTGATCATATATGGAGATGGTTTTGTCATCGACCGCCTTCAACCTCTTTGACTAAACTATCTATCTATACGTACGTAGCAGCCCACCATCCTTCCCGATACACCAAAGCATCTGATATTTGTTTTTTTCTTTATTAACTCCTTAGTCACTAATTTAGAATTTGAAAATACCACGCCTATACAGAAAGTGGGGGCAATTCCATAGACATAGGTTCCAATACATACGGCATATATTGCTATATAGTGTTTATATATGTCCTAGAATAATATAGCGACTGTTTGCCATGTGTATGGAGCCTCTGTGTGTTGTAACTTGTAATATTTTTCAATTTTCAAATGACGTAGATCAGACCACCCTATTACCAAGAAGGGCGTTATGGAACAACATCTGTACAATATATAATAATCCTTTTATTTCAGACAAAACGAACGTCCTTATCCCTGCCACGTGGGTCTGTATGGGCTATGTAAAACGTGACTTATATATCTAAGGAATTAATAAAGACATTTAAATTTTAAAAAATAAAAATGTTATAATAACAATTAATAATCTTCATAATTGGCACGTTACGCGTATAGAACAAACATGTTTCAGTATATTGAGAAATTATTTTTCATATCACAGTTCCCTAATATTCCATTGGTCTGTCATAATGTTTGTGTATGTAAGTCCATGCACGTATAAATGCCATGAATACCATTTATTCACAAAATATACAATAAATGCTGTATATAAATGTACCAAATCTAACCATCACAAATCCGAAAGCTATCAGGAAGCGGCGCCCTAATCAGCCTGTATTTATCGACAACAGGTGAATTTAACAGGTGCTGTCATATACTGTGGCCATTTTAGTGTCCCTCTTTCCCCAACAAATCATCCCTTGGAGATTACAACACCATGTGGTCCATTATCTCAAATTTGTACATACTTTGATTTGATAGTTTTAACTAATAAGCTTATCTAGCACTTCCTAATCCCCTCATCATATTTCCAGTTGTCATTTCCAACCTCATAATTTACTAATCCAAAAAGCCCATAGGGCGAAGCTTTTGCATTCTGTTACTGTTATATTATTATATTGTGTCAACTTACATGAAACCAATACTCTTTTATACAAAACAAAATCAAAGCGACATAGAGTAAGCCGGTAAAATGAGTCTTTTTGTCTAAGGCCAAAACAAAAAAACATGTCTGTTTCCGATTTCTTGAGCCAAAAAATCCAGGTAGGCAGGTAGGGAATTTTTTTTTTTTTGGCAATTTTTTTTTTTTTTTCAAAATCCTTCTATAATGCACCATATTCTAAAAACAAGATAAAAGTTGGTATTCTCAATACCTTTGTTTCTAGTTGCTGAAGTTTCTGACAGAAATTTTTTTTTATATCTGACAATATACCCAGAATATGCACCAGAAAGTTTGGAGTGATCTGAGTTCCAAGAAGGGACACGAAAATGCTATCTACTGTGGCTCATGGCACCATGACACAATGTTGCGCAATACTGTACATGACAACATTGATACTATCGGCATTGCTAGCAAAAGTCTAGACAACTTCTTTGCCATCATGTTGACATTTCATTTTCACCTGGCCGTGCGACTCTCAGAACAGAACAGATTTATTCCTGAATATTGGGATTCATCTGCAACCACAAATACATGTAATCATGTATCTTAATAGAAGTAAATTCTTTTTGAAAATTCAATATAAAATTATTGCTGCTTAATGTAAACATAGTATATACTATATATATATATATATAATAGAATATCCTTATAGTTTGACGAGAAACAAGGTTTATTTTTGCGTGTAGATTCAGCAAATGGGGGACCAAGCTTTACCGATGTTACCCATTTGCTGAATCATACGAGGAAATAAACCTTGTATCTTGTCAAACTGTATTGTTTTTATTGATTGCCAAAGTTTAAAAGTCGTTAACATCTATTAAATTTGTTTAAATGGGATAAGAAATTAATGGGAATTTCTTTAGGAAACAGTTAAATCGATTACAAGATTTTTGGTTGTACATGTAGTTCTGAGAGCGTGACTTGATTATGATAGCTGGAGTATCCGTTCTTGCTTTATTCTAGCAGGTGTTAAAATAAAGCCATGGTTTATTTTCCAGCCTTTATCTTTATAGTAGATGACAAAGCTGATGGACAAAAAGTGTCAATTTTACATGTCAATTACATGCATAAAAAATTAAAAAAAAACCAAACAAAACAAATCCAGGTCGGCCCAATTTCGGCAGAAGCGACCATTGCTCCAGGCTGTATAATGCAATTATCTCATTGGCTCACACAGCTAATTGCGGTAGGGTCAATTACAGTAACCCTGGGCTGGTCACTAGCAGAATGAATTCTAATTTATTGTTTATTTAATCTGAGAGACCAAGTGTATGGTGACTGATGGGCCAATTTTATATTGCCCAGATAATGGATCACTTTCAATTAATCTCAAGATGTCTGGATTTAAAATGGATCAAATAAATTTTGATAGCATGCATTTATGTATCTTAAAATAATATGCCAGCCAAGTCTGAATATAGTGTGTCTGACATTTGCAGAATGAGGTCCCCAAAAGGTGAATTTAATGACAATATTCTGCAAGGTGGGCTAGCATCACCTGATTAATCCTCAGTCTGATTAGGCCTCAACAGCCATGGGATACCTAGGAACAGATTGAAGTTCTGCTTCTGGATAAAACAGACATTAAAGTTGGAAGTTGCAGATGATATCGGTTGGAAGGGATGTTGGTTGGGTGCATGGTGGGGGAGGGGGTTTGGGTCTGGGCCATGTGGGAGGGGGGATGGGTAATGGGATATTTCTGTAATTTCATTAAAGATTAAAGTTTCATAACTCTGCAGACAGGCCTCAGCTTGCAGGTTGAGAATAGGGAGAAGTGACTTCTCCCTCTGGCAGAAATAGGGAGAAGTGAGAGAAAAATAGGGAGAAGTGAGAGACTGGAGAATAATTTCATCTGATAATTTATTTAATATGAGGTTAAACGAAAAAAACATTATCATGGAAAAAAATTCAAATTATTCATTTAAATGTAATATAGATTGTTTGTTGCATTTGGTTTGCATATATATGCCACAATTAACGGCCTTGAGTCTTGACATTGACTACCGAGTGTCTCTAAAATCACTGAATCATTGGGAATAAAATTACGATTTTCCGGTTATGGATCACGTTTTATTTCGAACAAGGCAATACAACGATTAAAACTTTATTTGCACACTATAAAATGGTGCTCTCGGATAATTTTGTCGTCAAATATATTCAGTAACATCAGGTAACATCGGATAATTTAAAGGGAGTACGGATTCAATAGAATTATTTGAGGTCCGTTCGATTAGCATTCTGTTATTGCGTAAAAACACGGAATACCACAAAGACGGAAACGGAACTAAAACAAAATGTTTAAATCGGCAATATAATAATAATTTGAGTCGGCGGTTTTAAAGCAGTCAGTCGGGACGAGCAGAAACCAACACTTTATTAAGTATGGCCAAAACGGAAGGCTTCTTTGTTTGATATATTATAATCCTTGTCTCGACATTGAAGATCGCATTTACTTACTCAGCGCTGTTAAACAAAAGGAGTCGACCTTGTGTCAACATTTTGTCACTGTTTGACTCGCAGGCGATATATTCATAATTGATTTGTAACACTATAGCATGCATGGCTTATCGCTTACTACAGCCGTAGGATAATTTTGGGAAAATCGGAGGGCGACTTCACTTCTCCCTGGCGCGACACTAAGGCGACTTCGAGGCGCCGAGGGCGACTATTTCGCCCTACTCGCCTGGTAAGCTGAGGCCTGTCTGCAGATGTTATAATGGTGTCACATTTTTCACAAATTTTATGACATGTTAAAAAAAATAAATAAAAAAAATTTTGTTAAATTGAGCAAGATGAAAATTCCCAAAAATCTGAATTTAACAAAGAATTTTTTTTTTTAGTTATGTCACTGGCTCCACCCACATTTGACACATGTCACTGGCTCCACCCACATTTGACACAGCGACCTCATTTTAACAAATCGGAATCACAGACCCCCAATAACCGTTTGTACCAAATATGAACCCATTCAGCCCAATGAAATTTGAGAAGAAGTCGTTGTAAGAATTACTATGGTGGGAAAGAGTTATGACCCTGGCTTGGCAACTATTTGACCCAGTGACCTCATTTGAACAAATCTGAATGAGAGTCACCTAGGGAACATCAACACCAAATATGAACCCAATCGGGCTTATGGATTGGGAGGAGAAGATGTTCAAAGAATTGTTGACGGATGGACGACGGATGGACGGCTTGACGGATGGACGGACGACGGACGAGGAGTGATGACTATAGCTCCACCGGAGACTTCGTCTCAGGTGAGCTAAAAAGCATGTCATTGGATTTAGAAACCCATACAATAAGTCAGTCTCAAGAATCCCAGCACTGTTAATATTATCCTGCAGCCCAAATGCAATTGAGGGAATTTCAAAATAAGACATTTCCTCTAATGGTGAATATTCAATTGGCCATTTATTGAAACACTGACTGAACCTGGCTCAAAGTGAAAGTGATAAGTTAATATATGTCTATCGGATAATGTGTCTATCGAATGGGTTAATTTTAATCCCAAATCCATGCAAGTTAAAAGTGGATCACCATCAACATGGACATAGAATAGGAGAATGATCAAATCAAAAACATCAGAAGACCATATGATGTGTGTAGAGGGTTAATCATTTTCAATGACATCATATGATGGAACTAAGGAATGAGTGGATTAATTTTTTTCTAAGATATGACAACAGTGTCTCTGTAAACAACTAATGCCATGAACTGGTTTCAACACAGAAAACAGAACTGGAATAAATAGTTTGACAGATGATAAACAAGTCTGCAGCCACCAGGTGTCCATAGATATAAATTGTCTCATTCCAATAACACAGATGTGTGTTGTGTCTTGTTCGCTTCAAATTTAATAGTGCATGGAAAACAGGTATGAATTATAAAGGGCCATAACTCTGTTAAAATATATCGGATCAAACCCATATTCGAACTTGATCTGTATTTAGGGGTCAGAAATTCATATACCAAATTTGGTGTCGATCAGATGAAAAATGTTTGAGTCATCCTGGCTTGGAAAGGGTTAACTAAACAATACCAAACTCTATACAGATGAAGAACGTGCTAAGAAAGACCTAGGTAAGAAATATGAGGCAGGTCAGAAGAAAATTGTTTGACTTAGATGCATCAGATAGCATTTGTGTGCAGGGTTAATTATTTTCTAAACCGATCAACCTATCGATACCAAAAACTATACAGGTGAGCCATGTGTCATCATAAACCTGCATATAAAATATGAACACAATGGGTCAAAAAATACATGAGTTATGGCATCGGATAGAACATGACCAGGTATGGATGGAAAGTGTTAATCATTTCTAAACCGATCAACCGATCAATACCAAAAACTATACATGCACATAAAATTTTAACACGATCCGATAAAAAATACTTGAGTAATCGAATCAGATAGCAAGTGTCTACGGACAGATGGACGGACAGACGGCTCGACAGACGGACGGACGAATGACGGATGGTTGATCCTGACATCGGCATTATGAGTACCATACATGGTATGGGTACACATAAAAAGCAAACAGACAGACAGATGGCCTGATGGACAAATAACACGCCCATTTTATAAAAACGGGCATATAAAAAGGAGGTTTATAACAAAAGGAAGTTGAAACCCTCAGATGCCAGTGGATCACAACAAAAAGCGGATTTATTCAACAACTGAAATGGGCAGCCAGAAAACTTGAATGAGTGATTGGTCCCAATAAGTCTGTATAGCAGGAATTGATAGTGAAATTAATACCAGTCATTGCAGACATAACAAGCATCGAATATAAACACAAAATATATCCACAAATAAGGAGATAAAGTGAAAGTATTTTAATAGTCCCCCAAAAAACTAATTTTGGGAGCTTGTTTCAGCTAGGGTGTTAATATTCAGACAGTATTACTAACCTGTTGAGATCAGCAGTGTTCTGCATCACATGGACTAACACCTCAAAGTAACATCGGGCATGAGACACTATCTGTGTATGCCTGCTGTATGCCGATGTATCTGGACACTGCTTGTGGTTTAAATCTTCATACAGCTTCTTCAATCCACTTAGATCTGAGTTCCTCTCGATCGTTCGTCTAAGGCACTGTAAAACAGTAAATATTACGAAAACAAGAAGCATTCACAATAATGGTTTTAGATATGATACCTATACAAGGTACAGTAATGCTCTAAGTAATCGACCCCTTAACCACAGCAGAATTATACTGTGGTTAAGGGGTCGATTACTTAGGGCAGTACTGAATTTCTATTTAAACGAAAGGCCGATCACGATCGGCAGATGTTAACCCATCCCTTGGCGATATAAATTTACTATGATCGGATAAATGAGAGTTTTGGTGTTGAATTATAGAGTATACTGTTTATGTACTATTATAGACAATTTACATCACACAAATTATTGGAATTGTTTTTAATTATTTAAAAAAAAGATTGGGAACCTTTTTATCAAAGTGTATCATAATCATCAATATCTAAATGAAAACCAATGAAAGAGTCACTGACATTTTTTTTATTATTATTATTATAAAACATAAAAATAAAAAAATAAAAATTATTTTTTTCAAATTTGTTTTCGAAAAAGGGTCATAACTCCTTTAAATAAATTGGATCGAAACCATATTCAAACTCAAACTGTATTGTGGGCTGAGAAACTCATATACAAAATTTGGTTCCGATCAAATAGAAAATGTTAGAGTTATCGCATTATGCCTAAAGTGTACTTGCAGAGTACAAGAAAAATATATCAAACCTGGTGTGCCCCTTTAATATTTCAATTCACATTTGTAATCAATTGAAATTAATGTCCAACAAATCTACTAAACACAATCACATTATTAATCTCCAATAGTAATGCTATTAAACAATGAAACCAGATTATGCCTTTAAGATGGAATTTAAATAACCATGCATATAAAATATATAGTAGAAACATTCCATCTATGCTATCCCCAGCATATGGCCAGAGATACTTTATAGAGTATAAAGTATATACAGAGATAGTATATGATATGGCCAACACATGCTAGTAGTTAATTATCTCAATGCAAGACAGAGAGACAATTCATGGCATTGTAACTGGATACTAACTCTGTGTGAGAAGACAAATTCAAACCTGATTTATTAGATTCTATTTGGACAGTGCAACTGGGTATCTTTGATATATTTTAGCCATAAATAAAATATTCAAAAGACCATAACTCCATTAAAATATATCGGATCAAACCCATATTCGAACTCGACCTGTATTTTGAGTTGAGAAACTCACATACAAAATATGGTTCCTATCAGTTGAAAAATTGTAGATTTATCGAAACATGCATGAATTCTATGTCAAAGTGCCATAACTCCATTAAAAAATATTGGATCAAACCCATATTTGAACTCGATATGTATTTTGGACTGAGCAACTCACATACTAAATTTGGTTATGGTCAGATGAATTTTATTTTAATTATGGCAGCATGCATGAATTCTAAGTTGAAAAAGGGCCATAACTCCCTAAAAAAAACTCGGATCAAACCCATATTCGAACTCGATCTGTATTTTGGGCTGAGAAATCCATATACAAAATTTGGTTTCGATCGGATAGAAAATGTTTGAGTTATCGCATTACTCGTAAAGTGTCTACGGACAGACAGACGGACAGACAGACAGACGGACCAACGACGAGTGGTCAATCCGGGCAACGACACTATGTTTACCATACTATGGTATGGGTAAACATAAAAAGTGTATCTCTTCCTAATACGTTTTATATAGTTTTCGGGTATAAATAGAGGATCTCACACGAGTTTCTATTTTATACGGAATTTATCAACCGAGTTCACTAAAATTCGATTTGAGCCGAGGTTTACCAAGGCTCAAATAGAATTTAGTGGACAAGGTTGATAAATTACGTATAAAATAGAACGAGTTTGAGATACCTTTTATCAAATATACGTGAAGCAATGCGAAGTATTCATTGAAAACTACAATCATAAACTTGAGCAATCGCAATATGAATCGAAGACACCTATCCGGAAATGCTTCTATTAATTAATATTGATTTAATTTTGATTTTTCTGGTATAATCCATGCAATCTTTTGGGACAGTTTTACAGGCTATTATTAAAACCGAAACTTTCGTTAAATCGCGGAAGGGCGTAGCACTACTGTACAAGCATTCCATTAAAATGCCATGAAAATCCCATTAAAATACCATTAAATTGGCCAAAACCATTAGTTTATACCATTAATTCTTGTAACAACAATTTTAATGGGGCTCCACTGAACCCATTAAAACACCATTAATTTTAAGGCTTTAATGGCCAGTTCACCATTATAAACATTGAATTGGCCATTAAACACACATTCTATTTTTCTAATGCCCATTAAACCCCATTAAAATTTGTATTGACTGAATTTAATGGCAATGATTTGGTATACTTTTAATGCCAAGTACAATTGTTATGAAATTAATGCCCATGATCTTGATGGCCTCACAGGTAATGGCCATGAACTAACCAATTTAATGCCCATTACATTATTATTGCAAATTAATGCCCATCACTCACAACTGTTGTAATATTAATGGCCATGATTTCAATGGCTGCCCAGGTAGTGGCCAACAAATGACCACATTTAATGCCCATTAAATTATTATTGCGAACTAATGCCCATCACTCGGAAATTATTTCAATGGCTGCATAGGTGATGGCCATGAATTGACCATATCCATGGTTTCAACCAAGGAAAGTACTTATATAGTCAGCTACATGTAGTTAACGTCACTTTAAGTGGAAGCTCATAACATGACCTACACAGAGGCACAAACTCAGACAATGATGATCATTTATGTATTTCTTTGCTCTACTTTAAGAGAGACTTTTATCTCAAGCAGTGGTTACTGAAGCCCTATTCTTTCTCATTATGCTAGTCCATGCCTAACCAACTATAAAAGTACTACCATGCAGGGCTCTTGCATGGTGGGGAAAATATAAACAAGAAGATAAATCAAGGAGGTAAATCAATGAAAAAGCCATGTATGCAATTGAGAAGCAAGACAAACCGGAAACATGGATGTTTTATTTTTATTTTGGCCTCGCGTATCTTCTTCTGATTGTGTATTTTACTGAAGTGAGCCCATTGGTCATTTGTTTGATTGTCAGGTTGACCCCACCATTCAAAATTTTTAATCCATAAGAATCGGAAGCTTCACTACGATATAGAATACATGTACTCAAAGTTTCACTGGGCCCTCGTGAGAAGAGACCTTCTATTTTTTATTTGTTTATTAACAATACAAGTAGTATTATATTATATTATTTTTTAATTAATATATTGCATAATCTTTTAAAGTTAGGCCATTAAAAACAAGAGATGGACTGTCGTTCGGTACATACTCCCTTGTTACATACCGCCTAGTGTGGGTATATCTATAAAATATGACTGCTATATACTCAGACAGATGGACCCAAAATCAGCATTTTCATATAAACAAAGATGAATAACTATAGAACCAAAAAACAAAACAAGACAAATAGTTGAATGTGCCATTAAATGTCCTCATAATGGTGAACATCCATACCAAATTTAATTGAGATCCGAGCATTACTGTTCAATTTATGACACTAACATATACCAGACGGACCAAAAATCCAACATTTCCAGATAATCGAAGATGTATAACTCTAGAATTGAAAATCCGAACAAAACGATGGAAGATTCTTTTTAATGTCTTCATAGTAGTGAACATCCATTCCAAATTTCATTGAGATCCCATCAAAACTGTTGAAGTTACAACATGAACTGACACCATGCATACATACCAAACAGCCATCATTTCCTGATAAACAAAGATGAATAACTCTAGAATGTAAAATCCGAGAAAAAAAATGATGGACCCCTCTATTGCATGTGCCCTCACAGTAGTGAACATCCATACAAAATTTCATTGAGATCCGATCACTACTGTTCAAGTTATGACAAGCACAGACACCAGACGGACCAAAAATCCAACATTTCCAGATAATCAAAAATGAATAACTCTAGAATGGAAACTCTGAACAAAACAATGAAACCCTCTATTTAATGTCCTCATAGTTGTGAACATCCATACAAAATTTCTTTGAGATCCCATCAAAACTGTTGAAGTTACAACATGAACTGACACCAGGCATACCATGCAAAAGCCAACATTTCCAGATAAAGAAAGATGAATAACTCTAGAATGGAAAATCGGAACAAAACGACGGAACCCTCTATTTAATGTCCTCATGTAGTGAACACCCATACCAAATTTCATTGAGATCCCATCAAAACTGTTGAAGTTACAACATGAACTGACACCAGGCATACCATGCAAAAGCCAACATTTCCAGATAAAGAAAGATGAATAACTCTAGAATGGAAAATCGGAACAAAACGATGGAACCCTCTATTTAATGTCCTCATTGTAGTGAACATCCATACCTAATTTCATTGAGATCGGAGCACTACTGTTCAAGTTATGACATGAACAAACATCGGACGGTCGTACGTACGGTCGCACACACAGACGCATGTACGGACGGATAGGTGCAAAACAGTTTAACCCTCTTTTTAAAGGGGGTATAAGTAACGCACGCATCACTAAAAGTCCGCTCCATGGCTGCAGCAAAACTATTTAGCGCAATCTCAACAAAATAAAAAATCCTCCCTCAATACGCTTGTGATAGGGACTTATTTTTGGTTCACCGGTCACATGTTTAAGAACACCGGTTATATTTACTTCCGGTAAAAAGCACGTGGTCTGATATTTTATCGTCTGTCCATTTTTTCAATTTTGGACAAATAAATTGGAAAAAATGAGTTCGTTTTCTATGTGCATTACGTCAGGGATCACAGTTATACCGTTGAGTGTATATGGAGGATTAACCGAAGGAACATCTGTTGGTTGGTGAACTATTTGCGACAATGCAATGCAATAAATCTGATGATTTTGGCGAAATCCGGAAAATTCCAAACGATTTGAAATACATTAAACCGAATGCTATATTGGAAACTCGAGTAGTTTCAATGGGCAAAAAGTGTTTCCTGGTGCCAAAATATGTGATCTAATAGAAAAATAAAAATGAAATTATTCACAAATACTTTCTTCTTGTCAATCTTTGAAGTACATGTACGTTCCTTCCAATCATTGAAATTGAATTCAACCAATCTATCAGAACTGTCACTTTGACACGAGAATCGCGTCGATGGTCAATTCTCAACGCGGTTCCAACGTTTGAGAGGGACACTTATTTAAAGTTAATTTTGAGAAGGTATGTTCTCACATCAGCAGCCATCAGTATAAAAGTATAATGATATAAACCGGTGTAACAGTTTATCTCCCCCCCCCCCTGGGTATTTCCCTCTCCCCCACTCATATATTTTTTCCCTCACAAGTTTAACTTAACCCCTCACACAATAGCATAAATATGTCAAAATATTACCTTACGATTTTATCGTTTATTTTGCTTTATATTGTCATGAAATGGCGAGAAATTAACTTTATATGAGAACAATTTAATAGAATAAGAATTTGGGGTGGGGGGGGAATATCCAGGCCTAAGTATCTCCCCCCCCCCCCCCCCCCCACCCAGTGGCTATATATGACAAAAATTAAACGTATGATTTTATTGCTTAATTTGATTTATATAGTTATGAAATTGCGAGAAATTAACTTTATATGAGCAAAATTTGATTAGAGTTAGAATTTGGGGTGGGGGGAAGATACCCAGGCCCGAGTATCTCCCCCCCCCCCCCCACCCAGCACCTATATATGACAAAAATTAAACATATGATTTTATTGCTTAATTTACTCAGGCCTGGGTATCTCCCCCCCCCACCCCAAATTCTTACTCTATCAAATTTTGCTCATATAAAGTTAATTTCTCGCCATTTCATGACTATATAAAGCAAATTAAGCAATAAAATCATGCGTTAATTTTTGTCATATGTAGGTGCTGGGTGGGGGGGGGGGGGGGGGGAAGATACTCAGGCCTGGGTATCTTCCCCCCACCCCAAATTCTTACTATAATCAAATTTTGCTCATATAAAGTTAATTTCTCGCCATTTCATGACTATATAAAGCAAATTAAACGATAGAATCATAAGGTAATATTTGACATATTTATACTATTATTGGGTTAAGTTAAACTTCAAAATAACCACAAAAAAAAAACACATTTAATAGTTTTCTCGGCATTTCTTACCATAATAATATTAAATAAGTGAGGGAAAAAAAATGTACGAGTGGGGGGGAAGATACCCAGGGTGGGGGGGGAGATACCCCGGGGGGGGGGGGGGGAAGATACCCAGGGGGGGGGGGGAGATATCATGTTACACCGGTATATAGTATTCTTGTGGAACACTAGAAAAATTACATCAGTGTCACTGAGAATTGTTCCTGATAGTGGATATCCATGGGCATTGCAGTAAATAAATACATGTAGAGCAATTTATGGCACTGCTACATTTGAATCAGATTTCTCAGAATTCCTAATATAATTGTCAGAAGTTTTTTGTAATTTGAGTGGTGTGTTTCTCTATACATGTATGTGTGGTTACATTGTACAGTTATGATATTTGGTGGGAGACATTGAGTGCTTCTGACTTTATAAACCATATCCCTCACACTATCATGAATAGAACCAGACAAAACTCATGCTATGCCTTTCCTCAATATCCATTTAGAGCCATGCTTTTGGAATTGGGCAACAGAGGTGTCAGAGTATTCCCATGTATTGAGCTACCCCTGTATACATGTGATTACACAGATACAAGTTGTATTACATGAACCTGGAATCATGAAAACAGATTTAATATTCGATTTTGAGTATGTTTTGAAATTTTTTAAATAAATAATAAATATAATAAGACACCCTCCCTTATCAAAACATTTAGACATAATTGCTTGTGAACCCAGACTTGAATTTGTAATGGCCTTATATATGTTTTATTATTATTTCTATCCATTGTAATTAATTTTAACACAGTTGATGCCCCATTTAAAAATAGATCATCTTGAGCTATATTGTACAGAGAAATGAGGAATCGGGGAGTCCATAAATATACACACAGTGCTGTACCACTTTAAAGGGACATTCAAGGTACCGGGCCATATTCTGGCTATAAACACCCAATTCCGGTATCATACCCAAGTTTGGAGATAAAGTGTCTAGTCATTTCAGTGAAGCGGACCAGCGTCGCCAAACTCACCCTCTGGAGACCTCATTCTGTTTATGACCAGTTTTTCATACCCATCATATTTAATGGGCCTTATTATGCCCCATGAACCAACCATTAAATATAGGCTGTATTTAATGGCCATCAATTATGTGGGTACCCTGCCCCCATAAATTTAATGGGCATCAAAATTTACCTCCCAAAATTAATGCCCATTATAATGACCCATTTTAATGCCCATTATATTTAATGGGCCTTAATATGTAACCTTTCATGGGATTTTAAAGGGGTTTTAATGGCAATTAAACACAGAATGTTGCCATTAATTTTTTAATGGCCTTTAGTTCCCGCCTTCATTTAATGCCCATTACCCCAGTTAATTTAATGGCCATACACATACCCATTAAAATAATTTAGCTTTAATGGCCGTTAACTTTCTTATAATAACGGCAATTTAATGGCTGTGAAAGGTTACATATTAAGGGGGTATTTTAATGGGTTTTTAATGGGAAAATCATGGGTTTTTTAATGGATTTGTAATGGTATATCATTAATGGGCCTTTAATGGGCATTTAATGGGTGTGCGCGCAGTAGTGTAGGTTGTGCTGAAGGAAATTTATGATGGACAGATGGATGCACGCAGTCAACCCATGGCAATAGCTCAAACTGGATGTGGCTTTACAGACAAATAATATACCAAATCATCAGTCTTGTCTCTATTTTATTCACAGAAAAACGTATTTGTAGTCTTGAAATTGGGTGTTATAAAAATTAAGTTGATGTAAAGGCACGGGCGACGTTCATTGCAGAAATATTCATATTTGTTCAAATCGCCATCAACAGAAGGAATATTAAAATATATATAGTTTTGTTCATATGCCAAACATAATCAGCGCGTAAATAGTATATTGTCGTCAAGACATACCATGGTGTACATAAACAAGAGCCTGCTCGTGTTACAGAAGTTTTGCTTCTGTATACATAACACAGCGCAATTCTATTTGTTAATCACATACAAATGATATAAACGCTCTTTATTATTTTATTTATATAGGAAAACAGTAAAAAAAATGCTCTTTATGTTTACCATATCCGGATCTAAACAAAAGCCAGGTTCTGTAAAGTGTTTTGCTTTTGTTTACATAACAAAGGAAAAACATTTGACAATAACATACTGTTTATGCCATATTTCTGATTGGTATAAGAACAAAGTCTGTCTATATTTTACTATTATTTCTGTTTGTGGCGATTTTTGACGAAGGTGAATATTTTAACAGCATACCCACCGCCAACGCCGCCCATATCTTTAAAGGGGTACTGTTCACTAAATCCAGCCATTTATGGGACCATCTCTTTTTATACTCACAAGAATATATGCAACAAATGAATGAATTTGAGCCATGAATTTGTGAAAAATACGCTCATGGGCTCTATGAACGATGGAAACAACATGGTAATTATAATGAAAATGACTCCAGCCATAAATTCAATTTCATTATAAATACCATGTTGTTTTACATCATTCATAAAGTAAATCGGGGTATTATAAACTCATCCATGGCTCAAATTCATTATAAATACCATGTTGTTTTACATCATTCATAAAGTAAGTCGGGGTATTATAAACTCATCCATGGCTCAAATTCATTCATTTGTTGCATATTTACTGTTGAGTATAAAAGGAAATGGTGCCATAAATGGTCGAATTTAGTGTACAGTACCCCTTTATAATGTAATTGTGGCCCAGAAGAGATACACCATCTTTAAAGAGTCCACCTAAGGCAGTGTGAAATGGCCCTGTGATGACCCACACAACACTTGGTGATGACCCACCACAGGATAACAATTAACAATTTAAAAATATATTCACCCAGGGATCTGACGTCATATATGACCTACTCATCCACCAAAAGGGTTAACCCTTTACCCAACAAACCGGCCAAAACCGGCCAAATAAAGCTTCAACAGCCTAAAATATCTTCGGTCTGTCTCAATAGAACCATACAAATATGGAAATCATTGGAACCGGCTCCTTGACCACATTGTGATAGTTACAGTTAGCCCTGTGCCAATGCATTCTCTTATATATGCGAGTCGACCATAGGTCGCCTCGCATATATAAGAGAATGCATTGGCCTAAAAAAAATCTTTTTTTAACACTTTTTACCATTTTTTCTTACATTCTTTAACAATTTTATAATTTTTAATGTGCTAAGCCAATGCATTCTCTTATATATGCGAGGCGACCTATGGTCGACTCGCATATATAAGAGAATGCATTGGCACAGGGCCCTTCTGTTGGGTAAAGGGTTAAGGCACTTAGGATACTCACTTTGTTTATCTCTGTGTTATAGGATTCCTTCCTGATTTCTTCTCTGATGGTTGGTGGCAGCTGTGGGTTAATCAGCAGTGACTAATCACAAAGAGAAATATACTTCAATGGTAATATATAGATATTTCCATGATTACGCATTATATTACACTGATCTGGATATGACAATACACTAAATTGTGAAAACATTCAAAGTTAAACAGAATTTTTAGTCATTTCAGTCACATTCAGAGTTCGACGACATAAGACAACCCTATGGAACTAGAGTAATATGGAAAATGGAAAATCATGATTGTGGTGTTTGAGGTGATTGAGGATATACAATTATTTTTTCTTAACCTAACCCTTCAATGACTGGAGCTTCCTGAAATTTGGCGAAAAACCTGTGCCAAAGTATTCTCTTTATATATAGGCAGCATCGCAAATATAATTTAATACATTGACCTATTCTCTTATATAGGCAGCCTTGCATATATAATTTAATACAATGACCCAACAATATTTACCATGACCTTGTAAGCCAGTGCATTTTCTTATGATATAAACGCTCTTTAAGAGAATGCACTGGCGCAATATCTCTAATGCTGCACCAGTGCAGCTCCCGTTATGAAATGGTTAACCAGAAGAAGAGGGTGCACCACAGTTGCTGACATACACACATAGTGCAAATTTAAAACATGGGCATGCTGAACAGTCAAGTTACTTGACAATTCTGACAAAATCAGAATCTATGTTTATTTTACATTTTTACCCTGTTCACTATTTCATCAAGATGATTGATAGCAAAATTAGTTATCAATTACATGTAATTGGTATTAACATTTCCAGATAAACAAACGAGAATAACTCTAGAATGGATAATGTGAACAAATTGAACATTACCATACCAAATTACATTGAGATTGGACAACCGGTTGCTGAGAACTCTGCTCGGATGGACGCACAGACGCATGGATGTATGCACTTAGTCCAGTATACCTACCAATCTTCTAGTAAGAGTATAATTACTATTAATATTATTATATTAACCTCATAAAGATATGATGTAGCATCCTGTAGAAGATTGAGGTTGACGATGATGAAGCATGGTTGACTGACGTTCATGGATAACTGATATAACTGCCTGTCGAAATCAGCTTCATATGGCTTCCCGTTCATCTCTTTATACACCTGCAAGAGGAGAATCCCAGAATATGATTGATTAATTCAGCCAATTATATACCCTGCTGGACAAAATAAGTGTCCATTGCCACCGCAGTGTATTTGCCGTTCGGCCGCGGTGTCAGAGTTTGTAACTGCAGTTGAGCACCGCGGCCAAACGGCAAGTACACTGCGGCCGAACGGCAAGTACACTGCGGCCAAGTACACCACAGCCGAATGGCAACTACACCGCAGCCAAACGGCATGTACACCATGGTTAGATTTCTGGTTTGTATCGTCTTTTTTCAGTTTAATGAATGTACACAACGGCAACTACACAATGGCCGAACGGCAAGTACGCAGCGGCCCAACTGTAGTTACCCGGTGGAGCTGCGGTATAGTTGCATTTCAGCTGCGGTGGCAACGCTAACCGCAACGCAGTTAAGTGGACACTTGTTTTGTCCAGCAAGGTACTAAAGCATCATGGTGAGTTGTTATCCCCTAGGAAATGTTCAGATAATAAGTTTAACCCTTTCTATACTAAATCATCATTGATGAGTTATTATCCCAAAGGAAATGTTCAGATAATAAGTTCAACAAATGACATTAGGTGGTTTGTTGAACTTATTATCTAAATATTTCCCTAATTAATAGGTCTCCGTCTGCACTTTTATTTACCTCTCATCTGCTTTTATCACCTTAACATCCCTCCACATCAATACTAGACCATTCCGATGTACACATTTTAACTGACTGGACGAATCCATTTAGTATAGAAAGGGTTAATTCAGCGAATTATATTTAAAGATGCCCAGTGCAATTTGAGGGTCCTAGGCCCATATCATCCAGTTATCTATGGCACTAATATATTATATTACCAAAATCTGCTTTATTGATAAAAATTAGTTGTAAATTATTCAAATAAATACACCAAGTATGGTATAGTTACCAATAGGGGTTACACATCGACTATGGCATTTGTCAAGTTTTTTTGCCCATAAGAATAAATCTGTATGATCAATAATCACTAAAAATAAATGAACTAAGGGACGATAACTCGGGTACAAAATATAATCAGACAAATCTGGTTTTCAAAATCTTACCGAGATATAGTTGTTAAAGATACAAAATAAGCCAAATATGAATGAAATTGGTTGATGTTTTTCAAACTATCGTGCTAACAGACATAAAATTGCTAAAAATAGACAAACTGAGGGCTGTAACACAGATCTATATAAAATATCGGACAAATCAGACAAAGTGCCATAACTCTGGTTAGAAAGTTGGGGCGGAAAATTTTATGTTTGCAGTTGTCGCAATAAACTCGCATTCCAAAAATTGTCAGAATAAATCAATAAACGGCTATGTTATATAGGTTTAGGGCTGCTCGACTGGACACCAGTCCGCCCACCAACCATCACTCATCAAACTATCATTCGAGTTTTTGGAAAAAAACCTGACTAAAAAAGTCATTTACTAAGGTTTTTTTTGGGTAGCCTTATGAATGATAAACGAGTGTCATTGACATATTTGATACAGCATCTAATTGCTAAAAATAGACAAAATGAGAGCTTTCTGATGAATGGCAACAAGCCATCCTACTAAATCCTGAAAAGTTACCCATAATTCTGCTGTGGTTACGGAGTCGATTATTTAGGGCATTACTTTATATATATTAGACCTTACATCACAGGCTGACAAAGATGAAGGACTCCTTGCAATATCCCTCATAAGTTTTTGATGTGCTCCTATCACACATTCACCTTCAGTATATAGTACACACCTCCTCACAGTAATGCGCCCATTCTACTGCTTTTCGATGTGTTTCTATCGTCCATCTTAAAACTCTCTCATCGGTGGCTCTCTGCAGGATGTTCAGAAAGTAATAAATGTTTGTCATCACAGTTTGCATCGACATCTGAAAACGTACAAGCGTTATGAGGTGTTTGTCACGATAATATACTCTCAGGTGCCTAATAATAGTGATGGCCTAATAATAGTGATGTGAGGGGATTTAGGCTGAAATTAATAATAGTGATGGCAATTTCACTCTATGTCTCAATTCCAAATAATAGTGATCGTTGGGAATTTTTTTCAAAATTAATAATCGTGCTGACACTATTATTTGGCACCTGAGAGTACTACATATCAGGGATGCAGATTTAAAAAAAGTGAGTAACCTATTTTTCGATCGCCTGGTTTTTGCTTAGGTAACCGATATAGGTTACCCGGAAGATTACCCAAACTGTTATAATCACTTTAACTGGTACTATTAACTACTAATGTGAAACTCATTGTAAGTTTATAATTTTGAATGTCTTAGTTTGGGACCTGATTGAGCAATAATTAAGATGAGAATCAGATACAGCAATCGAGACCTAGGCTACAGTAATGCCCTAAATAATTGACCCCATAACAACAGCAGAATTATGGGTAACTTTTCAGGATTTAGTCGGAAATATGGCTTGTTGCCATTCATTGGGGTCGATTACTTAGGGCATTACTGTACATGTGCAAAAAACTTTGGCGCAGCCTGTTTTTAGTTTCGTGGCATTTTTATTTCAGGTAACTTCCAGGCTACTTGCAGGCCTGACATATACATGAGTAACATGACCAACTTGTTTTTAGAAAATGATCGATCATAAGATACGATTTTGACACAGCCACGGTTGGCCGATTTAACAGAAAATAATTTAATTAAATCAAAACACTGTAGCTCAACTTGGAGAGGGGATAATTGTTACAGTGTTACAGTCAATGGAGCAATTAGAAATGCGTAAAGTTGAAATGTCTAAGTATACTAGATATCAGCATGAAGAGAAATAAAGAAAGTAAAATCCAAGATGGCCACTGGTGGCCATGTTTTCCCATAAAATTCAAAACATTTGATAGCTGCAATCTAGTGGTCACCCTGAAGATCAATATGAAGTTTGGTGACAATCAGATGAACAGGGTTTCCATTAGTATGGCTTAGCATCCATAGGACGGACTCATTCCCCTCGCAGATGATCTGTTTGATTCATACAAGTACCAAAAGTCAATAGCAATATGCCGTAAAAAATCCGGCTGCAACGGGAGTTCGGGGGGTTTACAGAATACTGGTGAAAAAGCGGGTCAATTGCGCACAGTGTGTTACCGGTACAGGTATAACCCTTTGAAATAAAAGCGCCAAAACTACAATGTTATGGTTGGTTTGCATTGAAACAGCGATGTTATGTACATGTACACAGTGTAATACATGTCACGATGACATCAAAGAATGTCGGAGTGCTGAGTACGGATATTTTTGTACACAGGATTTCCGTGGACGAAAATACCCACGCGGAGATCCCTTGCTATGGTACGATTACATAATTTGATCAAAGAATGTCAAACTGCTGAGTCGGGAGATTTTTGTGCACAGGATTTCCATGGATGAAACTACTGATGCTCCGAGATCCCATGCATTGGGACTATATAATTAATGGGTCCCTCTGTGGAGTTCATATTCTGCGATTCATTTTGATTTTACGATTTTACAACTATGCACGTGTTCACATTTCCAGCCAAAATTCAATTATATTTTATAACACGTTGGCTAAAACTGTTCTACAGCAGCGGTCGTCACTATAGTTATTAGACGAATGCAGACTATTGAACAAGCTACAAATTCAGATTTCGTTTGAAAGATTTTGCTACCATTCACATTACGCCGCTATAAATAACCCCTGTAGATAAACCCTGATAAAACCTTACGTGCGTAATAACATGATTAATGATCTGGATACCATCAACACAATTAATGCACACACGGAAATGATCGACTTGCCAGTCACTTGCTAACATACTTACATGTAGCTTTGGATTTCTTTGTGATTATCTCAGGTGCAAGGAATTGGCAACTTTTCAGTGACAAATAACAAAATTTTCGCTCAACAGGACGAAACATGGTCTTCCCGTCGAGTTATATGTTTCCCCAATACGGACTCATTAAAATCCCCCTGGCGGAAACCCTGGATGAAGGATGTGGTCTGTAGGTGTGCTAAAGTATTTAGTCATGCAAAGAGTAAAATCCAAAATGGCTGCTGTTGGCAAAGTTTTTCATTACAAAAATTTCAATTTCAATACTCCCATCTGGAGGTGATCGTAAACATGCCTGTAAATGTTAAAAACAATTCTCCAATAAAAGCAGGCTGCAGAGTATGGTAGAGTACTTAAGTCAGAATGCTTTTTTTTTTTATTTCGGAAGTCTGTGCTTATTTGTGAACTATATGTCACGATTCTAATAATTGATGAATAATATAATACGCCTTCCATTTATTAGCACCCATATGGTACTTGTTAGACCTGTAAGAGTCCACAGAAGTAACCATGCTATGTGAATACTCCTCATTGATTCAATAATGGAAGCAATCCGCAAGTACTCTCAGGTGCCCAATAATAGTGTCAGCAAAATAATTAATACTGTAGAAAATTGCCAACGATCACTATTATTTGGCATTGGGATATACATGTAGAATGAAATTGCCATCACTATTATTAAAGGGATACTGTCATAGAATAAGGTAACCAGATATCCATTTTATTACATATCTATCAACGTAAATCGCATGATCGCACGAGTTTCCAGGCGTGTGATAATTCTCAGAATCGCACTAGTGCAATCTGTCGACGTAACTATTTCATTCAGTGTTGTTAGACTGGTTCTCCCTGTTACTATTTTTACTTTTTCAATCACGACAATAAAGAAACAATAAGTGATCAATCGATGAGATGATTCATTCAAGTAGTTTCATTTCAAGAATATGTTTGTCGAGGCACAGAATTTAATTTCAAATGCATCATTAATGAAAGTGTCAATGACACTGTAGCTCAACTTGGAAAGGGAATAATTTAATGTATTACAGTCAATGGAGCGATTAGGAATGTGGAAAGTTGAATGTCTGATACTAGTTAATAGACATGAAGAGAAAAGTAAAATCCAAGATGGCTGCTGACGGCCATGTCTTCGGCGGAATGACCCCAAAATGATTGTATCCCATCCACATGTCATCGTTAACATCCATGACAAATTTTATGACGATCAGACTAAAGGTACGACCTGTAGCCCATGCTAAAGAATTTAGTCATACAAAGAGTAAAATCCAAGATGGCTGCTGGCGGCCATGTTTTTTGGACAAATGACCCCAAAATGACTCGTACCCATCCACATGTCATTGTTAACATCCAGGACAAATTTTATGATGATCAGACTAAAAGTACGACCTGTAGCCCGTGCTAAATGATTTAGTCATACAAAGAGTAAAATCCAAGATGGCTGCTGGCGGCCATGTTTTTTGGCTGAATGACCTCAAAATGACTCGTTCCAATCTACATGTCATTGCTAACATCCATGACAAATTTTATGATGATCAGACTAAAGGTACGACCTGTAGCCCGTGCTAAAGGATTTAGTCATACAAAGAGCAAAATCCAAGATGGCTGCTGCGGTCATGTTTTTTGGCCGAATGACCCCAAAATTAATCGTTCCCATCTACATGTCAATATTAACATCCATGATAAATTTTATGATGATCAGACGAACAGTACGACCTGGAGCCTGTGCTAATGGATTGAATTTTGAAATCAAAGATGGCCACTTGCGGCCATGTTTTTCATCCAAATGACCCCAAAATGACTCGTTCTCATCTACATTCCAATTTCAACAGCCACGAAAAATTTCATGATGATCAGACTCAAGGTACGACCTGTAGTCCGTGCTAAAGGATTTAGTCATACAAAGAGTAAAATCCAAGATGGCTTCTGGTGGCCATGTTTTTTGGCCGAATGACCCCAAAATGACCCGTTCCCATCTACATGTCATTATTAACATTCATGACAAATTTTATGATGATCAGACTAAAAGTACGACATGTAGCCCGTGCTAAATGATTTAGTCATACAAAGAGTAAAATCCAAGATGGCTGCTGGCGGCCATGTTTTTTGGCTGAATGACCTCAAAATGACGCGTTCCAATCTACATGTCATTGCTAACATCCATGACAAATTTTATGATGATCAGACTAAAGGTACGACCTGTAGCCCGTGCTAAAGGATTTAGTCATACAAAGAACAAAATCCAAGATGGCTGCTGCGGTCATGTTTTTTGGCCGAATGACCCCAAAATTAATCGTTCCCATCTACATGTCAATATTAACATCCATGATAAATTTTATGATGATCAGACGAACAGTATGACCTGGAGCCTGTGCTAATGGATTGAATTTTGAAATCAAAGATGGCCACTTGCGGCCATGTTTTTCATCCAAATGACCCCAAAATGACTCGTTCCCATCTACATTCCAATTTCAACAGCCACGAAAAATTTCATGATGATCAGACTCAAGGTACGACCTGTAGTCCGTGCTAAAGGATTTAGTCATACAAAGAGTAAAATCCAAGATGGCTTCTGGTGGCCATGTTTTTTGGCCGAATGACCCCAAAATGACCCGTTCCCATCTACATGTCATTATTAACATTCATGACAAATTTTATGATGATCAGACTAAAAGTACGACATGTAGCCCGTGCTAAATGATTTAGTCATACAAAGAGTAAAATCCAAGATGGCTGCTGGCGGCCATGTTTTTTGGCCGAATGACCTCAAAATGACTTGTTCCCATCTACATATCATTGTTAACATCCATGACAAATTTTATGATGATCAGACTAAAGGTACGACCTGTAGCCTGTGCTAAAGGATCTAGTCATACAAAGAGTAAAATCCAAGATGGCTGCTGGCGGCCATGTTTTTTGGCCGAATGACCTCAAAATGACTCGTTCCCATCTACATGTCATTGTTATCATCCATGACAAATTTCATGATGATCAGACTAAAGGTACGACCTGTAGCCTGTGCTAATGGATTGAATTTTGAAATCAAAGATGGCCACTGGCGGCCATGTTTTTCATCCGAATCACCCCAAAATGACTCGTTCCCATCTACATTACAATTTCAACAGCCATAACAAAATTTATGATGATCAGACAAAAAGTACGACCTGTAGCCCGTGCTAAATGATTTAGTCATACAAAGAGTAAAATCCAAGATGGCTTCTGGTGGCCATGTTTTTTGGCCGAATGACCCCAAAATGACTCGTTCTCATCTACATGTCATTATTAACATTCATGACAAATTTTATGATGATCAGACTAAAAGTACGACCTGTAGCCCGTGCTAAATGATTTAGTCATACAAAGAGTAAAATCCAAGATGGCTGAAGGCGGCCATGTTTTTTGGCCGAATGACCCCAAAATGACTCGTTCTCATCTACATGTCATTATTAACATTCATGACAAATTTTATGATGATCAGACAAAAAGTACGACCTGTAGCCCGTGCTAAATGATTTAGTCATACAAAGAGTAAAATCCAAGATGGCTTCTGGTGGCCATGTTTTTTGGCCGAATGACCCCAAAATGACTCGTTCTCATCTACATGTCATTATTAACATTCATGACAAATTTTATGATGATCAGACTAAAAGTACGACCTGTAGCCCGTGCTAAATGATTTAGTCATACAAAGAGTAAAATCCAAGATGGCTGCTGGCGGCCATGTTTTTTGGCTGAATGACCTCAAAATGACTCGTTCCAATCTACATGTCATTGCTAACATCCATGACAAATTTTATGATGATCAGACTAAAGGTACGACCTGTAGCCCGTGCTAAAGGATTTAGTCATACAAAGAGCAAAATCCAAGATGGCTGCTGCGGTCATGTTTTTTGGCCGAATGACCCCAAAATTAATCGTTCCCATCTACATGTCAATATTAACATCCATGATAAATTTTATGATGATCAGACGAACAGTACGACCTGGAGCCTGTGCTAATGGATTGAATTTTGAAATCAAAGATGGCCACTTGCGGCCATGTTTTTCATCCAAATGACCCCAAAATGACTCGTTCTCATCTACATTCCAATTTCAACAGCCACGAAAAATTTCATGATGATCAGACTCAAGGTACGACCTGTAGTCCGTGCTAAAGGATTTAGTCATACAAAGAGTAAAATCCAAGATGGCTTCTGGTGGCCATGTTTTTTGGCCGAATGACCCCAAAATGACCCGTTCCCATCTACATGTCATTATTAACATTCATGACAAATTTTATGATGATCAGACTAAAAGTACGACATGTAGCCCGTGCTAAATGATTTAGTCATACAAAGAGTAAAATCCAAGATGGCTGCTGGCGGCCATGTTTTTTGGCTGAATGACCTCAAAATGACGCGTTCCAATCTACATGTCATTGCTAACATCCATGACAAATTTTATGATGATCAGACTAAAGGTACGACCTGTAGCCCGTGCTAAAGGATTTAGTCATACAAAGAACAAAATCCAAGATGGCTGCTGCGGTCATGTTTTTTGGCCGAATGACCCCAAAATTAATCGTTCCCATCTACATGTCAATATTAACATCCATGATAAATTTTATGATGATCAGACGAACAGTATGACCTGGAGCCTGTGCTAATGGATTGAATTTTGAAATCAAAGATGGCCACTTGCGGCCATGTTTTTCATCCAAATGACCCCAAAATGACTCGTTCCCATCTACATTCCAATTTCAACAGCCACGAAAAATTTCATGATGATCAGACTCAAGGTACGACCTGTAGTCCGTGCTAAAGGATTTAGTCATACAAAGAGTAAAATCCAAGATGGCTTCTGGTGGCCATGTTTTTTGGCCGAATGACCCCAAAATGACCCGTTCCCATCTACATGTCATTATTAACATTCATGACAAATTTTATGATGATCAGACTAAAAGTACGACATGTAGCCCGTGCTAAATGATTTAGTCATACAAAGAGTAAAATCCAAGATGGCTGCTGGCGGCCATGTTTTTTGGCCGAATGACCTCAAAATGACTTGTTCCCATCTACATATCATTGTTAACATCCATGACAAATTTTATGATGATCAGACTAAAGGTACGACCTGTAGCCTGTGCTAAAGGATCTAGTCATACAAAGAGTAAAATCCAAGATGGCTGCTGGCGGCCATGTTTTTTGGCCGAATGACCTCAAAATGACTCGTTCCCATCTACATGTCATTGTTATCATCCATGACAAATTTCATGATGATCAGACTAAAGGTACGACCTGTAGCCTGTGCTAATGGATTGAATTTTGAAATCAAAGATGGCCACTGGCGGCCATGTTTTTCATCCGAATCACCCCAAAATGACTCGTTCCCATCTACATTACAATTTCAACAGCCATAACAAAATTTATGATGATCAGACAAAAAGTACGACCTGTAGCCCGTGCTAAATGATTTAGTCATACAAAGAGTAAAATCCAAGATGGCTTCTGGTGGCCATGTTTTTTGGCCGAATGACCCCAAAATGACTCGTTCTCATCTACATGTCATTATTAACATTCATGACAAATTTTATGATGATCAGACTAAAAGTACGACCTGTAGCCCGTGCTAAATGATTTAGTCATACAAAGAGTAAAATCCAAGATGGCTGAAGGCGGCCATGTTTTTCGGCCGAATGACCCCAAAATGACTCGTTCCCATCTACATGTCATTGTTAACATCCATGACAAATTTTATGATGATCAGACTAAAGGTACGACCTGTAGCCTGTGCTAAAGAATTTAGTCATACAAAGAGTAAAATCCAAGATGGCTGCTGGCGGCCATGTTTTTTGGCCGAATGACCCCAAAATTTCTCGTTCCCATCTACATGTCATTGTTAACATCCATGACAAATTTAATGATGATCAGACGAACAGTACGACCTGTGGCCTGTGCTAATGGATTAAATTTTGAAATCCAAGATGGCTGCTGGTGGCCATGTTTTTTTGTCCGAATGACCCCAAAACGACTCGTTCCCATCTACAATCTAATTTCAACAGCCATTACAAATTTCATGATGATCAGACTAAAGGTACGACCTGTAGCCCGTGCTAAAGGATTTAGTCATACAAAGAGTAAAATCCAAGATGGCTGCTGGCGGCCATGTTTTTTGCCCGAATGACCCAAAAAAGACTCGTTCCCATCTACATGTCATTGTTAACATCCATGACAAATTTTATGATCTGACCAAAGGTACGACCTGTAGCCCGTGTCAAAGGATTTAGTCATGCAAAGAGTAAAATCTAAGATGGCTGCCGGCGGCCATGTTTTTTGGCCAAATTACCCCAAAATTACTCGTTCCCATCTACATGTCAATATTAACATCCATGACAAATTTCATGACAATAAGACGAACGGTACAGCCTGTAGCCCGTGCTAATGGATTGAATTTTGAAATCCAAGATGGCCACTGGCGGCCATGTTTTTTTTCCGAATGACCCCAAAATGACTCGTTCCCATCTACATGTCAATGTCAACATCCATGACAAATTTCATAATAATCGGACCAAAGGTACGAACTGTAGCCCGTGCTAAAGGAAATTGTTGACGCATCACGCACACACACACACGCATACACGCACACACGGACGACGGATACCAAGCCATGGCAATAGCTCAAACTTTACAAAGTAAAGTTGAGCTAAAAATGGGTCAAGGTCACTCGTGGATAGACGGGCTCCCTGTCTGATTGTTGCGTTAACCCTAAAATGCCGTTAAAACTCAATTAAATTCACATTTTCTGTACCGGAGATGTACGATTGTGAGTCAACTTACTATAATACAGAGATATGTAATAAAAATAGAACCGCATGAGTGTCTGGATTTTGACGAATTATCGCACTCTATTTGTTGGCGCAACGCGATACCTCTCATGCGGGACTGCGTCCCGCACTCGAGGTATCGCTCCACCAACAAATCCCGTGCGATAATTTCGTCAAAATCCAGACACTCATGCGGTTCTATCTATATCCATCATCTGAAAGTATGTTAAGTCAGGGACCAGCCCAGATGTTTCAGATTGGGAGAAGTCACTTCTCCCTTATTGGCTTATTAGGGAGAAGAGGGCTGTTATCAGAGAGAAGTCATAATGGCTGAAGTTCAGTGTTAACCCCAACATCACCTTTCTATGATCCAATAATGTTTATGCAATACAAAAAATCCATTTATAAAGCCAATAAAATGAGTAATTACACAATTATAATCAGGAAATATACTTAAAATGTGCTGTTGGAACATATGTAAACTGGTCCTTAGGACAAAAATAGGGAGAAGTGGCACAATTTAAAGAGAAAATATCTCCCAAGTCGCCCACTAGGCCGATCCCTGTGTTAAGTATGAAGTAATGTTACGGATGGCAGGTAATAGCCAGTATGCGAAAATACAAATTGTCGTCGTTGAGTAATATTTGTAACGTTTTCAAGCAAAGGTATCAAATAAATGTTATATTATATGCATACTATATTATATGCTTCAGATATTGTAGTCTCATACAAACATTAAAGTTAATGTATAGTCACTAGTCTGTGAGGGGCTTGAGTTTAAGCCCCGTTTCAAAATAATTTTTTACACGATCATGTGTGCCACGCGTTGCCCAGTCCATTATTAATTTGATTACGTCTTGTACACGGAATTCGTAATTTAATTTATGGCTCCAGCCATAAAATAAATTTATATAAAATTATAAACTTACATTTGAAGATAACCTATTAACCTGAATGTCTACAGAATACATCTTAGTCCAAGTCTTCTCGTACAAAAACCAGCTACATGTAAGATATTGGGATGGTGAGATCACAATATCTTAGCTAGTTTTAATACGAGAAGACTTGGACTAAATACATCTTCGATTCAAATTAATTATTTTTCTATATATTTTTGATAATAAATCGTTATTATCAGGAATTTTTGAAAATGGCATACAGTACCCCTTTAATTTCAGCCTAAATCCTCAACAATCACTATTATTAGGCCATCACGTTTTATTAGGCACCCAAGAGTATATGTTCTTTGGTTAGCGGAACTGCCAACCCTAAAAAAAATCGCATTTTGACCACATCCATCATTCGATCATCATCAAACTTCATACGGAACTTCGGGGTGACCCTTTGATGGGAGCCATCGATTATTTCTGAAATTTGTTAAAAAACATGGCTGACAGCAGTATAGTATACTTTGAAGTGATAAAATTGCTTTGCAGCAAACCATCGACATGACCTCTACAGTCTACAGATACTGATCAGCAGCAAATGTGAGCCTCTTTCTCATTGGTCGATATTTAATATACATAATGTTTTTTTTTGTAAAGCTGCTTTCACATACCAGGTACATGCATTTAACGCATGCGTTTAGGTTACACACGACGCTTACACCTTTCACATAAGTGCATTGAACTATCTGTTAACTGTCTGTTTAACGCAAGCGTTTGACACCATGCAATGCATTTAGCTCCATTGGCTTGTTCAAAATGGATTCATCGAAAGAAGTAACCTTGTTTGTAGAGTCAACATCTCAAGCTGTTGTGGTCTGAGAAGACTTGGTCTACATATATAGTAGAATACTTTAGTCTAATATGACAAAAGACACTTTACAATGGCATCAACTGTAACATTGTAGAGTACACTAGTACAGTTCCATGGTAAATATCACTTTACTGTGGTAGTACCATGCAGGGTAGTATACCATACTACAATGATAGTACCAACTGTAACATGGTACCTTAGTACAGTGCCATGGTATAGTCAGGGTTTCCGCCAGGGGGTAATTAATGAGTCCGTATTGGAGAAACACATAACACGATGGTTCGTCCCGTCGGGCGAAAATTTTGTTATTTGACACTGAAAAGAAGCCGTTTCCTTGCACCTGAGTGTCCCACAAAGCAATCCAAAGCTATACGTATATTATGCAAGTCTATCATTTCCGTCGGTGCATTAATTCTGTTCATGGTATCCAATAGTTAGTCATTTAATTACGTACGTAAGACTGCCGTCTGATTGAAGACTATATAAATGAACGAGCTACGAGTTTAATACAGTGTTTACAAATTTATAACTTACAATAAGATTCCAACAGGTAGAATGAATCTAAACACTAAAAAGCATCTACGCATTGACCAATAACACCTAGCAAGGAGAATTGAATAAAGTATTTATTAGAATTTCAAGTAGCGTCAGTGAAAATGAAACTGACAGGATTATATAATCTGTCAATCGTAAAACTATTTGTGCGCGGTGACGTCATACTGCAGGGTTTGTCTGCAGGATATATTTATAGCAGCGAAATATTAATGGTAGAGAAATCTTTCACCCGGAACACGTAGCTTGTTCAATAGTCTGTATTAGTCCAACAACTGATGACAGCAGCTATAGAACAGAGTTTTAGCCAACGTGTTATAAAATGTAATTGAGTTTTTGGCGGGAAATGTGAACATGTGCATCCTTGATTATTGTGCTTGGAGACCCATGCAGGACAACGAAACTATTATTGACCGTACTTTGACTTTATCTCCATTTTGGGGAGGGGTATGTGTTTGTGTTTATCCTGCATGCATGTAATATGGCTCAAATGAATGGTGTTCTCACTATGAATTCCCGCTATAAAGACTGATTTGGGACAGGTTCCGTATTATTGTGAAATAAACGACTTTGGGATTTTGTTAAGTATGCATGGCAAAATACGCATAATAATCAACACACGTAGAGAATGACATGTATTTTTCAGGAACTTCACTTAGGCCAAAGAAAAAAGATAGTATGTTTCCGATAACGAAGTGAAAAAATTAGGGTAGGTACTATCATTGTAGTATGGTAGGGAAAAAATTTTTTTATTTTATTTTGATATTTTTTATCCAGCTGCAGAAATATTGAATTACCTCGACCGAAAATGACATAAAATGCCAACTTGTGTTGTGGGAAAGTATTACTTGATAAACACAGCACTAGGAAATATACATTAAGATTGATGAAAGATCAAACTTACTTCATGCTTTAATAAGGATGTTATTTATTTTTCACATACCTCATTTTATAAATTTGGCTATAAACTTGGTATGAGATTGATGTCACTAACTTTTATAAGAATTTTACCCATAATACCGCCATTATACCGTACTTGTATTGTGACAACAGCATCCCATTGTCTAGAGGTAGCCAGTGCACCCAACCTAGCATGCCTGATTTTTGGAAACAGTAGCTGTACCCTAACATATGTGGTCATAACCTATATACATGTATATATACAGATACACACACGTCTGTTTATAGTGTTCCTACCGGTACTCTCAGGCTCCAAATAAAAGTGCAGGCCCAAATAATAGTGCACAGGAAAAATTCCATTGAAAGTTAAAACAGTGCAGACCCAAATAACTCTAAGCAAAACATCAACTACAGTTAAAAAATTTATAGTACATGTAGGTCAAGCATAGGAATCAACATAGTATGTGTCATGTAGAGTTTTATTCGATATTGACATGTTCACATGTATGCCATATACTTTTCATAGCCTCAAAATTAATAAACTTGCAGACTCAGATATTAGCACTGTGCAGGGGGGGGGGGGGGGGGGGGGATTTCCCAAGAAAATAATAAATGGGCATGCATGTTTATTTGGAACTCATGAATATGTTCCATAAGTCCCAAACAAGGCATAATGGTAAAGCAGGCATGAGATCCACTCTCTTGAAATTAAAATTGCAAGATTCATGCCTATCAATCCACAACCCATCAAACACCTGTGGCTTTTGAGACAACTGTCACACTTCATGTCACTTATGTGCCGCTGTTTTGATAGGGTTTTTTTTTTTGCTTCCCCGCAGAACACTCGTCACTTTTGTGTACATGCTATGTTATGTTGGAAATAATAATATGTTTACACTAAAAAGAAAGAAATGAAAGTGTCAATGACACTGTAGCTCAACTTAGGTAGGGGAATAATTTAATGGTTGACAGTAAATGGAGGAATAGGAAAGGTGCTAATTGAAATGTCTAACCTGCGCCAAAGGATTTAGTGATGCAAAGAGTAAGATACAAGATGGCTGCTGGTGGCCATTTTTTTTTACCAATTGACCCCAAAAGGACTCGTTCCCATCTACGTATAATTGTTAACATCCATGACAAATTTTATGAAGATCTGACCAAAGCTACGACCTACAAATTTCATGATGATCAGACGAACAGTACGACCTGTAGACCGCGCCAATGGATTGAATTTTGAAATCCAAGATGGCCGCTGGCAGCCATGTTATTTGGCCGAATGACCCCACAATGATTCGTTCCCATCTACATGTCAATGTCAACATTCATGACAAATTTCATAAAGATTAGACCAAAGGTACAACTCGTTCCCATCTACATGTCAGTGTTAACATCCATGACAAATTTAATAAAGATCAGACCAAAGGTATGACCTGTAGCCCACGCCAAAGGATTTAGTCATGCAAAGAGTAAAATGCTGGTGGCCATGTTTTTTGACCGAATGACCCCAAAACGACTCGTTCCCATCTACATGTCATTGTTATAATTCATGACAAATTTCATGACCATCTGACCAAAGCTACGACCTGTAGCCCACACCAAAGGATTTAGTCATGCAAAAAGTAAAATCCAAGATGGCTGCTGGCGGCCATGTTTTTTGACCGAATGACCCCAAAACGACTCGTTCCCATCTACATGTCATTATTAACATCAATGACAAATTTCATGATGATCAGACGAACAGTACGACCTGTAGGCCGCGCCAATGGATTGAATCTTGAAATCCAAGATGGCTGCCAGCGGCCATGTTTTTTGGCCGAATGACCCCAAAATGACTCGTTCCCATCAACATGTCAATGTCAACATTCATGACAAATTTCATAAAGATCAGACCAAAGGTACAACCTGTAGCCCGCACCAAACGATTTAGTCATGCAAATAGTAAAATCCAAGATGGCTGCTGGCGGCCATGTTTTTCGGCCGAACGACCCCAAAATCCCTCGTTCCCATCTACATGTCATTGTTAACATCCATGACAACTTCATGATGTTCCGATCAAAGCTACGACCTGTAGCCCGCGCCAAAGGATTTAGTCATGCAAAGAGTAAAATCCAAGATGGCTGCTGGCGGCCATGTTTATTGGCCGAACGACCCCAAAATGACTCGTTCCCATCTACATGTCAATATTAACATCCATGACAAATTTCATGATGATCAGACGAACAGTACGACCTGTAGGCCGCGCCAATGGATTGAATTTTGAAATCTAAGATAGCCGCCAGCGGCCATGTTTTTTGGCCGAATGACCCCACAATGATTCGTTCCCATCTACATGTCAATGTCAACATTCATGACAAATTTCATAAAGATCAGACCAAAGGTACAACCTGTAGCCCGCACCAAACGATTTAGTCATGCAAATAGTAAAATCCAAGATGGCTGCTGGCGGCCATGTTTTTCGGCCGAACGACCCCAAAATCCCTCGTTCCCATCTACATGTCATTGTTAACATCCATGACAACTTCATGATGTTCCGATCAAAGCTACGACCTGTAGCCCGCGCCAAAGGATTTAGTCATGCAAAGAGTAAAATCCAAGATGGCTGCTGGCGGCCATGTTTATTGGCCGAACGACCCCAAAATGACTCGTTCCCATCTACATGTCAATATTAACATCCATGACAAATTTCATGATGATCAGACGAACAGTACGACCTGTAGGCCGCGCCAATGGATTGAATTTTGAAATCTAAGATGGCCGTCAGCGGCCATGTTTTTTGGCCGAATGACCCCACAATGATTCGTTCCCATCTACATGTCAATGTCAACATTCATGACAAATTTCATAAAGATTAGACCAAAGGTACAACCTGTAGCCCGCGCCAAAGGATTTAGTCATGCAAAGAGTAAAATCCAAGATGGCTGCTGGCGGCCATGTTTTTTGGCCGAACGACACCAAAATCACTCGTTCCCATCTACATGTCATTATTAACATCAATGACAAATTTCATGATGATCAGGGGAACAGTACGATCTGTAGGTTACACTGGTGTAAATAAGGTTCCGAGAGACCTCTAGCGGATGCGGGAGGAATATATAGGAGAGAATAAAATAGACACTGGGCCCTGATTGGTCAATAGCCTTGTGTGCTTTTCACATAAAAAAATCATCACACCTCTTCCCTATGATTTCCCATAGGTAAAATAACCATTGGCACAGGAATTAACCCTTTGTAGTGAAGTTTGAATTTTTTGGTGTGGTCTAAAATATGACTGTATTTTTTTATGCGGTTCTGACACTAGTTACGAAAACATAAGATTTAAAGGCGAATTCCCTGCTAGACAGACATGATTTTTTTGTGTAAAAAGTTTCCCAAAATGTCAATTTTTCAGATTTAAAGAAAATTTTGGACCCAACATTTATATTGCCAACACTATACGCTAAAACGTTAGCACTGAGGCCTATGGAAAACATTTACACCAGTGTAACCTAAAGGGAAAAAATAGCTTTTTATCATTTTTGATTCCTGGGAGTCACTTTAAAGCATTTTAATGCATTTTACAGAGCCTGGTCTTTCAGTCCAATGAATATCTCATGCTTGATGTGGCTATTCTTGCTGCTGATGTCTTCTTTCAATTACATCAGCCAAAAAAATAGTAAGATTTTTCATAAAAAATGCCAATTTTTCAAGGTATTTTCGAAATTTTCAAGGTGGTAATAGTCACATGATAATGCAAATGACCCATAACATGGGCATGTCAACGACACATATATCAATTGTTATAAGAACCTAATTTAACAAGTATTTTGGATTTTATAGCCAGTGATATACAGATATATATCATAAAAGTGTGTCATTTCCACTGGTGGGTATGGTCATTTGAAGGTTAATAGCACTAAAACTTGGACACATTTAAGAAAATGCTTCAGCAATTCAAAGAGAGCATATCTTTATTCAACTAATTCAATATACACCCACATCCAGTTATCTTGGATCACCCTTGCAGACCTGAAAATGTCATATTTTATTCTTCAATGTGCTGATAAAGTCACGCGCTTGATGCTCAGCTGATCAGATCTGGACTCAATGACCTCACATCACCAGAAGTTCTCTCTTGGAAAGAATATTGAACAGTCTTCCATAGCTGATCCAAGTTTGCAACACCAGACCCCTAAAACTGAGTGAAAATGGGGCCTGAACATGACTGGTGGTGGAAAATTGTGCTTTTTTGATGAATAATTTGTTAAAGAGGGTGGGGTTAAATTGTGTGTGATAAATAAAGAACCACAGAAGTGATATTGTTTTTGAACACATTTTTTCCATTGATGGGCAATTCTGAAGAAATGTAGGGAGTTACAATTATTCCGCGAAAAAGCGGGCTATCGCTTTAGGTTACACTGGTGTAAATAAGGTTCCGAGAGACCTCTAGCGGATGCGGGAGGAATATATAGGAGAGAATAAAATAGACACTGGGCCCTGATTGGTCAATAGCCTTGTGTGCTTTTCACATAAAAAAATCATCACACCTCTTCCCTATGATTTCCCATAGGTAAAATAACCATTGGCACAGGAATTAACCCTTTGTAGTGAAGTTTGAATTTTTTGGTGTGGTCTAAAATATGACTGTATTTTTTTATGCGGTTCTGACACTAGTTACGAAAACATAAGATTTAAAGGCGAATTCCCTGCTAGACAGACATGATTTTTTTGTGTAAAAAGTTTCCCAAAATGTCAATTTTTCAGATTTAAAGAAAATTTTGGACACAACATTTATATTGCCAACACTATACGCTAAAACGTTAGCACTGAGGCCTATGGAAAACATTTACACCAGTGTAACCTAAAGGGAAAAAATAGCTTTTTATCATTTTTGATTCCTGGGAGTCACTTTAAAGCATTTTAATGCATTTTACAGAGCCTGGTCTTTCAGTCCAATGAATATCTCATGCTTGATGTGGCTATTCTTGCTGCTGATGTCTTCTTTCAATTACATCAGCCAAAAAAATAGTAAGATTTTTCATAAAAAATGCCAATTTTTCAAGGTATTTTCGAAATTTTCAAGGTGGTAATAGTCACATGATAATGCAAATGACCCATAACATGGGCATGTCAACGACACATATATCAATTGTTATAAGAACCTAATTTAACAAGTATTTTGGATTTTATAGCCAGTGATATACAGATATATATCATAAAAGTGTGTCATTTCCACTGGTGGGTATGGTCATTTGAAGGTTAATAGCACTAAAACTTGGACACATTTAAGAAAATGCTTCAGCAATTCAAAGAGAGCATATCTTTATTCAACTAATTCAATATACACCCACATCCAGTTATCTTGGATCACCCTTGCAGACCTGAAAATGTCATATTTTATTCTTCAATGTGCTGATAAAGTCACGCGCTTGATGCTCAGCTGATCACATCTGGACTCAATGACCTCACATCACCAGAAGTTCTCTCTTGGAAAGAATATTGAACAGTCTTCCATAGCTGATCCAAGTTTGCAACACCAGACCCCTAAAACTGAGTGAAAATGGGGCCTGAACATGACTGGTGGTGGAAAATTGTGCTTTTTTGATGAATAATTTGTTAAAGAGGGTGGGGTTAAATTGTGTGTGATAAATAAAGAACCACAGAAGTGATATTGTTTTTGAACACATTTTTTCCATTGATGGGCAATTCTGAAGAAATGTAGGGAGTTACAATTATTCCGCGAAAAAGCGGGCTATCGCTTTAGGTTACACTGGTGTAAATAAGGTTCCGAGAGACCTCTAGCGGATGCGGGAGGAATATATAGGAGAGAATAAAATAGACACTGGGCCCTGATTGGTCAATAGCCTTGTGTGCTTTTCACATAAAAAAATCATCACACCTCTTCCCTATGATTTCCCATAGGTAAAATAACCATTGTCACAGGAATTAACCCTTTGTAGTGAAGTTTGAATTTTTTGGTGTGGTCTAAAATATGACTGTATTTTTTTATGCGGTTCTGACACTAGTTACGAAAACATAAGATTTAAAGGCGAATTCCCTGCTAGACAGACATGATTTTTTTGTGTAAAAAGTTTCCCAAAATGTCAATTTTTCAGATTTAAAGAAAATTTTGGACCCAACATTTATATTGCCAACACTATACGCTAAAACGTTAGCACTGAGGCCTATGGAAAACATTTACACCAGTGTAACCTGTAGCCCGCGCCAATGGATTGAATCTTGAAATCCAAGATGGCTGCCAGCGGCCATGTTTTTTGGCCGAATGACCCCAAAATGACTCGTTCCCATCTACATGTCAATGTCAACATTCATGACAAATTTCATAAAGATCAGACCAAAGGTACGACCTGTAGCCCGGGCCAAAGGATTTAGTCATGCAAAGAGTAAAATCCAAGATGGCTGCTGGCGGCCATGTTTTTCGGCCGAACGACCCCAAAATCCCTCGTTCCCATCTACATGTCATTGTTAACATCCATGACAAATTTCATGATGTTCCGATCGAAGCTACGACCTGTAGCCCACACCAAAGGATTTAGTCATGCAAAGAGTAAAATCCAAGATGGCTGCTGGCGGCCATGTTTATTGGCCGAACAACCCCAAAATGACTCGTTCCCATCTACATGTCAATATTAACATCAATGACAAATTTCATGATGATCAGACGAACAGCACGACCTGTAGCCCGCGCCAATGGATTGAATTTTGAAATCTAAGATGGCCGCCAGCGGCCATGTTTTGTGGCCGAATGACCCCAAAATGACTCGTTCCCATCTACATGTCAATGTCAACATTCATGACAAATTTCATAAAGATTAGACCAAAGGTACAACCTGTAGCCCGCACCAAACGATTTAGTCATGCAAATAGTAAAATCCAAGATGGCTGCTGGCGGCCATGTTTTTCGGCCGAACGACCCCAAAATCCCTCGTTCCCATCTACATGTCATTGTTAACATCCATGACAACTTCATGATGTTCTGATCAAAGCTACGACCTGTAGCCCGCGCCAAAGAATTTAGTCATGCAAAGAGTAAAATCCAAGATGGCTGCTGGCGGCCATGTTTATTGGCCGAACGACCCCAAAATGACTCGTTCCCATCTACATGTCAATATTAACATCCATGACAAATTTCATGATGATCAGACGAACAGTACGACCTGTAGGCCGCGCCAATGGATTGAATTTTGAAATCTAAGATGGCCGCCAGCGGCCATGTTTTTTGGCCGAATGACCCCACAATGATTCGTTCCCATCTACATGTCAATGTCAACATTCATGACAAATTTCATAAAGATTAGACCAAAGGTACAACCTGTAGCCCGCGCCAAAGGATTTAGTCATGCAAAGAGTAAAATCCAAGATGGCTGCTGGCGGCCATGTTTTCTGGCCGAACGACACCAAAATCACTCGTTCCCATCTACATGTCATTATTAACATCAATGACAAATTTCATGATGATCAGGGGAACAGTACGATCTGTAGCCCGCGCCAATGGATTGAATCTTGAAATCCAAGATGGCTGCCAGCGGCCATGTTTTTTGGCCGAATGACCCCAAAATGACTCGTTCCCATCTACATGTCAATGTCAACATTCATGACAAATTTCATAAAGATCAGACCAAAGGTACGACCTGTAGCCCGGGCCAAAGGATTTAGTCATGCAAAGAGTAAAATCCAAGATGGCTGCTGGCGGCCATGTTTTTCGGCCGAACGACCCCAAAATCCCTCGTTCCCATCTACATGTCATTGTTAACATCCATGACAAATTTCATGATGTTCCGATCGAAGCTACGACCTGTAGCCCGCGCCAAAGGATTTAGTCATGCAAAGAGTAAAATCCAAGATGGCTGCTGGCGGCCATGTTTATTGGCCGAACAACCCCAAAATGACTCGTTCCCATCTACATGTCAATATTAACATCCATGACAAATTTCATGATGATCAGACGAACAGCACGACCTGTAGCCCGCGCCAATGGATTGAATTTTGAAATCTAAGATGGCCGCCAGCGGCCATGTTTTTTGGCCGAATGACCCCACAATGATTCGTTCCCATCTACATGTCAATGTCAACATTCATGACAAATTTCATAAAGATTAGACCAAAGGTACAACCTGTAGCCCGCGCCAAAGGATTTAGTCATGCAAAGAGTAAAATCCAAGATGGCTGCTGGCGGCCATGTTTTTTGGCCGAACAACTCCAAAATCACTCGTTCCCATCTACATGACAGTGTTAACATCCATGACAAATTTCATAAACTTCCGACCAAAACAACGACCTGTAGCCCGCGCCAAAGGATTTAGTCATGCAAAGAGTAAAATCCAAGATGGCTGCTGGCAGCCATGTTTTTTGGCCGAACGACCCCAAAATCACTCGTTCCCATCTACATGTCAATATTAACATCAATGACAAATTTCATGATGATCAGATGAACAGTACGACCTGTAGGCCGCGCCAATGGATTGAATCTTGAAATCCAAGATGGCTGCCAGCGGCCATGTTTTTTGGCCGAATGACCCCAAAATGACTCGTTCCCATCTACATGTCAATGTCAACATTCATGACAAATTTCATGAAGATCAGACCAAAGGTACAACCTGTAGCCCGCGCCAAAGGAAATTGTTGACGGACACACGGACGACGGACGCCAAACCATGGCAATAGCTCAAACTTACAAAAGTAAGTTGAGCTAAAAATGACGTCTCCGGTCCTTTCAAATCCTCCTGGGTCAAATCCCCAAATAACCCAAATAATAATAATAATTCAATGTGGATGGAGAATTAAATTATATTACAGTTTGCCCTCTGGGATTCGTGTATATTATTATTGTGACCGTTCCACACACGACTAACTTATCTTATATATACGTGCCATTTAAATCACAATGCTACATCGAAACAAGAATATAACATAATTGAACAAGTTTGACAATATTTGGTGGGTATCATTTTGCCTCGGTTTGGTCTGGGTATCATTTTGCCTTGGCTTGGCGGTTCGGTGAGCGGTCATATAAAAGTCGAAATTTCTAAGTACACAATGTTAAAAACCGCCAAGCTCGAGTATATATGTGAAGAACGATAATCATTTTACATGTTTTTACATGAAAAATAGCTGGGACATGTTTTAGAAACGAGAAATCTCAGGAAATTCAGCTTCATATTTTGATTTAAAATTCGAGCTTGGCGGTTCGGTGGTCGGTCATCAAATGTCAAAAATTCTTAATATAAAATATTCAAAACCGCCAAGCTCGAGTATATTTGTGACGAATGATAATCATGTTACATGTTTTTACATAAAAACTAGCTGGAACGTGTTTTAGAAACGAGAAATCGACGGAAATTTAGCTTCATATTTTGATTTTAAATTCGAGCTTGGCGGTTCTGTGGTCGGTCACCTAAAAGTCAAAATTCTCAGTATACAATATTCAAAACCGCCAAGCTCGACTATGAGAGTGATAAATGATAATCATTAAACGTGTTTTCAGATGCAAACTATGTGCAAATGGTGTTTAAAAAGAGAAATCGGCCAAAAATCGACAAGAAATCTGCGCAAAAAAGCAAGGTTTTCATTCGGTTAACACACCCCCTATTAACCAGCCATCAGTCATCAAAATGTCCAAAATTCTTAATATAAAATATTAAAAACCGCCAAGCTCGATTATATTTGTGAAGAATGATAATCATTTTACATGTTTTTACATGAAAACTAGATGGAACGTGTTTTAGAAACGAGAAATCGGCCGAAATTCAGCTTTATATTTTTATTTTAAATTCGAACTTTGCGGTTCAGTGGTCGGTCATCAAAATGTCAAAAATTCTTCGTATATAATGTTCAAAACTGCCAAGCTCGATTATATTTATGAAGAATGATAATCATTTTACACGTTTTTACATAAAAACTTGCTGGAACGTGTTTTAGAAACGAGAAATCGGCGAAAATTCAGCTTAATATTTTGATTTAAAATTCGGGCTTGGCGGTTCGGTGGTCGGTCATCTAAAAGTCAAAAAATCTTCGTATATAATATTCAAAACCGCCAAGCTCGACTATGAGAGTGATAAATGATAACCATTCAACATGTTTCGAATAAAAAAACTTAGTCCAACTGGTGTTTAAAAAGAGAAATCGACCAAAAATCGACAAGAAATCTGCGTAAAAATACGATGTTTTGATTTTGTGACCACGCCCCCTATTAACCAACCAATCGGGGACATTACTGCCACTATTGTCGATTAATTTACTAAAATGGGCCATATAAGTAATTAACTGTTGCTATTCCCGCATAATTCACACGAAAACAGCGTTTAAAAGGCTTTTAACAAATTTCAAACCGCAAAGCTTGTCTTTTAGTCACCTGCCTTACTAGTAAAAACTGCCAAGCTTGCATTTTAGCCACTCTCGTTTGTCAGGCCTCCACCAGGTCTGGCAAATGTGAGAATACAGCTACAATAGCTGTATTCAGCTAACCTAGCTGTATTCAGCTATATATTATACTCTCAAAGCGGCTGTTTTTCGATAATAAACTAGAAGCGCTAATTTGCGCATCAAAATTAGGCTACCCTATTCTCCTGTCACCCTCAACCAAATCAAAATCGTCGCTTGTGTTCTGACAAAGTGTTGCCTTTTGTCGTTTTGACAGTTTGTCGACACGGCAATTCTGATTTTGTGTGAAAACCTACTACGGTGGTCGATGTCAGTAAATATTCTGGGGACTATTTTCTGCAAATACAGCTGAATACAGCTATTGTAGCTGTATTCTCACATTTGCCAGACCTGTCCACTTGCGATTGAATCGTGGTCATCTGAACGTTCACTTAGTGAAGGTGTATACACAAAACCAGAGTCAGAGTCGGATGGAAGGATGGAAGAACTCAGTAATTACCGTCCAATACCGTGTTTCTGATTCTTCAAAACATGTGTGTTTTGCATAATTATTCTGCGAAAACCTATTGTTTTCAATCAGGATTTTTTTTTCGGATTTCCCGCAAAATTACCTCCCTTCATTGAAAAAATAAATTAAAAACGCAGAACGAGCGACAAATATATCCAACGAAACGGAACAAGATAATCTCGATTAAAGAGACAACACACGTTTATCGCAACAATACCAGACAACGGTGCACCTACAATCATATCAAGGCTTATACACCGAACAACATACAGATATAGACAATATGTTAATAGAATTGCGCTTAAGCGCTACTTAAGCGTAGTTAAACTGTGTACATATACAACTAATTGCGCTATATAATTGCACTGAAACGTACGTGTAATATATTTAAAATTTATCTTAAAGGTAAACCGGCAATCAGATTCGATGGTTCCCGTATCACGAGATTCCAACAACAACAACAACAATATTTCTTCAAAAGACGCTTTAGTTAACTTATCAGAATGGATTAATTGTCCAAAAATAATGCTATCCACTGTCAATTAACTCTGGTTTAAAATTTTCCAAAACGTGTTATAAATATCAACATTTTGTTCAACGCGATATGCTGAAAAATAACAGATTTCAAACATTGATATCTGATAATTCTGAGCTTTGATGGGTTGGTTCCTCGACTCGAATCAAATATGTTTTACCCCCGAATCCAAAGAAATCGTAATTTTAGGAGCGTTAATTCGGATTATGTATATCTTTAAAGGTACTCAATCCGATCAGAGGGTCCCCATCTCAACAGATTCCAACAACAACAATCCGACCAGAGGGTCCTATATTACTATTTCTTTGGCTTTTAGGGTAAAAAATATTTGATTCGAGTCGAGAAACCCATCAAACAAAGCTCAGAGTTATTAGATATTGATTTTTGAAATTTGTTATTTTCTCGAGATGAGTACTAATAATTGCATTCAACTTTGTAATCTGCTCGAGATGTGTACACCAAAACACTATTCAAACAGACAAGGATTGATAACTCTAAAATCAAGTGGTAATAATAACGCAATTTTGACTGTGTTCTGGGACAGAAAGTATTCCCGATAATGAAAAATAATAGATTTCTAAAATCGATATCTAAAAAATCTGAGCTTTGATTGGTGGCTTCCTCGACTCGAATCAAATATTTTTGACCCCCGAAGCCATTGAAATAATAATTGAGAGGAGTTTTATCGGATTGAGTACCTTTAAGTCCAATTAATTAATAAATGGGAAACCGCGATCTCACATAAATTCATAGCCAGCTGCTGTCAACGTTGGCCCGACGTTAATTTTCCAACGGTGGTTTTCCAACACGCTGCTAACGTTTTTCTAATGTCTTATGATTCAAGACCATGTTAGTTATGGAGGGTTATTAGGGTCACAATCCTAACTTCACATTTTAATTCTAACTTAACATTTTAATTCTTACTTAATATTTTAATTCTAACTTAACAGTTTAATTCATATATTTTAATTCTAACTTTACATTTTAATTCAAACTTAACATTTTAATTCTTATATTTTAATTCTAACTTAACATTTTAACTCTAACTTAATCTTTTAATTCTTACTTAATATTTTAATTCTAACTTAACATTTTAATTCTTATATTTTAATTCTAACTTGACATTTTAATTCTAACTTGATATTTTAATTATAACTTCATATTTTAATTCTTACTTAATATTTTAATTCTTATATTTTAATTTTAACTCTAACTTTATATTTCAATTCGTACTTAATAGTTTTATTTTAATATCTTAAATCTACTACAAAAAGCTCTAATGTTGGAATTAAAATATTACATTTAAAAAGTTGAAATTGAAATGAGCATAAAACGGATCTCAGAATTGAAAGGCAAAAATGAAAACAAACATAAAATGGATTCTGGAAGTTGCAATTGTGACCCTAATGGTTACACTGGTGTAAATATTTCCCATAGGCTTCAATGTTAACGTTTGTTGATCTGCATCAGAGGTCAAATGGAAACTGTTCATACTGCCTTCGGATTATGTGAGCTTGACATCTGTGGAAACTTTCCCAATAAAAAAATCAACACCGTCTAGCAGGGAATCCACTTCAAATTTTCGTTTTTTCATAACTAGGGTCAGTTCCGCACTAAAAAAATATTGTCATTTTTTCAATCACACTTAAAATTTCTAAACAGCCACAACAGACTTCACCTTTAATGAATGGGCCTCTTGGCAAATGAAGTTTGTGGGAGAATGATTCCTTGAATTTTTGTCAACAGTTTACATTTAATTCATGCAACCAATCACAGCCCAGAGTGTTTTAACTGTGAAACAGGGGGAGCTGCCTATAGTATTTACCTAATAACGAGCCTGCACTTCTGTAACAATTATTACGCCACCTGTGGTGTTTCTAGCTTCTGTGAGTTTGATAGTGTGTGGTGGACAGGGCGAATGTATTCTTGGAGATTTTGTGTACCTTACTCAATCGTACCGATAGAATCACGTAGATGCCGAAATTGTAAAGTTAACGCCACCGGTGTATAATATGTTTATGAAAATATGATAAATCGTATCGATAGAGTCAGGATAGGCTGAAATTGTAAACTTAAAGTGACTTGTTGTTGAAAATATAAATAATTTGATAGACTGAAAATAATGTGTAACCCATTGCGAACCCCCCCCCCCCCCCCCCCGGTGTAGTGAAGTGAATTGTGGGTAGTTTTATTGTGAATATTCTCCGCCATCTTTATTTTCTGGAATTATCACCAAGATGTCTCCACTCTATTCTCTTAAACTACACCCGAATCGATCAAATTCTTTTGATAATTCTATCTAAATACATCTTAGCTACTATTCGGATCTGCTGTCCCGGTCTAAAAAGGGATAGTTTGACCAAAACGACTATTGACCAAAACTTTGTTTACAAATTGAGCGCACTCGATGACCGGGTTGACCGGAATGACCCGTCCACGCTGCAAATTTATGATCGAAAACAAATTCAATTTCTTCCATCTAAAACATAATTACGCGCTGGACTGGTCAATTTACGAATATATATGTATCCCACGCACATACACCAAGTTTCAGCTTAAAATTTTGAAAAATGACAGTTTTATTGACATAAATCGATTTTAATGGCAAATGCCATGTTAAATTTTATCATTGAAAACAATTCATTTCTTCCATCTAAAACATAATTACGTGCTGTACTCTATAATTTTAGGAATATATAACTATCCCACGCACAAACACCAAGTCTCAGCTTAAAATTTTGAAAAATGACAGTTTTATTGACATAAATCGATTTTAATGGCAAATGCCATGTTAAATAATTTTTTGGGCCCTGCAAATATTTTCTGAGCTGTTCCATATTGGCACTAGAGTCCATATTTGACCGGTTACACCTGATAATTGTGCGACAGTACAGTCGCGTTACTTTATACATCAACATTGGTCATTATCACCCGACAATTTTATTTTGGTCTATCGTATCAACCCCTATTTTCTCCCGCATAGCCTGACTAAGTGTCAACATTGGTCTTTATCGCTCCACTAATTTGTATCGTTTCATCGGTATGAATTCCATATCCAATTATCCACATATAACCAACCCAACCTCTAATCCCGGTCCAATTTATTTCTTTCTTTCATCGGTATAGTCACGTTACGTAATATTGTATCGCGTGATACTTGTACTTATATGTCTATGGTATTACTATACTATACAGAATACGTATATCAATTGCTATTCCTTTCTATATAATCCTGGTGCCATCTATAGACATAGAGATAATTTCAGACCCCCCCCCCCCCAATTGTATATCATTGCTGCTTTAGTACAGTCGCGATATATTACATGGCAACATCGCTCCACTAATTTATGTCAGTTCATCTGTACAAACCCCTTTTTCTCCGAGTCCATATAACCAACCCAACATCTTATAGAAGTCCATAAATGACTATTATGGCACTATATAGAGATGACTAAAATTCTGACACCCCCTATTTTACAGCCTTGTTGCAATGTTCAGTAGAGTTGAGCTGCATAATATGTCAACATTGGTCATTATCGCTCTATAAATTTATATCGGTTCAACCCTTAGTTCCCTGTATTTTTTCATTTGTATTATAGTCTCGTTACGTACACATTTTATCTCTTGTAACTTTTGCTTCAATGCGTCGAGTTCCGCTGCAGGGAATACAAAACTGACAACATTTTGAAATGTTAGCAGGCTTCAAACTCATCTTATCCAAGAAAAACTCTGGTTAAGAGTATACTAAGTCCAAGTCTTTGTAATCTGTTGAGTGACCACACAGTCGTTTACTTGCTTTGTTAGTAATAATTTGAAGGATTACTTGTTTAAACGCAATTGTTATCAAAATATTTTATGTATTTTTTATAATTTCTATTTATATGTAATACTATAATCTTGGTGGCGTTACCATTTCTGACTATGGTTTTCTTGTAACGAAATGGGTCGCTGCGATCGAACGGCGGGACATGACAATCTACGGGATGGGATGGAATAAGGAATAGAACGACAATCTGCGGAACAGAATTTCAAATTGCGTGTAACGGCCGATATCTCGAGGAATACAGCACGTAGAAGGCTCCTTTTGGTGACTAACGAATGGCCCACATTCGCCCTATCCACACATATTAACCCCGCCACTGACTGGACACCAGAAGTTGCATTATTTGGTCGACAACTGACCTAACATGAAATTGTCGAAATCAAGGCCGTGGAACAGCTGTAGAAATGCATTTTTACAGCGATAACACTATGCACACAAGCAGACTTGATATTAAAATGAAGTTTATCATCTATTGCACAGCAAGAGACAGATTAACCCATCCATGCGAAGGTGCCATGAAACACGAAAAACTGCGTTCGACGTCAATGTTTAGAATTTAGATTTCTCGATGAATATGCTAGCAAACAACAAGTGTTAGGTACCAAATGACACAGTGGAATACTGCGCATTCGTTTTTAGCTACAATATGGCTGTTTTAATACGAATAATGTAATGGCGAACTCGCAAACACGCGCCGATGAAAACAGCTAAAAATAGACTCGATGTTTACACTAACAGGATCGATTTCAGCTGATATATTCCATATAATGGGGCGTATAGTATATCAAAATGTATGAGTAGACACAGGGAATGTAATTTTGTCCAAATGGGTCCAATACGCAGTGAAATTGTTGCAGAAATTCGCTCCAAGAAGGAGCGCTACTTTTTCTCGTAAAAAATAGAATGGCCGGCTGAAGCCATTTTATCGTTCCAACTGAGCCTGTTCTTAGCAGCACTTCATCAACAAAATACGAATATACATCATGTATCAGAAGACGTATCAAATGTGATTTTTTTAAGGGCTTTGCACTCTTCATTTGTTATAATTCGCACTTATTTTCTATTTCAGTTGTGACTAAAAGCCCAGATGCCGGTGTCCGGCGATTACAAGCCAAGTTACAAATTGATTAACTGGGTTGAACGTATGAATATGTCAATGGTGAGACTGTTCGAAAGAATATTCAAATCAAATAGTGTTTATAGACTTTAAAACTTATGTGTCCGCCGGTACGTGTCCGAATGTAAATAGAATGTAAATAGAATGTAAATAGAATGTAAATAGAATGTAAATAGAATGTAAATAGAATGTAAATAGAATGTAAATAGAATGTAAATAGAATGTAAATAGAATTAAAATATAAGAATTAAAATGTTAAGTTAGAATTAAAATATAAGAATTAAAATATTAAGTTAGAACTAAAATGTGAAGTTAGGATTGTGACCCTAATAACCCTCCATAGTTAGTGTCTACTGTCTCCCATGTTATCAACATATTGGTATAGCTTTCCCCATTGATAATATTATTAATTCTGAAAATTTCCATTGGAGGGCGTTAACGTTATCAGATGGTTGAAATGCCAACGTTTTGCCAACCGTGATTTTCCAGCGCAATGCCAACTAATTAAGATTAATAAATTATTGCTTTTTTGTTGATTTTCTTATTCAAGTCGATTTCAATTTTTTTTTCAAGTATCTCTCATGTTAAACCCCTGTCACACTCAGGCCGGCGCTTGCATTGCCCTGCAAAAGTACCAAAATATGAGTAACACGCAGGAGGAGCGCCGAAAACTGTCCAAAATTTTGCGTTCCTACTTTGTCAAGTCTCACGCTCTTATTGCGTTCAAGTCGCTGTCATTGTGATGCTATAGTACGTTCTCAATACGTTTGCAAAACGTTCTCTGCGCGGGCGCGGAGAGTATAAATAACGTCTCCTGCATGCGTTCTCCAGTCATAGTCAGTTTTTAGTTTGTGGGGAATATACCCAACAATCCGCAATAGATTAGCTGTCCGATTAAATCACTGTCACACTCCGCTGCGATCAGGCCGGTGCTTGCATTGCGCTGTAAAATTATCAAAGCGCCGAGCAAAGCGCACTAAGGTACGTATCCAAGAACCGATTGGTGACGCAGTAACGTCGCAGTTGACACTGGCTAGGACGGGAAGGCGTCCCCGTGATCGCCTCTGAGCGCCAGAGCGCCGCGCTTGTTTTGTGCATGCACAAAACAAGCGCAGAGGTTCGGCGTTCTGACCAGGCGCAGTACCGTCGCCACGACAGCGCAACGCGAACGACATGAGCGCCCCGTTGGCGTAGCAAGGACGGACACAAGCTACTCGTGGTCGCAGCAAGAATTCCTCTGCAACTGCAGTAAGCTTACTACGCCTTGGTCAGAACGCCGAGACTCTGCGCTTGTTTTATGCATGCACAAAACAAGAGCGGCGCCCTGACAGCGCAAAGCGAGCAACGTGAGCGCCCCGTTGACGTAGCAAGGACGGATACAAGCTACTCGTGGTCACAACAAGAATTCCTCTGCAACTGCAGTAAGCTTACTTCGCCTTGGTCAGAACGCAGAGCCTCTGCGCTTGTTTTGTGCATGTACAAAACAAGCGCGGCGCTCTGGTGCCTATATATGGGCGACCATGGAGACCCTCACCCGTCGTAGCCAGTGTCCACTGCGTCACCAATCGGTTCTTGGAGACCTTAGTGCGTTTAGGTGAGCGCTTTGATACTTTTGCAGCGCAATGCAAGCGCCGACCTGAGTGTGACAGGGGCTTTACCAACGTATTGGTATATAGCTTTGCCCATTGATCACATAGTCATTCTCAAAATTACAAGGGATCGGTGGAGTTATATAATTAACGTCGTTCAAAAAGAATTAAATATAATTCTAAATCAGTAGTAGCCTAATTTAGGTCAGTGGCCATTTTCGACATATCCGTTATTAAATACTTCGCATATTTCGATTTGAAGATCGATATCTCTGCATTTTTTTTTTTAAGTATATTGAAATATAGGCTATGGTGTACATCATATTTATGAAGGCACTGCATCAGTATATGAGTGCATGTTCATTACTTCAAATGTGCTTGTTTCAGTGCATGAACGTAAACAAATGAGATACCCCCATGCGTATAATCAAGACATATCTCTAAATATTTGGAGATATCTTTGTTCGAAGATATCTATAAAAGTTTGGTTGTGTATAGACCCATACCCTCGATATTTAGACATCTCTCACAAAAGCACAATTTTAATACATGTATATGTCCCCAAAACAAAATTTGACCCCACCACAATAATACTTAATTCTATAGGATTAAGTATTATTGGGGTGGGGGTCAAGTTTTGTTCTGGGGACTTGTGAATTTGAAGAGCTCTATGAATCGATTTAGAGACAAGGGTCCCCAGAACAATAATTGAACCGAACCAATTTATCGGGGACAAATTAATCCTCGTTCTCATGACATGCATACATTTTGAAGTGGAAGCACCTAATAATAAGAATTTTAGTTTTTACAAAAAAACAGCAGATTGTATATATGCCAAAAGTATAATTTAGACATATTTGGACAATTGACTCCCAATGAGTTAAAAGATGATAAAATGTTCCGATATATATAAGATCATCATCAGTTGTATATTCCTGACTCTGTGTCACACTAAACCTATATGATTATGTCACGTTTCGACTAGCTGCGAAATCTTATCAACATTCTTCTATTATCACTGTAAACATATCCACAGTCTGCTATTTGTGAAGAGTCTGTCAAGCGTTTTCTTATTTCGTGCAGGTATATAATTTTCTCAAAATGAACAAATCAAAATTAATAGAGCGTTCCGCATATCAAATTTCACCAGCGGCCACATAAGCGACAAGACACTAAGTACAATGTAACACGTATTTTATTAGAAAGGGTTGTCTTCGCATCGCACAACGGGATACCTGCACTTTGTTTTAGTAAGTATATATATACATGTATACTTTTATAGCCACAGGATGGCGGATGTATGGGATGTGCCTCTATGTATACTTACACCTATACCGCGTGTTATGATACTTTTGCGCGTTTGCTTGATTAGCGAAAAAAGTTTGTATTCACAGTGCGTGACATAATTAGTAGTGAACAATTAGACATGAGCGATAAGCGTTAACCCTTTACCCAACAAACCGGCCACAACCGGCCAAATAAAGCTTCAGCAGCCTAAAATATCTTCGGTCTGTCTCAATAGAACCATACAAATATGGATATCATTGGAACCGGCTCCTTGACCACATTGTGATAGTTACAGTTATGCCCTGTGCCAATGCATTCTCTTATATATGCGAGTCGACCATAGGTCGCCTCGCATATATAAGAGAATGCATTGGCCTAAAAAAAATCTTTTTTTAACACTTTTTACCATTTTTTCTTACATTCTTTAACAATTTTATAATTTTTAATGTGTTAAGCCAATGCATTCTCTTATATATGCGAGGCGACCTATGGTCGACTCGCATATATAAGAGAATGCATTGGCACAGGGCCCTTCTGTTAAGTAAAGGGTTAAGGCAGTGGCCAATATGAGCTGTGTTATGAGCTGTGATCAGTAACACGGTGATAGTGGAGTATCATTCTAGCCTTAGCCTTCGCCGGACTTAGATCGTAAACTTATAATCACAGAGATGATAGATAATTCAAATTCAGTGTACAGATATATGTGTAAACGAATAGATTATGTTATAACATGAAATATACGAAAGTTACACGGCTATCGACTCTGCATGTTAACTTGTTAAGTCATAACAATATGTATTTATACTCATTGCATAGGATATTATTTGTACAGATGAATTTCCGAACATTTGAGCTGCGGCTTTGATTGGGTTTCGGAAAACAGGTTTCCTCCTAAATAAGAGGAGGTTTTTCCTGACCGTCGTCGCAGACCAGGTAGATTGTAAAATTGTACTCCATGTGACATGTGCCCACTGGTATGCAGTTTTCATGTTTCCAATAAACGCCAGTCCGGTAACGGTGCGGCTCGTTTGCAACAAGTGTTGTTTTTGATTATGAGAGAATTGGGAATACTGTTACTTAACAGCCACCGGTCGTTCGGTCGACATGTACAAATCACATATTTATGTCATACCTATAGTCGATATTACATAGCACACACAGGATTGCAATCTGAAATCCGCGAAACTTTTTCCGTTGTTGGTAATTTTATTCAATTTGCACCAAGGAATGCAGCGAAACCGGTAAAAATATATGTGGATCTTGTTGCATGCGTGGTATGCGCGGGCAGTTAGTCATGCGAGCTCATCGATCAAAATGAAAAGCTGCGACATGTATATGTAACATATTAATTCATTATACATGTAGCACATATGTATATGTAAGCATGCAGGCATGCATGCAATGTATACATTAACTATACTCAATCCAATCAGACGTTCCTAAATTACTATTTCTTTGGCTTCGGGCAGGGGGGGGGGGGCAGGAAAAAATTTGCATACACAACGCTGAATTCTTTTTTTGCAGCACTTTGGACCCCCACCCCCCCCCCCCTCTTTGTGCAAAAACAATATTTTTTTCCACTCATGGTTTTGGGACCCCCCCCCCCCTTTCCAGTCACATTTGAATGAAATTTATCAAGATAATAATTATCAGTCACTCGTAATTTGACCATTCTGTTTTTTCAAGCATCATCCAACTTTGGTGTACTTTCGCCACCAGTTAAGCTCAAATACTAATAAATTATAACTATGAGCACAAGCAATACACTCATGAGATTAAAAACATTTATCATGAAAAACTCAAAACAACCAGCTGACACAACCAGTGAAACAACTTTAAAAAAATATTTTATCTAATTATTTATTCCAGACTTTGCACTGGACTTTGTGTAATGTGCATTTATCCATGAAATGCACTCGTGTTTATTTTATATATTTTTTTAAGTTGCTAGTTAAATTGAAGTTGTAAACACACAACACACCGGAAAATTATATGCTGCCCAGGTTGAGATGGGGTTTTCTAGATAAATGTTTTAAATCTCATATGAGTATATTGCTTGTGCTGAGACAGTTCAGCTCGTTTTGTTATGCAGTATTTCATAAAGTGTATACATGTCCTATATATTTCCATTGGAAGTGTGTCCTTATAAGTGTTTTGACTGGTGGTATTAATATAGTTTCCTATGAACGATCCACTCCGATCTTATTGGATTTAATGGAGGCAGATGTAGCAGTGACTTTCTATGCAAAATGTATCAGATATATTCATTTTCATTTTATCATCGATGTCGTTCAACTAACATTTCTAAATTGAATTTTGAAAAACGTTGAAGCTGATTGAAAAAATTATTTAAGTTAATTTAAACTCAGGTGAAGTTTCAATTATCGTTGTGCAAAGTGACTTACAAAATCTTTATCTAATCTGGATTAAGAAATGAATGAGTTTAACAAGAAACTTTGGTTACATTTTCTGGTCCAAAATTACCCAAGTATTTCAGACTAGACACTTATCAAACTGTTTCTTGCCTGTTTTACAATATGCAGTGTACGTGGTTAGATGGATCATTTTAATATTAACAATAGCTAAATGGTTGTAGAATAGCCCATATAAATAAATAATATCTCATTATTTCACAAGTGAAAGACAGTCATGTTTTACTAAGAAAATACTATTGAGACTGACAGAGATCCATGTGAATGTCTGTTCATTAATACTTGGGTATATGTAACACTGTAGCACTTTTGTCTTTTATAGTATTAGTATCTTTGTGCCAGAAATATGTTTATAGATTAGAGAACAGGCATGTTCTACATTTATTTTACACATTATTTCAGCTTCATATCAGACTTAATTGGAGAGTTGAATTTCAGTTTGATACCACAGATAGTGGTAATGTGATATTTTATTTTACTTACTGAAGTATATGTGGTTTATTTGTCTTTAGAGTTCATTATAATATATTTACATACCAAGTGGTTACCCAACCCAGGTGGGCCAGCGCAGTTAAAAATTTCACGAAGGTTTACTTAGTATTAGAAGGGACCAAATAATCAAAACATTCTGAGGCCAACCTGACCACTGATAACTGTACCTAGTATCTTGTGTGTACACTACATGTGTTATTTAGATCATAACACATCAAAACAATCATTATATAGGCTAAACAGCTTGTAATTAGGTCAAAAAAGGGCAAAAGGAAAAAATTTGCAAGCACCAGAAAACACCGGAAAAAACGTGTTTTCAGGAGCTGCGACCCCCACCCCCCCCCCCGGCCTTGTGTCGGAATTTTTTTGCACGACCCCCCCCCCCCCCTGCTTCGGGCGTAAAAAAAATATTTGATTCGAGTCGAGGAACCCACCCATCAAAGCTCAGAGTGATCAGATATCGATTTTTGAAGTTCGTTATTTCTCGAGATGTGTAATAATATGTGGCCCAGAAACACGTGGTCAGACGGAGGGTCTCGGACAAAATTGCGGATGAAGATGAATAACGCTAAAATCAAGTGATAATACGATCAAATTTCATGATGCTTTAGTGATAATACGGCCATATTTTGTTGAATAAAATGTTGATAAATAACAAGTTTTGGGAAATTTGATACCATAGTTGACAGTCACGTGTGGTTAGCATTATTTTGTTGCAATAAATCGATTCTGATGACTAAATCGTATTTTGAAGAAATGTTGTTGTTGTTGTTGTTGTTGTTGTTGTATCTTGATGGTATGGGGACTGTCTGGTCGGATTGAGTACCTTTAACGCCGATCACATGCGTGTGGGCCCACATGTGTTGTGCATTCTGGAGTCATCGACCTATGACCTCTGGGGCCAACGGTGACGGAATCTGACGAGGCTTGTCGAATGAAGTGTTGTACTGCAAACTGAGTGCTGATAACACTATTAAGTCCTTGTGTAATGTTACATACTTTTATTTCATAAAAACCGAAATTCCAACTGGATGAGAGCTATACATGTACATCAATTTGGTGACACAGTCAATATAAACAAAATAATTCAATTACCTAGATTTTGGAACATAAACATCGAGCTTCTCCAATGTATAGTAGATCCTATAGTATGACGTCATGGCTGCATAAATAATGAATTTATAGGCCTACTAGTACGTGGTTAGAAGGAACTAAATGTTTTCCATAGACCTCAGTGTTAAAGTTTGACCCCGCCCACTAAATTTGCTACATACGAATTGCAAGAAATCGTATATTTCGTGAAGCCCAACACTTCGCGCATCTTTTTCCATGTATGAGTACTATCACAGCAACACTTTTTTCAACTTTTCAACACACGTCTTCCACACTACCCCACTTTTTGCACAAAATTTGAACTGCTGACAAAAGCAAATACCCAGCCTTATTCTCCCGTAAATGTTTGGACACGAACGCATTTCAGACTAGGGAAAACCCACATTTATACATGCCATAGGTATTATATTTATTTTTTTAATTGGAGCACCCCACAAGTCATGCAAACAAAAGATCGCACCTCACAAGTAACCTGTGGTGCGTATGGGCGTCCGTCCGTGCGTCCGTCCGTCCGTCCGTCCGTCCGGAGTTATAACTCCAGTAATGATCATCCGATTTGATTGAAACTTGGTATGTAGGTGTCTCAACCAAGAACACAGGTGCTCTGCAATTCTGGGTTTGATCCTATGTTCTTTTTTGGAGTTATTTCCCTTTTTTCAATTTTTTTTTTACTTAGAAAATTTCTCACTTTTACGGTTTCCGGATGATATCTCAAGTTTGGATCCTTAGTTGCAAATACCGTTTTTATGTGGATCAGTCATATCAAGATACAGGTTGAGTTCGAATTTTTCCTAGAGTTATGGACTTTTTTCGACTTAGAAAATTCAATTTTCTTCTTTTTTCTTTGGTTTCCGGGTGTTAACTCAAGTTTGGACTGTTCAATTGCAAATACCGTTGTTATGTGGATCAGTCATATCAAGATACAGGTTGAGTTCGAATTTGAGTTTGATCCGATGATTTTTCCTAGAGTTATGGACTGTTTTCGACTTAAAAAATTCAATTTTCTTGTTTTTTCTTTGGTTTCCGGATGATAACTAAAGTTTGGATTGTTTAATTAGAAATTCTGTTTTTGTGTGGGTCGTTCATTTTAAAATACAGGTCAAGTTCGAATTTGAGTATGATCCAATGATTTTTCCCAGAGTTGTGGGCTTTTCGACTTTGAATTTTTTTTTTTATAATGTTCTGTGTGAGGGTACATTCATGGTGTAATCAACTCCTCCTACAGTTTTGATCGTAGATATTTGAAACTTCAGAGTATTGTTACCCACATATTGCAGATGTGCAACATGTATATAGATGACGGAAAAATTATTTTTGTTACGGAATTATTAACCCTTTTGACTTAGAACATTTCAACATTTTTTTTAATTTCTTTAACAAAGCGGCATCGACTTGCCACGTTGTCGGGGGACACTGTTGTCGGCCGACCTTTTATTTTAATTTGTAAATATAATTGAAATATTATTTGCCAATCACGTGCCAGAATTTTTTTAACTCGTATTCGAGATTGGGTGTAAAAACGAAAGGGACGTACTTCTACATATTTAGTTCCTTCTGACCTTCATCGGGTTATCGACTGTTGCTTCATACATATATACTAAACTGGTTCTGTATACTGAAACAACGATGATGTTCTAACTTAATTTTCTGTGTGTCGAATTTTGAGAATTCAAAGTGTTGCTATACAATCATGTTTCAATTTAGTCACAGTATATAGTGATATCATCTGTGCATATTGTCCAATTTATAGTACGTAACTTAATTATCGATTCAATGTGCAATTAGGTTAACTACATTACAATACCTATGACACCTATATACTCCATATTGTAATTACGAGGTGTATATTGACACCGTGTTCTAGATATATACAAGTAACTGCTAATACATTCTTCGTGGAAACGTGAATAAACCATCCAGGGTAACAAGATTTGCAAAGGGGTGTGACCGGCGATGAAATGAAATTTATTCCAAAATTAGAAAACGAAATTCCATTTAATTTTCCAAACAGAGCTAGTAGATATAGTCTTTTTGTGCATGTTCAATGACACAGCGAAACCATGTGTGGTATTAATACACTATTATGTAACATTTTACAGCCAAAAATAACGGTTTTTAGATTTTCTAAAGATACATGTAGGAAAACAGTGATCACTTTTCTAACACTTTAATTCCAAAGAATCACACTGAAAAGTATCTAAATATGACAAGAAGGTCGTTAATTTTCGACGCGCTATTCAAAAAACGATTCCATGGCAGCTACATGTGAAAAAAATGGTTAAAAACACACAAAAAAAACCCATTTTGATAAGTTTTGCCAAAATGTTCCACGAATGCTCTTGGTGCATATATACGGGACATCCAGAGTTTGATCAGCGTCCAACAATTTCATATTAACATAAGATAACAAGTTGAATAGTAATGTTATTCTAAATTTATATTTGCAATGTTTATTGATTTTTTTCAGACGATATTTAAAAAGCCATGTGGCGTCAGAGAAAGATGTACCTCACATTGTTCGTCGCAGCACAGATCATTGTCAGTGCGCTGGCAGCGATCAGCAAGGTTCCCGAGTGGTCTGTTCAGAGCCTAACAGGCGAAAGTGTGAGCTTGAATTGCAACGGAAGTGACGTCATTGTCAATACCGCACCCAACCTCGATGTGAAGTGGCACAAGGCTGTTTCTGCGGATTCATTGGGGGAGGAGATAACCAACGACATCGAAGGATTCCGCGTGGAAACGTTAAATGGCATCACCAAGGGGATGCTAATCGTGGAAGAAGTCAACGAGCAGACGAGTGGCGTTTACGTGTGTATGGTGTACTTGGATGGCGAGCTGACACAGCGGATTATCAGAGGAGTTAACTACCACGAAGCGGAGTATAGTGAGATGATTGACAAATATCGAGATGAAATTATAGTCGGTGCTATAGCAGCGGTCGTCTGTCTGGTGTTTTTCGGCGGTTTGTGTTTCGTTTATAGATGCCGCTTCAAATCTCAGGAAGATCGCGAAAAGAAGCGAGAGTGGAAGATGAATGTTAGGGGATTCGATAACGAAGAATTTATAGAAGACGAGAAGAAATCTAACGAAGGGCCTACTCATCTGTGATGAATCACGTGACTGAATTTCATATTAATATCATACAAGTTTACTTAATACAACAAAGAACATGCACTCTATTAATTGTATCTATAAATATAACATTTTGCTCAAATTCTGAGAGTTCAGAACTGCAATAGTGGATTGACCCGTTCTAAATAGATTCTCCCATGCAGTTATAAAAGTATACTTTTAAATGGTTTAATATTCAATTGGAGGGAGGTTCATGTTGAAAAAGCAGACTACAGGCAGGGGAGAATATAATAGAAGTGCAGGACACATATTATTTGGAGGAAAATGTTCAGATAATAAGTTCAACAAACGACCTATTGAACTTATTATCTGAACATTTCCCAAGGGAACTACTCGTATTAGTGAGTATTTAGTATATAATAAAAGGGTTAAACTATATATAACATGTTTTCTCTTTTGACGGCTATAGTATTTGTGCAGCCCGCCATTTGCGCGGCCACCAAAAATTATATTATCTTGTTTTTCACCATATTTTAGTTCCTTCATGGTAAACAGCAGGACTCAGTTCTTTCCCAGTAGCCAATCAGACCAGCGTAGCGAGGGGATGTCCTGCATTTGACTTCTCGGATCAATTGTGGGCCTGTTGCTTGGAAATTACACGTGCAGCATGCATGGTTTCAGTCAGTATGCCATATCGCGACTTCTTCAGTTTTTATGGCTTTTTATTATATATAATATTATGCTAGATTATAAAATAGCCGAAAATTACCGGAACATAGATCGTCGTACATCTCTTAGAAGTCACAGCGAAATATGATTTCGTTATTTCACTATACGGCATGCCGGCGGTTTACGCGCGAGCGAATCAATACGCCAAGTACATACCGGACTATATCTTGTTCGTAAACACCGACATGCTCTCTTTAATTAAGTAGAGTTAATAATTTATTTAAGGGGCATATAATAAGTAGAATAACTACAGTTTTTCTTTGAATACGGGAAACATATCAATCCTGTTTCGAAATAAATATCGATTTTTCACTCGCGGCTTGCTGCCGCTCGTGAAAATTCAACATTTCTTTCCAGATACTCGTGAGATATTTCTGTATTCAAGAACAAACTGTAGGTATTTTCTATGTATTCCTTATAACACAAAACAAATTAGTTAGAGCTGTATTCAGGGTTCCAGGCTAATTCTCACGAAACCTATTTTACTTTTTAATATTAGGTTCTAGTGTACATGTATATAACATGTTTGGAAAAAAATTGCTACAAGAAAGACGCCATTTGTTTGATATCTAAATTGCTATGCTTTTATTTCATATATTTTTGACTATTTAAACGACACAAACATTAATTTGTTAATTGTTCAATAACAAAATGACATTCTTTGGTATTTATAGGTCTAGTTTATATGTCATATTTGGTTTTCAGTATTTTCTCAACAGAACGTATACATCAGAAAACGACTTTAATTAGATATTTTATGTTGTTGTTGTCCTAAGTGCAGGTCTGGAACCTGAATGCATCTTTAATTATTTTTGTTAATATTCCCTATCGCTTACTGGCGGCCATTTTGGATCCACCAGGTCCGGTTCCGTGGTTTTACTTAACTTTCCATATATGGAAGTCTTGAATAATTCAAAAGCTCCATAAATGGAAATGCTACTCTAAAACTTTGAACTGTAGCACGGAAACCACGGAACCGGGGCTGGATGAATCTATGAAACCACGGAACCGGACCTGGTGGATCCAAAATGGCCGCGAGTTAGTGATAGGGCATATTTGCACCTACGATTTAAAGATACATAAACCGATTCGAAGGTCCCCGTATCAAACTTTTAACTAATGGCCATTAATCAGTTTTTGTGCTTATTCTAGTGAGGAAATTACTAAGACACTTTTTAAATAATTAGCCTGAATTAACCATAAAATACGGAATTTGGCTTATTCTGCGAAATTGAGGCGCCGAAATCATGTAAACTCGCGTTTTTGAAGGCACACAACTCGAAACATACTTAACGAATCTGAGAATGGTTTCCAGTTTTTGATTCAGGAAATTGAGGTCGACACAATAGACATGACATTTGTAGGACTTGTCAATTTGTATATACATCCATAAAAATCCATATATAAGTTGATTATTTAACCAAATTTCCCAAAATTTATTTGACGAATTCACCAATTTCCCTTTTTCCGATTTTTGCTGATTTTTAGTATGTTGTTTATGGAGGGTTGATATACCTAATCCAGTAAAAAATAATAATTCTGTTGCAATTAGTTCAGGATCTGGCATTTTTTCTCATAAATGCTCTGGACTAAATACGATGTACACATACTACCCAGTAGTCCCAGGGGGGGGGGGGGGGGGGGGGGGCAGGAAAAAATTTGCATACACAACGCTGAATATTTTTTTTGCAGCACTTTGGACCCCCACCCCCCTCTTCGTGCAAAAAAATTATATTTTTCCACTCATTGTTTTGGGACCCCCCCCCCCCTTTCCAGTCACATTTGAATGAAATTTATCAAGCTGGAGAGCCATTATAGGCAAAAACGTGAAGTGAAGGTGGCTGATGTTGAGAAACAGAGATTGGTTAAATTAGAATGAACATATATAATAATTATCAGTCACTCGTAATTTGACCATTCTGTTTTTTCAAGCATCATCCAACTTTGGTGTACTTTCGCCACCAGTTAAGCTCAAATACTAATAAATTATAACTATGAGCACAAGCAATACACTCATGAGATTAAAAACATTTATCATGAAAAACTCAACACAACCAGCTGACACAACCAGTGAAACAACTTAAAAAAAATATTTTATCTAATTATTTATTCCAGACTTTATCCATGAAATGCACTCGTGTTTACTTTATATATTTTTAAAAGTTGCTAGTTAAAGTGAAGTTGTAAACATACAACACACCGGGAAATTATATGCTGCCCAGGTTGAGATGGGGTTTTCTAGATAAATGTTTTAAATCTCATATGAGTGTATTGCTTGTGCTGAGACAGTTCAGCTCTTTTTGTTATGCAGTATTTCATAAAGTGTATACATGTCCTATATATTTCCATTGCAAGTGTGTCCTTATAAGTGTTTGACTGGTGGTATTAATATAGTTTCCTATGAACGATCCACTTCGATCTTATTGGATTTAATGGAGGCAGATGTAGCAGTGACTTTCTATGCAAAATGTATCAGATATATTCATTTTCATTTTATCATCGATGTCGTTCAACTAACATTTCTAAATTGAATTTTGAAAAACGTTGAAGCTGATTGAAAAATTATTTAAGTTAATTTAAACTCAGGTGAAGTTTCAATTATCGTTGTGCAAAGTGACTTACAAAATCTTTATCTAATCTGGATTAAGAAATGAATGAGTTTAACAAGAAACTTTGGTTACATTTTCTGGTACAAAATTACCCAAGTATTTCAGACTAGACACTTATCAAACTGTTTCTTGCCTGTTTTACAATATGCAGTGTACGTGGTTAGATGGATCATTTTAATATTAACAATAGCTAAATGGTTGTAGAATAGCCCATATAAATAAATAATATCTCATTATTTCACAAGTGAAAGACAGTCATGTTTTACTAAGAAAATGCTATTGAGACTGATAGAGATCCATGTGAATGTCTGTTCATTAATAATTGGGTATATGTAACACTGTAGCACTTTTGTCTTTTATATTATTAGTAACTTTGTGCCAGAAACATGTTTATAGATTAGAGAACAGGCATGTTCTACATTTATTTTACACATTATTTCAGCTTCATATCAGACTTAATTGGAGAGTTGAATTTCAGTTTGATACCACAGATAGTGGTAATGTGATATTTTATTTTACTTACTGAAGTATATGTGGTTTATTTGTCTTTAGAGTTCATTATAATATATTTACATACCAAGTGGTTATCCAACCCAGGTGGGCCAGCGCAGTTAAAAATTTCACGAAGGTTTTCTTAGTATTAGAAGGGACCAAATAATCAAAACATTCTGAGGCCAACCTGACCACAGATAACTGTACCTAGTATCTTGTGTGTACACTACAGGTGTTATTTAGATCATAACACATCAAAACAATCATTATATAGGCTAAACAGCTTGTAATTAGGTCAAAAAAGGGCAAAAGGAAAAAATTTGCAAGCACCAGAAAACACCGGAAAAAACGTGTTTTCAGGAGCTGCGACGCCCCCCCCCCACCCCCGGCTTTGTGTCGGAATTTGTTTGCACGACCCCCCCCCCCCTGGTAGTTCAGGAGATATTGGTCGACCTCTGCACACCCCCCAGGACTCAACTTCACCCCACTAATTTTCTTCCTTAAGGTCTCCTCTAACTTTTTTCACTTGTTAACAAGAACAAAAAGTGGCCGCAGAGACTCCAGACAAGATGGCGTCCATCATGGCGGCCATTTTTTTAATATACACCAGGTCTCTTTGATCGCCGTTATGATAAAGATGATATCACATGCGGTCTTGTTTTCTTGTTTTCTTGCGCTCGATTCGTTATGCCAATATACAACCCTTACAAATTAGCCAAAAATCCGACACCAGAATACAATATGGCGGCCAAGATGGCCGCCGAAATGTGAAAATATGCTATTTTTCTGACATGTTACCACCTTTCGTTTGTCTCTGTGGGAAAATGTTGGCATCTTTGCGTCATGTTATACATTTATCATATAGAGGAGTCATTGGCGACCCCATGGGAACCATACTATACATTCATTGCGGGAAATATTTGTCTGATATCACGTTTTCCCAAATGCCGGTATAATAGGTCAAAGCCGAATCTACGTTAATAACGCGATGTAATGTTTCGAATCAATGAATGTTATTGCTATTATAACAACACCCATGCATATATATGTGCAGAAGATACTCAAGCTAGGATTCCTCTTATACCTGAGTTGAGGAATATTTACCCAAATCCAAGATGGCGGCAAAAATGGCCACCAGAAATAAAAAATAGCCGAAAATCGCCGATTTTAACATCTGAACATTATTGTCATGAAAACTCCACACCGGCTTACTATTGTGAGTTGGGAACACTTAGGCGAAGAACTTTTCTTGTACTATTGTACTATATCCAAATAAAAGTCCCCCAAATCCAAAATGGCGCCCACAATGGCGGACAGATTTTGAAAAATCACCGAAATTCCCTCATATTCACATCATTGGGCATTATTGTCGAGACAACTCCACCCATGCTTACAGTTGAGTTGGAAATACTGAGGTGAAGTAATTACATTACATCTCATGCAAGAAATTGTTTTCCAAATCGAAGATGGCGGCCAAAATGGCGACCGAAATTTAAAAACAAGTCTACATCCCTTTACTTTCTTACGATGGGCGTTATTGTTTCGCGATTTCTATCCACCATTACATGTTGATATGGAATAGTGACATGAAGTATTCATTAGGGTTTGACAATTGATACTTACAGCCAAGATCGCTGCTAAATTGGCGGCTAGAAATTGAAAAGAAATCGATATTTTCACTTATTAACTTTTTGTCATAATATCGGTTTGTATGGACGAAACTGTACATAAACCATCTACTAGTTCAACTTAAAGGTATCAAAACGCATAACATAGCATCCTTCTGGAAAGATGAAAAACCACAATTAATATCGCGATGTGGCATTTCTAAATCCATTCTCCACTTAGCGCAGATAATGGCCGTAAGTGTGGGTGCGCCGAATAGTTATATCAGAATAATTACCCGATAACAGACTCTGATTTGCCACGTCACATTCATAATTATCTGGACCAGCTTCCATTTCTTTGTCAGGTAAATCTAGGTCGCTCACACCGACAAAGTATTCACCACTTCCTGGGAGTAGGGTCCCTCTAATCATAACGTTTCAAACAATTCATTTTCCGGTGTCTAGCTTACGATTTTAAATATTTACTAAATATGATATTTGTGCGTCATCTTAAACTAGGAAGGCGTATGACCGATGAGTATACAAGCTTACAGAAGGTCATCTCTATGCATTTGTCTCATACCCCATGGGCATAACGACATGTACACCTGGCGAACCAGTTAGCTAGTCACTTCTCAATAGATGGTTCGTCAACTCACAAACTCAGGGAACGCATTGGCATATGTGGACAACTTCGACAGTGTTTCGAAGGTTGCTAGCTGTCTCATTCCCTTGGACAGATGGCAATCTGCTAAGGAGAAGACCATAATGTACAGACTACCCACACTTCTTGACCATGCTCCGAAGCAAACTGTGTGACGCCCCGCAGTTGTCTCGTCGAATATCTCCCAGCAGAGAAGAACAATGTTCGCGGTGCTAGTTTGTGGACATGCGCCATGATAGTGGGGATGAAATGGGCCACGGTATACACCACCCCTACACCTGTTGCATGTTTAAGATATAGAATGTCATGCGTGTCGGTTTTATTTGGAGTGGTAAGATTGTATTTCCACATCCCTTTCGAAGCCTTTCTGATTCAACTACGTACATTTTTGTCTGGATAATACTATGCTAGCCTCCACCAAAACAGTCGGATGGACTAAAGGATAATGTCTTTATAGCATGAATGCATGCGTTTTTTGCTATCCTCTCTCAGGGTTAGTGTCAGTATGTGTGTGGTATTATTCAAGTCAATGTTAGGAACTGTGGTGCATTTATTTCACTGTGTATTTAAAGAACAATTTACAATCTCGATGGCAATGGCTGTGGACGTTGGGGAACGCGACCTTTATGATCATATAGCTTTATATATAACTTTAGAATATAGTAGTTAATGTCTCATGCAGGAAAATGGTCGCAATGGTGATGTTACCAAGAAATCACTTGGTGTACCAACGTTTGTTGAACTGAATGCAAGAGCTCATCAACGTAACATTCCTCTGGATGTTCATCGCGTTGAACATTTCACATTGAACGTTGAACATTTTGTTGATGGCATTTGTACTTTCTTGAAACGAACCACCCAGCGTGAGTATGACATATCAACCAACTATCAAAGGTATCGCCTTTAAGACTACACCCAAGTCTTGGTGGGGCTTATACAGCAGTTGCCAATGACACACGCCTGGTCCAGTTGTTTAAGAACGGCTTCCAAACGGATGGGAACATACAAGGAAAGCAAAGCCACACATGAGATCCTGTCTGAATCTAAAACATAACAAAATAAGGGGCGGTGCAGTCATGGTCCAATTTCATTTCGACTATCATGACACATACCCACAAACTAGCACCGTGTGTATTGTTATCATCTGTTTGGATCTGTTCGGTGAGACGATTGCTGGATCTTATGATCATGTTCAAGGAGTTTGGGTATACTATGCATTATGGTCTTCTACGCCTTAGCAGAAATGCATCCGTCATATGTCGGGCTTTCAACATTCGAAGCCATATACAGAAGTTGTCCGGGTACGTCCGTGCATTAGACGAGTATGTGAATTGATGAACCATATATTGAGAAGTGGCTGTTTGGGAAGATCACCAGGTGTACACGTTGTTATCCCCATTAGGTCACCAAAGCTGACAATTCGCAGATAGATAGGTCCTTATAAAAGCTAGTATACGCATCGACCGAATACCTTTCTAGTGTATCGCACAAGATGACGCCTATACCCCATGGGTAGCATCTGAATTATACCATAAGCTACACCACTAATGCAGCTCGCTAAGAATTCCAAGCTTTCGAAAAAAACACGTGAGCTGGACACCGGCATATGTATTGTTTGAAACATTCCGATTAGTGGCACCCTTCTACAAATAGTCCAGGAGATCGGGAGGTAGTGTTGCTCATATTGACGGACAAGCTGCGACCATGTTATTTTTAATGTTTTAGGTATGGTAATGAAGAAAAATCATGATAGCAAGAACAAATTTGTAGCCTTCTTTGTTTTTTTTCGATTTTTTGGGCATTTTTCGACATTTTAAGCCCAAAATTTTCATTTTTTTTTCAATGTGTAAAGATGTCATTTTAGTATGATTTTGGTGATTAAGTTGAATAGTAATTGTGTGAATAATGTTAAATAACTAATTGTGCTAAAAAAAATTGAAGAATTTCAGTGTTTTTTTCCTCAATTTTTTACCATTTTTTTTTACATTTTACATTTAGTATCTTTGTACTAAACTGTGCTTCCAGATAACAGGAATCGAGTATCGGTGTTATTTCTTACCCCCAAAAAATGGTCAATTTTAAAATGGGGTATGTGTGTCAAAGGACCACTGGGAGATAATAGGATGTCCAATGACTCCTATATTTCAATCGTATCACAGTAAAGCTTTTTTTTTTGTAAAATTGGCGCGGTTTACACGATCAAAGTTCGATTTTCTTTACAATTATACGTTACAAGCAACTAATTATATGGAGTTATGCTTCTTGAAACTCGAGTCAGCATAACAAAAAAATCTGGCTGCTGATTGGTTGATTATCATTGAGGGAAATATCCCTAATCGGGAACAGAAAATCATAGCCTACGTAAATATGGCGATCGTGTATGTTTAGATGTCCAGGAAGAGTCTGGTGGTGTCCAGAAGTTACGGAAGGGGTCTGGATATGTTTATGCTGCTGATTTTTGTGCAGTAAATGGGGTAGTTGTGGAAATGCAAGATTATCCTTTGAAAAAAATACCGAAAAGGGCACGTTTGTTGTAACACACTTGTGCAGCGGATGACGTTCTAAGGGAAAATTGACCACTTGAAGTTCAAATTGGCTTAACCCATAGCCGGCGGGACTTTTAGTTAACACTGTCGCCTATGGAAAATAATTAGGTGTGTGTAACCTATAGATACGGTACATTAATTATTATTCATATATTACTATATTTAAATCATATTTATGCATACAGTCGGCGTCGAAACAAAAACATGAATTTACCGATTATTCGTGACATTCAAGTTAAATGTTCAATAATAGAAAATTATTATGTGACCGGTTCATTCAACATGAAGTTAATCAAGGTGTATCTTTATTAATAACAGTATACAGTACTATCAAAATCAGAAGAAACATGTGGCCCTGGGTACTTATCTCCCAGCGCTGTGGCAAAAAAAAATTGACAATGCATTCTTAAACCCAAACCTGTGGCGGTTTTTCATCCAATGCACCGAAGCTTCGTGCCATGTACCAAAGCTTCGTGACGTGTCAGAACTCCAGGAATATACCACCATAGGACATCATATGGTACCGGTAACAAACGTTGAATGGTTATCAGAAACCCGGATATTAATAATTTCAGATCATAATTAGCATCGCATTATATATTAACCCATCGAGGAATATGTCATAATGACACACTATATTACACCTATTATATAACTGCTCCCTCCCTGACACAGGGCTACATATAAGAAGTTTATCGATGTCTACTTAATGTGAGTATACCTCGCATCGTTAACCCCAAATCTGTGGCAATTTTTCGTCCAATTTACCGAAGCTTCGTGACACGTACCGTCAAATGGCATCAAACGTTGAATGGTCACCATAAACTTCGATATCAGTCATTTCAGATCGTAACTATCATGGAATTATATATTAACCCATGGTGTAATTATGTCAAAATGACACACTATATTACATCCACCCTATATAACTGCTTCCACCCTGACACAGTGCTACATACAAGAAGTTTATCCATGTCTACTTAATGAGAGCATATAGTTCTGGCGAAAAATGTGACCTTGCATCATTAACCCCAAATCTGTGGCGGTTTTTCATCCTATGTACCGAAGCTTCGTGACATGTACCGAAGCTTGGTGACGTGTCAGAACTTCCAAAATATACCCCATCGGGACATCAAATGGTATCAAACGTTGAATGGTCACCAGAAATCTCGATATTAGTCATTTCAGACCATAATTAGCATAGCATTATATATTAACCCATCGAGAAATATGTCAAACTGACACACTATATTACACCCACCCCTATATAACTGCGTCCTCCCTGACACAGGCTGCATATAAAACGTTTATCCATGTCTACTTAATGAGAGTATACAGTTCTGTGAAAATCGGGCGAACAATTTGGTCTATAAATCCCGTAGTGTGACACATTTAATATAGACCAAAACAATAAACACCTTTCAACCCAAAGAGTTAAATTTCAATTGAAAAAATGGTCCAAACATGAAAAGTTAATTTTTGCCGATATTTAAGTCACGTTTTTGAGAGAAAAGTCTAATATTGTTGGTGATGTCAGTGGTGACAATTGTAACAATTAACCATGGTACATCAGACATGTTAGTATTCAATGTATAGAAGGCAGAATAGCCAATTTTGTACATCATCCACAACTTGTAATCGATTGCAGGACACGCTGGGGCAATATTTACCATTTTCCATATTTTGGCAGCCATTTTGAGCCAAAGTAAGAATTTTGGTTCCAGTGAGTTGGAATATTCATAGGTATAATCATATGCATCAATTACATTACAAAGTTCTGTTCATTTCTTGTTAAAATATGACTATAATCCCAATTGTGATTTTTTGGTGAAATTTTATACCGCGTTCTGTAAATGCAAATTTTTGAGGGAACGGAAGGGGCTAGGACCCCAAAAAGAGCATATTAATTGCCCCAATGATCAGTTAATATACAAAATAAAGTCGCATTACTCAACCAGTTCCAAACAGCATGAATCGATCTAGAAGATATTTGTAAAAAAAAGTCATATTTTCAACTTCCGGCGGCCATTTTGGTGGCCATCATGGATGGTGAGTTTCAATTTTGCCCCAAAAAAGTGACATTATGTCTTAGCTTCACGAAAATATATACATTTGTATACATTTTACAAGATTTTCACCGCTATAATTTGCATAAAACTGACTTAGGGTCTGGTCTGAAAAACGGCGGCCATGATGGATGCCATTTTGTCTGGAGTCTATACGGCCACTTTTTTTTCTTGTTAACATTGCTTAAAAGTTGAAGGACATAATAAGGAACAAAATGAGTGGGGAGAAGTTAAGTCCCAGGGGGTGCAATTATACCCATATTAGCTTCCGGACTAGTAGTACTATGACGTCGCCGGAAAATTCTTTCATTTTCGGTCGTCGGGTAGGTCAATAAAAACACGTTTTTCGCCAATTAAGCTACAAATTCACCACTGCTATCATGGATTTTCGTAATCTACATATATTTTACTACAAAATTAGACCGGATAGCACTTGTCCGTCAAAATGAGCAACATTTGTTATTTCTTTGGGTCGATCTCCTGGACTAAAAGAAGTGTAGTAAACTGTTGTTGTGAATGAGATAGATTAATCTGACGAAGAGACGGAAATGGGTCTAGATAATGCTGAATGTGGCAATTCAGAATAAGGTCAGGTACTGTTGTTTTGATTCTTGGAAGTCATAATATGACTATTCGGCGCACATATATACGGTTACGGCCAGTATTAGCCCTTAGTGGAGAATGGATTTTGAAATGCCACATCGCGATTGTGGGTTTTCATCCTTCGAAAAGGCTACGAATTACATTGGAACTAATAGATGGCTTATATTATGTACCGTTTCGTCTATATAAATCGATATTATGACAAAAAGTTGAAATTAGTATGTGATAATATCGGCTTCTTTTCAATTTCTGGCCGCCAGTTTGGTCGCCATATTGACTGTGAGTATCACTTGCCAAACCCTAATGAATAATTCATACATATCAACATGTAATGGTGGGTAGAAATCGCGAAACAATAACGCCCATCCTAAGAAAGTAAAGGAATGTAGGCGTGTTTTCAAATTTCGGTCGCCATTTTGGCCGCCATCTCCGATTTGGAAAACCATTTCTTGCATGAGATGTAATGTAGTTACTTCACCTCAGTATTTCCAACTCAACTGTACGCATGCATGGAGTTGTCTCGACAATAATGCCCAATGATGTGAATATGAGGGAATTTCGGTGATTTTTCAAAATCTGTCCGCCATTGTGGGCGCCATTTTGGATTTGGGGGACTTTTATTTGGATATGGTACAAGGAAAGTTCTTCGCCTAAGTGTTCCCAACTTACAATAGTAAGCAGGTGTGGAGTTGTCATGACAATAATGCTCACTGATGTTAAAATCCGCGATTTTCTATTTCTGGTGGCCATTTTGGCCGCCATCTTGGATTTGGGTAAATATTCCTCAACTCAGGCATAAGAGGAATCCTAGCTCGAGTATCTCCTGCACCTATATATACATGGGTGTTGTTATAATAGCAATAACATTCATTGATTCGAAACATTACATCGCGTTATTAACGTAGATTCGGCTTTGACCTATTATACCGGCATTTGGGAAAACGTGATATCGGACCAAAATATCCCGCAATAAATGTATATTGTGGTCCCAATGTGTTCGCCAATGACTCCTCTATACGATAAATGTATAACATGACGCAATGATGCCAACATTTTCCCACAGATACAAACGAAAGGTGGTAACATGTAAGAAAAATAGCATATTTTCACATTTCGGCGGCCATCTTGGCCGCCATATAGGATTCTGGTGTCGGATTTTTGGCTAATTTGTAAGGGTTGTATATTGGCATAACGAATCGAGCGGAAAACAAGAACGCATGTGCTATCTTCTTTACTATAATGGAGTCTCTGCGGCCACTTTTTGTTCTTGTTAACAAGTGAAAAAAATTAGAGGCGACATTAAGAAAGAAAATTAGTGGGGTGAAGTTGAGTCCTGGGGGGGGGGGGTGCAGAGGTCGACCAATATCTCCTGGACTACAGTACATGTACTATATGAATATCTCTCATACTGTTGTAGAGCAGTGAATTTTGAAAGATTTGATGTTGGAGACACCAAAATAAATTATGATCGATCACATGCGTGAGACTGCTTTGAGTACATATATTTCTGTTTCCAGAAAAAGTCACATAAGCAATACATCCCAATTAAATCCTATTTAACTGTTTAAAGGTGGATTATCTCTTTATAAACATGTATTATATAGTTACCAGGGTATAAAATATTAGATCTGAATCGAAGACTCCTGTCCGGAAATGCTTCTATCGATTAATATTAATTTTATTTCGAATATTTTCTGGCCTAAAAAGGTGTGGTTGTTTAGCTAACGAACAATATTGGTTACTGTTTACAGAGACCAGAAATTTTATTGTGTAATTTTGTCACAAATAAACGTTAATTATAGTCATTGTCGCTTATAACTATGAAATAAAAACAATACAACCAATCAATCTGGGACATTTGATGTTCGGTACGTAGCCATAGGAACAGCCTAATGCTATATATCGCTATATGGTATCGCCCGAATGGTCTGTTCTAAAATAGACAAATAAACGGGCCCAATAAAATATTCGAAATGAACTCAATATTAATTGATAGAAGCCTTTCCGGACAGGGGTCTTCAGTTCATATTTAATATTTTATACCCACGCAACTATTTCAAAATTGTTATTTAAAGAGATAATCCAGCTTTAATGACACATATAATCACACGATTCAAGATAAAACTACAGCTAAATCTGCGTTATTTTTTAAGTTTCCGAGCGCCCAAAAGTCCATACGATCTTAGCATACAAGGAAAGGAAAACCACGCATGAGATCCTGAATCTGTAATTGAAACATACCCGATGAAGTGCGGTGCAGTCATGGTCCCATTTCATTTCCACTGTCACGCATGACCCTTGCCCACAGACTACCACCGCGTGTATTGTTATTATCTGCTTGGAGCTGTTCGACGAGACGACTGGTGGACGTCACCAAGTTGTTTAGGATCATGACCAAGAAATGTGGGTAAATTCTACGCCCTAAGCAGAGAGGCGTCCGACATAGGTTAAGCTTTCAATCTTCGAAGCCCTATACATAAGTTGTCCAGGAACGTCATTGCGTTCGAGTGGTATGTGAATTGACGAACCATATATTGAGAAGTAGTTGGCTGGGAAGATCACCATGATTGTGTACATGTTGCTGTCCCCATCAGGTGACCAAAGCTGATAAACACGTAGATCGAGAGGTCCTTCTGAAAGCTATAGTATACTAATCGACTGTATACCTCTCTTGTTTATCTCGCACGATGTCGCTCAAATCCCAAATGTAGCAGCTGAAATATACCATATACTACCACAAATGAAGCTTTTCAACAATAGTGATAAGAATTTCCAGCTTTCGAGGCAAAATCTTGAGCTGGACACCAACATATATATTGTTTGTATTGTCTGCAACGATCCGATTAGTGGGACCCTTCTCCCAAGAAATGTAGAAGACTTTTTTTTTGTGAGCGGGATAGATTAATCTGACGAAGACAGAAGCTGGTCCAGATAATCTTGGATATGGCAAATAAGAATCAGATCAGGTACTGTTCTGAATCTTGGAAGTCATAATATGACTATTCGGCGCATCTACGGTTACGGACATTATCGGCGCTAACTGGAGAATGGATTTTGAAATGCCACATCCCGATTATTCATTGTGGGTGTTCGTGCTCACAAAATGCTACTAGCTGCAGTAAGCGACTGAAGATGTTTTCAAATTGAAACGATATATTATTTATGCACCGTTTCGTCTATACATATTGATTTTATGACAACAGTGGAAAACATAATGTGACAACATCGATGACTTTTCAATTTTTGGACACCAGTTTGGCCGCCATCTTGGCTGTGAGTATTAATTGCCGAACACAAATGAATACTTGGTATCAATATTCCCTATCCACATGTGATTGTGGATATAATTCGCGTACGATAACGCTCATTGTAAGAAAGTAAAGGTCGGGATGTAGGCGTGTTATCAAATTTTGGTCGCCATCTTCGATTTTTAAAAACAATTTCTTGCAAGAGATGTAAGGTAATTACTTCACATTCACCTCCAACTCAACTGTAAGCATTGGTGGAGTTGTTATGACAATAACGGCCAATGATGGATCTACGATGATTTAAAAAAAAATGTCCGCCATTGTGGACGCAATTTTTGATTTGGGGGGACTTTTTGTGATATAAGGACAGTACTTCGCCTCAGTGTTCCCAACTCACAATAGTAAGCATGTGTGGAGTTGTCGTGACAATAATATGACGCCCACTGATCTGAAAATCAGCTATTTTTCAGTTTCTGGTCGCCATTTTGGACGCTATCTTGGATTTGGGCGAATATTCCTCAACTCAGGCATACGAGGAATTGAATGTCCAAAACTTGAAGGGCAGTTAAAGAAAGTAGTGATTTATTCCACTGAGCCCGTGCCTCATACCTTCAGTTTGAATATATATTTTCCCATGTTCTTAGTGATAGAACTTCACACCTTTTTTATTTTCCACATTTAGCCACTGTGAGTGCCTTATGTTACTTTAATAAGTTACCAAGTTTGTTTGAAAATAACTTATTTTTGCCCTAAAATTACATAGACTAATTATTCCTCAGAGAAATATAGCATCCTGTAGCCACTGTTAATGGGACTCAAAGCATTGGAAGTGTGTTTAATACAGCCAATACGCCAAGGATTATATAGCAAACTATATGTAATCGGGGTTCACGATTAGATGACTAGTAGCATCTAATCGCGAGCACAGGTGGCACGTGATGTTCGATTGAATATCAGAATGTTGGATATCATAAAATCCCATATCCCATAATATGTCAAATATAGCGAATTATCGAAATATGAAATACTAGCAGATTAGCCCGCCACTGGCGGCTTTGTCACAAAACATGACTATATGAGCGTATATATGAGCAAGGACACGAGCGCATGCAAAATTGGACCCGATTTGACCTTGAATTCACCATTTTGAAGGTCAAGGTCAGGTCCTGGTTACAATTTGACCCGCCCAATACACTCCCCGGACAAAAGTACACCTGGCGTGGTTCGTCCCATGGTTTTGCTTGAAAAAGCAATTGCAACAGCTTCCGAGACACGTGTGTTGCACCTAGGTATAAAATTTCGTCGAAATCCGCGATTTTCACCCGATTTGACCTTGAATTGACAATTTTTAAGGCCAAGGTCATGTCGTGGTCAAGATTTGACCCGGACAAAACACCCCCGGACAAAAGTACCCCTAGGTATCAAATTTCGTCGAAATCCGCCAGTTTTACCCGATTTGACACACACACACACATATATATCATTTGTGGGTAGCCGTTTCAAGGTCAAAGTCACCTCGCGCGGGAAAACTGACCCGATGAAAATCTCCCTCGTTCCTTGGAACCCCTAAATACGAAATTAAGTACGAGTCGGTCGATTGAGCCGTATTTATACTCGTCGTGTACATAAACGCTCTTAATCAACGACACTGCGGATACGAACGCTCTTTAACTATCACGCGATTAACCTCACAACTCCAAGGACGGCGGCAGTGGGACTGGAGAATGAGTGCTCGGACATTCTCAGAAGCGGTCCGACGACACGGTCCGTGTTTTTTTACCCTTATAGATAGGGAGTTTGGGCTCAATCGGTTCAGCCGTTTCGAGTCTATAGCGTCTATACTCTATACATATATATATATATATATATATATATATATACTAGAAGGTGACCCGACTTCGTCCGGGCTATTCAAAAACCAAATTTCAAGTCGATAGCTCCACCCGTTTCCGAGATCTAGTCTGCACATGCGCGAAGCTGGCGTCGCACGGGCTCGGCGACCCGATAAAATTCGTATCCGGGGCAAGATACATACACGTACCAAATTTCAAGTCGATAGCTCCACCCGTTTTCGAGATATATAGCACAATGTCATTTGCGGATACCTCGGCCGGTGATGAGTTAACGCGACATCGGCCGGTTAAGAGTTAACGCGATCACGTCACGATCTGTTGATGGCGTAATATATTTACGCACTGTTTTTCGATGAGCGAAGCATGGTCCTGTGTTCTTCCTGATAATTAAGGTAGAAACTTTAAACGTACACAGGCGTGTCATACATCATTGGAAAGATGAAGCGCCACAGATTATAACCGTGCAAATTATATGACTGGCAATTTATTATTCGCGCTATATCGAATCGATTTGTGAGCACCGAACTGAAATATATTAGCGCAAAACGGCGTAAAAACAGATTTGACCTCGGCACGTGAAAAGTTGAGCTCGGATCTGAAAATTAATAGGCCTATGCCACTTCCCGACAGAAAATACCCCCACATACCAAGTTTCATCGAAATCGGGTCGGCCGTTATCGAGTCCATCGCGAACACACAGACAGACACACACACCAACAGATCTTCCAAAATATATAATAATGTCTTATGTTATTCTTGGACAATATATAATACTGTGCACACGTTACTTTAAACTGTGAAATATATATATATATATATATATATACGGAGTTCTCAAAATATATAGTAGACTAGCATGTTAGCCCGCCACTGGCGGCAATCGTCAGAAACTGGAAATCGGCTCAGCGGATCCCGAGATCAAGGTCATTTGAAGGTCAAGGTCACGCCGCACGGGCAAACGGATGGGCCCATGTTACTCCTCGGGTCAAACTACACCAACACCCCAAAATGGTGGAAATCGGCCAAGCGGATTCCGAGATACGGTTTCAATGTCATATGAAAGGTCAAGGTCACGCCGTACGGGCACCTGGGTGTGACGAAATTGCTCAGCGCATCAAACTACCCGTTTCCACCAAACTCGGTTCAAATCAGCTCAGCGGATCCCGAGATATGAGTTCAAGGTCATTTGAAGGTCAATGTCACGCCCCATGGGCAAACGGATAGGCCCATGTTACTCCTCGGGTCAAACTACACCAACACCCCAAAAATGGTGGAAATCGGCCCAGCGGATACTGAGATACAGGTTCAAGGTCATTTGAAAGGTCAAGGTCACACCGCACGGGCATCAGGGTGTCACGAAATTGCTCGGCGCATCAAACTACCCCCACACACCAAATTCGGTGGAGATCGGCTCAGCGGATCCCGAGATATGAGTTCAAGGTCAGGTCGGGGTCACAATTTAACCCGTCCATGAAAATCTCCCCCGTTCCTTGGAACCCCTAAGTACGAAATTAAGTACGAAATTTCATATCTAAACGGTCAATGGAGCCGTATTTATACTCGTCGTGTATATAGACGCTCTTTATCAACGACACTGTGGATACGAACGCTCTTTAACTATCAACGCGATTAACCCCACAGTGCCGTTTTTGTTACTGAGAGTGGAGAACGGGTGCCCGGAGCTTCTCCAAAACGCCGCGACGACCATTCCCGTGAGATTTTAGCCTTAGATGGGAAGTTTGAGCCCAATCGGTCCAGCCGTTTTCGAGTCTATAGAGGACAAACACATATATTTACACATATATTTACACATTTATTTACACATATATTTACACATATATTTACACATATATTTACACATATATTTACGGAGTTCTCAAAATATATAGTAAACTAGCAGGTTAACCCGCCACTGGCGTGGTTCGTCTCATGGCTTTGTTCGAAAAAGCAATTGCAACAGCTTCCGAGACACGTATGCTACACCTAGGTGTAAATTTTACCCGATTTGACCTTGAATTGATCATTTTCAAGGTCAAGGTCAGGTCGGGGTCACAATTTAACCCGTCCATGACACTTCCCGCACAAAAGTATCCCTAGGTAGCAAGTTTGAGCTCAATCGGTTGGGTACCCATTTCAATGTGAAGATCACCTCGGGCGGAAAAACTGACCCGATGAAAATCTCCCCCGTTCCTAGGAAGCCCTAAGTACGTAAGAATCACACAACACGCTCATGTCTGGATACAGTCACGCTGGCGTCCGGACGCAGACGTAAGAATCACATTACACGCATACGCTCTTTATCAACGACACTGTGGTTACGAACGCTCTTTAACTATCAACGCGATTAAGCCCACAGTGCCGTTTTTTTGTGACTGGGTGTGGAGAACGGGAGCTTCTCCAAAACGCCGCGACGACGCGTCCCGTGGGATTTTACCCTTGGCGGCAATCGTCAGAAATATCACAATGTTTTATTTTTTTAATTAAATTATTTGTTTTTCAATGAGTTAATTGCGCCTTTTTAATTTTTTAATTAAATTTTTTGTTTTTCAATTTTACCCGATTTGACCTTGAATTGATCATTTTCAAGGTCAGGTCGGGGTCACAATTTAACCCGTCCATGACACTTCCCCTAGGTAGCAAGTTTGAGCTCAATCGGTTCGAGAGTATAAAGGACACACACATATATATCATTTGTGGGTACCCGTTTCAAGATGAAGATCACCTCGGGTGGAAAAACTGACCCGATGAAAATCTCCCCCGTTCCTAGGAAGCTCTAAGTACGTCACACAACCAACACGCTCATGTCTGGATACAGTCTTACACGCACACGCCCAGACTCAGACGTAAGAATAACATTACACGCATACGCTCTTTATCAACGACACTGCGGATACGAACGCTCTTTAACTATTAACGCGATTAACCCCACAGTGCGGTTTTTTGTGACTGAGAGTGGAGAATGGGTGCTGGTTGGGAGCTTCTCCAAATCGCCGCGACGACCATTCCCGTGTTTTTTACCCTTAGATGGGAAGTTTGGTCTCGATCGGTGCAGCCGTTTTCGATTCTATAAAGTACATATACACATATATATTTATATACGGAAGTCTCAAAATATATAGTAGACTAGCAGGTTAGCCCGCCACTGGCGTGGTTCGTCTCATGGCTTTGTTCGAAAAAGCAATTGCAACAGCTTCCGAGACACGTATGCTGCACCTATAGGTGTAAAATTTCGTCGAAATCCGCCAGTTTTACCCGATTTGACCTTGAATTGATAATTTTCAAGGTCAAGGTCAGGTTGTGGTCACAATTTAACCCGTCCGTGACACTTCCCGCACAAAAGTACCCCTAGGTAGCAAGTTTGAGCTCAATCGGTTCGAGTCTATAAAGGACACACACATATATATCATGTGTGGGTACCCGTTTCAAGGTGAAGATCACCTCGGGCGGAAAAACTGACCCGATGAAAATCTCCCCCGTTCCTATGAAGCCCTAAGTACGTAAGAATCACACAACACGCTCATGTCTGGATACAGTCACGCTCACGCCCGGACCCAGACGTAAGAATCACATTACACGCATACGCTCTTTATCAACGACACTGCGGATACGAACGCTCTTTAACTATCAACGCGATGAAGCCCACAGTGCCGTTTTTGTGACTGGGAGTGAAGACCGGTTGCATTATTTTATTAACGGAGATATTTGAAGAATTGTTTTTGACGAAATAACGGACATATTTGAAGAAGCAAGCCTACCCACCCGATTGAAGAATTTGACTTATATTTCACCAGAGTTATATTTCATCTATTGTGGTGTTGCAATTTCTCATACAAATGGACGTTATTTCGTCAAATTACATTCTTTATAGAGTTATTACCCTTCAGATTAAATATGATATTCAATCGAAACCACGCGTGCCTCCCGTGGTCGCGATTATATGCCAATAGCCATCTAATCGTCAACCCCTATTGACTATCTTTTGGTAGTCAAACGTGTGCGTATTAGGTTCAATATGTGATATTTAGATTTTCCCCCATAACATTATGTAAAATAACTATTAAAATAAGAATATTTAAACATGTATCGACCCTGTTCTTGTTTCCATCTCGAAACAATAAGTATTGTTATATGTAAATATTACTAGCTGCTACTGTGGAATACCGATAAGGGTACGTTCATGCACCGGCAAGTTTGCACGGTATATGGTTTGCAGGCATTTCGTCGTAGAAACCGATATGATGCCAGAATATGAACTGAAACATGCATATAAAATGCATCTGTACCACAGCTAACTACCTGAGAAGTCAAATCTCTGTAATTCCACCTGTAGCCATGCTACATAATTTGCCTGTAAATAGCATGCAATTATCTCGCAAGAATCAATCATACAGGTATTTGGAGGCAAATGTCAGTAGCACCGTTACAAGTGGAACTACATACATTTTACTTCTCATGTCGTTCGGTTAGGTAAAGATGCATGTTATATGCATGTTTCCGTTCATATTATGGTCAATATCGGTTTCTACGACGAAATGCTTACAACAATTACCGTGCAAACTTGCCAGTGTATGAACGTACAATAAAAGTCCAATTACCCCAATAACATGCCAAAGTTTAATCACAACGTTACCGTAAACATTGGGAAAGTAAACAGAAGCAAAACTTGTGTAACACGAGAAGGTTCTTGTTTACGTACACCAACGTACGTCTTGATGTCAATATAATATTTACGCGCTGATCATGTTTGTCATATATGAACAAAACTATATATTTTTTAATATTCCTTCCGTTGAATATTTCTGCAACGAACTCCACCCGTGCCTTTAAAGCATTGAACACTATTCTGAAATCATGTTCAAACTGCATTCAACACTATTTTGCCAGGCTCATAAAAATATATGTATCCAAGATTATAATAACAACCAACTCAGAAACTATATGCGATTAGTATTCTGTTCAGATGCGGCGCATTCCTGAAGCGAAATGCATTTACGCGCGACCAGCGAGAAATGATGACAAAGGTCACCGTGTCAATCTAACAAAGATCTTATACTTTACTATTTGTATAGGTGGCCGCTTTTTTCAAGCGGCTCATCGGTGCATGGCGAAATTGAATGCCATAAAATATGCCCTCTAATTTGAGGAGCTAATTCGAAGCTGCAACATTGTAATATCAACTATTTATTCGTAGCATTCTTTCAATGTGTGTGTGTGGGTGAGATTTACCTGTTCATTCCTGTGCGTTTTATTTTTACTCTGATCGATTGTTATTGATTGGGGTAACAGTAATAATCCTCAGATACTATTCTACTGCACGCGGCAATGGAATTTCGGACCGGTCGGATGACAACACCTTGAAAACAACCGGATAAACCAGGATAAACAGAGGAAACTCAAGGATTTACAGGATTTGTGACCCACCTGTTTACTTGATCGCGCCTGTGTGCTTGGGAACATTTGACTTACGCTAATTAATATGCCTCTTGTCGGATAAACTACCTGTGGAGAGATTACAGGTGAGTGTGTAATATAGGTCACACAATGTTGACAAGCTATATATGGATGTCATCAGTGTGTGTTACTGGCCCTTTGCTTGATACAACCGATCTGCCTCCAGCCTATAACGGTATATATAGTTTGATTGCACTCAGATACGAAAGTGTCTGCCTTGATTTTGATTTTTAGATTATGAGTGGAAGCACAGGGGCCTGTGGTGTAAGCCTGCGTTATGTAATTGTGGACAAATGCGCCCAATATAAAGGCTATACAATGTAGACATGTAAATATTCAAGTTGGAATACATGTTTTGGCTTGTACATTGTAATAATTTAAATGTACTCATGTGTATACAACTATACAATATACATTGAGCATAGTATGGGATTAGATACGACAGCGCCCAATGTTTATGTTTTGAAGTGAGAGATAACTCTAAGATGTCCGTTATTTCGTTAAATATTACTTTTACGAAATAACGGGCATTTAAAGATTTACACCACAAAGGCTCAAACTTCGCAAAACGTATAAGAAATGATAAACTCAGGGTGGGTGGGCTTGGAGGAGGCTGATGGCACTGTACAGAAGTCAGCCCAAAAAACACCTGTCGTATTTAATCCCAGATATTGCCATACATTGTACATGACAGTATATTACATTCAAAATTATAAATCCAAGCATACGGGGTTCTTAATGCTAAACAACTTAATCAGGACGACGTACACAGTTTGCAAACAAGATAAACCAAGAAGTGTTAGGCGCTCAGTTAAGGATCAATGGACCCCAATATTTACCATTCAATTGGGCAACTGTTTTGGAACACATGGCAACTTTTTCCAGGATTTTGCCTGATTTTTTCGGAATTTTATTATTTATAGTTATTTTTGGCAATATCTAAATTAAACATTGCATAGCTACAAAATATTATGAATTGAATATACTACATGAGTGAATTTCTTGTAAGAAAATATCGACACCTTGATCCTCAACTCTGATAACACATTAATAAAAGACACTAGCTGACCTATATACATGTATATATGTGTAGACAGTCAGTTCCAAGTAACCCTCTCTTTACTAAACACTCATCGATGAGCACAGGCCATAAGAACAAAAATTTACCCCATCCCTAATAATACTTAATCCTATTGGGATGGGGTCAATTTTTGTTCTGTGACCTGTGTTGATGAGTAGTTTGTTGATCTTATTATCTGAACATTTCCCACCAATGAATAGGAATGCTTCTGCGTGTCTATTATGTTTTTCTTCTGGCTGTCATCTGCGCATTTCTTCCGAGCACCCCTCCAAATGAATACTAGACCAATCCAATGAGAGCTTACACTTGTATGTGTGCATCCGGAGGGGAAATATGTGATGACTTATACAACATTCATGATTATAATTAGAATCACATTTAAATAACAAAACAAAAAATATCATACATTTTTGCTTCCAGGCTCATTTATTGATGAATATCATCACATATGTTATTTACTTGTTTATATGTAATTATCTCTTATACATGTCAATTGTGATGAGGAGAGATGTTAATAAACTAAACTTGATACTTGCATGACTGTAGTCCAAGTCTTCTCGTACTAAAACTAGCTAAGATTTTGGGATGGAGAGATGCTAGTGTTTAGTCCGAGATCGCGCGCATAGCCTTCTTATGACACGAGTTACGCACAGGATCTGTGGCGGGAATCTGTGGTGTATTTTACTCGATTTACCTAACAAAGCAATACATGATGCTATATACGTCGGAAAGAGTGACATCTTATGGTCAGAATGGTGTATAATAATCTAACTTTAATGTTAAATTACACATAGAATATTCCGGTTGATTGCCACAAACATCGTTGTTTTTTCTGTTTGTTTACTTAACTGAAAGCCATACTCAGGTTCCGAAGAACTTCGGCATTGTCCGGTGTGTATTGCGAATCCGTGGGGTATATAATATCTATGATTTTTTAGTACGTATAGTGATGTGAAATAGATGAGTTACTGCAGTGTGTGTTTGGAGATATTCTTCTATATATATATTTTGAGACTTCCGTATATATGTATATATATATATATATATGTGTGTGGGTACTTCATAGAATTGAAAACGCGTGTACAGATTGAGCTCAAACTTCCTATGTAAGTGTAAAATACCGCCGTGGTCGCGTTTTGGAGAAGCTCAGAGCACCCGTTCTCCAATCTCAGTCACAAAAAAACGGCACTGCGGTGGTTAAGACATCAACGATCTTTATATTGACCTTATACGGAGGTGTTAACAATTAACGCTCTTTATTGCAATGGACGTGGCTAAACGACTGACCCCATGCGTCCGAAATACGGATGCGGATTCCAATGGACGTGGCTAAACGACTGACCCCATGCGTCCGAAATACGGATGCGGACGAAATGCAATGATCTCGACTTTCACGACGGGATTAATTGACTGTCCGCTCTGAAGTTTAGGACGGGGAGGACGGGTACCATGAATTAACTCATTGAAAAACAAAGAATGCGTTATCTCGGAAACGGGTAGAGCTATCGACTTGCAATTTGCTATGTGAATGTATCTGGCCCCGGATACAAATTTTATCGCATCGCCGAGCCCGTGCGACGCCAGCTTCGCGTATGCGCAGACGATATCTCGGAAACGGGTGGAGCTATCGACTTGAAATTTGGTTAAATTAAAAAAATGTCATGTTTCTGAAACAAAGCCATGAGACGAATGCCGCCAGTGGCGGGCTAACCTGCTAGTGCAATATAACATCAGCCGGGCGACAAAAACAATGTCTCCCGAGTCAGCGGGCGACAGTGTTATTTGTCGTCCGTCACGTGACAGTACATGGGCCAATCAGAAGGGTGGAAAATAGGGATGAGGATAACAAAACTGGTTGCACTGAGCCACACATTGTATTTAAATTTAAGAACACAACTGAATTTAACAAATGAAACAAAGAAGCAATGAATGTGATATTTCTGCTAATCGGACAAAGGCCTTTACTGGAAACGAAGGAGAAAGTGTGTCAAACCGATGTGGAATTATGAAAAAGTGTGTTGAAGACTGTCGTATTGGCGCATATACTAAGTCTTCTCGGTCCACAACATGCAGCTTGGTATATCGTGTGGGTTTATCTGTTACGGGGCCGAGTCGCGTACCATTCCTCTTCTATAACTTACTTTCATTGAAAAGACGTACCACATTTACACATGGATCCCGGGTATTCACGTGAACCCATGAACGTTTTTAATCATCTCACATGTCAGCGATTAATCTGTCTGTATAAAATGATATAGATTTAACCGTGATAGAAAAAGGTTTACATACATGTTCTAAATTATATCGCGACAAATCGAACTTCTCTGTCGTTTGGGTAATCTGAACTTATGCAGATAAAGCCATTATGTGTATCAAACGTTCAAAAACATATAAATTGCGAAATATTTTTGTATTAGTTGTTGAAAATCGTCTATAATAAAGATGGTTATTCACACCGTTTTACAAACACCATGCAGCGCAGCCATTATTTGTTCCCAATATATATATTCTTGGATGTTTCACATGCACACACACCAGCTTTTTCTCAAATCTCAGGGATTAGCTAAACACCTAGAAAATGCCAACTTTAGAAAAAATAACTGTACTTTTTTAACGCATCAGTTTGTTCTACCATCAACATAGCAATTCAGCAGGACCACTTGAGGCTAAAGGAAATAAAATTTGTGGTTGGCGTTACATGTCAGAAAAAAATAGGTTCGGTATATATGTAGGCTTAAAGGCACGGCGGCGTTCGTTGCAGATATATTTATATTAGTTTAAATCGCCATTAACAGAAGGAACACCAAAATAAATACAGTATATTGTCATCAAGACGTACGATGGTGTACGTAAACAAGAGACTGCTCGTGTTACAGAAGTTGTGCTTCTGTTTTCATAACACATGCAGCGCAATTCTATTGGTTAATCACACAAACATGATATAAACGCTCTTATTATTCCCATATCAGGAAAACAGTAACAAATAACGCTCTTTATGTTTACCATATCCGGATCTAAACAAAAGCCAGGAAACGTAACGTGTCTTGCTTTTGTTTAAATAACAAAAGGGAAAAAACATACTGTTTATGCCATATTTCTGATTGTCATAAGAACAAAGGCTGTCTATATAATACTATTCCTTCAGTTTATGGCGGTTTTTGACGGAGGTGAATATTTTAACAGCATACCCACCGCCAACACCGCCCGTATCTTTAACATTTTATATTTTTAAATATTGTTTATTGCAATATTGTTAAGGCTTTCTATTCTGCCTTGAAATTTAATGATATCATTGGGCTGAGAAAAGTTTTCATTGGTTTTTGTAAAAGCCAGATACGTTGATTAAGAACTCAACAGATTTTTTGACATTGCATGGAATTTGTTTCTTTTCCATTGTATTATTCGTTGCCTGTATAATGTAATGAATTTTTCAAGAGATGTTAGTTGTACCACAGGAAAACATGTTTAGGGTATGGGTTTTAATTAGGGTCGGTAGGGAAACCCAACCAAATTTTTTTTCCGTTGGCCTGACCAGGGGTGCATGGATCAGAATGGAAATTAACGGAGGTAGTATGACGGTACATACATACCTGGCTTTCAGAACATATTTTTCAGATTTGTTCTTATAAACCATCGCGATATAAAATCTATTACTTCCGCTGTGTGAACATCAGTTTGAAATTGTCCAGCACAATATTGTGTAGATCATACCATGGATCTCTACTCTTGCTAACACCCGTATATATATATAGAGAGTTCATATTCCACCAGTTCAAACCCTTGGAACTTTATGAAGTTCTGACAGGGAACCTTATAAAGTCGAAAAATAACGCGGGGAATATATTGATTTGCTAATACATGTTGCTTAATAGTTTAATCATCAATAAGTGAAGGTCCCAGCTCGAGATTACATTATCTAAGGGGCTTTGTGGGCGATTTTGCTTTGCCCCACTTACTATAATAGAATTTCTTCACGGTAATTAATTCAATGTTTTTCGTGATATCGGCTCACTAATGCCACTGAAAAGCATGCAATTTTGAGCTGGAGCCACCCTGTACTTTGCAGTAGATTATCGAGGAACAAATAAGAACAAAAATATATTCCTTACCGTTTTTCAATGTTATAAAGTTCCCTGTCAGAAGAGTTCAGAACAACAAAAAGTTCCCATGTTTTGTACTGGTGGAATATGATCTCTAGAGTAGAGATTCATGGCATGATATACTTATTTCGCAATTGATTCATGAACTTACATCTTTCAGGGACAACAATGATGCGGTGGCGTGGTGTTCATCAGATCTTGACGCATATGCTCGTCTTGGTGACTCTTGGAGAGGCTGAGTTGCTCGCGGAAAAGATCATAAACAACAGAGGTCTTGGTGCCAGTGTCATCCTCGACTGCAACGACACGAGTTTGACGAACATTAACTGGGACGGTGTGACACTATCATGGAGCTTCACCAGCCGAACCAACCAAAGAACGGAAATGACGTCAGATACCGACTGGTTTTATTTTCGTCCCGCGTATGGATTTCACAATGCGGAAATTGAAATGGATGACGTAACAGCGGATCAAGACGGTGTGTATTTTTGCGAAATAACTGGCTTTAACTCAACACAAACGTCGCATGCTATACGTATTGAACTTGTTTTAGTGGACGGTTCTCCAGAAGACGCCTTCGATTATACAAACAGGGTTGTCATGGGAGTGATCGCCATGGCAACAGTGTTGTGCCTTCTTCTATCAGTGTTTCTCATATGGAACTTGTCCGGTAAAACTGAACAAGAGGAGAATTACTACTCAGATAAATCGAACTGGGGTCGTGGCATGACTCGCATGGACGTTGCACACGACTTCTGGACGAGATATTCGTATGACAATATAGCTGTTGATGCGAGTAACTTATCGATATCCAGGGACACATCCGGTGGGTCATCTGGGCGGCCGCTTGAAATCAGGCCATCCAGACACCGCAGCCCAGGACACAGAAGTCCCGGTCAGAGGAAAAGGAACGCATCGTCTTTGTATAGTGAGAGAGGCATAGAGGTTCCTCCACCAGGAGTGGATTATCATACTAACCCAGGGTTTGATGACGCAGACGACAAATCGAGTACAGTCTGATGACACTTTTCAACCACATCATCCATCCACACTGAGACCAAAGACGTGGCGACATGAGATGTGGTGTCTAACTGAGACCCTAGAATATGTTTCTTAGATGTTTCCGTGACAGGAGTGTAATAAGTAGTGGTGCGCTCGGTTACTCCGAATCCGCCACCTTTGGCCAAAATTGCCATCAGTTGGAAATTTTATTCTGGAAATTTCAGACCAAAAATGAAATGGGTTTAACCCTTGCTATTACTGAAGCATCTTTGATGAGTAGCTATCCCATTGGAGGTGTTCAGATAATAAATTCAACAGATAGGTCGCGTTGTTGAATCTATCACCTAAACATTTCCCTCAATAATAGGGATTCTTCTGCATTGTTATCTATCTGTCGTCTGCTCTCATCTTCACATCCCTCCAAATGAACAATGGACCATTCCGATGTTCACTTTTTAACTGACTGCATGGGAGAATCCATTTACTATGGATGGAAAGGGTTAAACAATATAGTATTATGTTTGTGGCATGCAGTGGTGGATATCCACGGTGCCGTAATATTGAGATGATAATGAGATTTCATTAATTCGAAAATAACGGCGGATTGTGGCAGTGAGAACAATTCATCAAACTGCACAGAACCCAGTCCATGCACATTTAGTCACTGAAATAAATTCACTGAATCCATTCATTATACGCTAATGTGGAATGTGCAAATTACCATGGGCAGGGCAAAAATTACTGGAATGATTTTTGGTGTCCAGCGTAATCTAAAAATAACTTTCTAACAACTGCAAATCAAAAACAATTTTTTTATCAAGGAAATTTGACAAAACACACACAGATGAAGGCTTCGGCAAATTTGTTAAAAATATATTATATTTACAATGAAACTAATGGGAATGGCCGAACAAGCAAAATTAACTAATTTTAGAACAACCTTATAATTGACTCTAAATATCTAAAACTTTGATAAATAGTTTTAACTTTCTTCCAATTGAATTATATATTTCTGAATCCTATATTATATAATCTTGACAAGACTTAGTTATAAAAATTAAATTCATTTAATCCATAACATAAATAATTCCCATGTGCTTTTCTCAGTGGAAAACCGATCTTGCGCGGAAAGTGATGTCACAATACAGTACGCCCGCCTCAGGTGCACAGGCCACTGGTATATTCTACCTGTATATTGGTAATTTAGTATTTTTCCCCAGGGGCCTGTGGTCAGCCGATTCCATTCATTTGACCTGGAGAAATTCACATGCAACGATATCCATTGACTTCATATTCATCCATATTAGCTGTTTATTAGATGCTTACATTGTTTCACTAAACTTCGCACACATGTGACCCGCCATATCAAATCCAGTCGGAAGTCGGGATTGTTTTTACCCTGTGCCAATGCATTCTCTTATATATGCGAGTCGACCATCATGTTTTTTAAATAAATGTTTCTTACAATTTTTAGGACATAAAATAAAAAAAACATCCATTACCCTGCAGGGAGCCCCACACATATATAGAAGCATATAGAAAAGTGTCGTCTGCTCATGTTTGTCTGGGGCTCTGTATGGGTGAAATTATAAAATTGTTAAAGAATACAAGAACAAATTATTAAAATTGTAAAAAATTGTTACGCCAATGCATTCTCTTATATATGCGAGGCGACCTATGGTCGACTCGCATATATGAGAGAATGCATTGGCACAGGGTAAAAAAAATCCCGACTTCCGACTGGATTTGATATGGCGGGTCACATATATTGTTTTACATTTCATCTAGACCACGTCTTCTCGGTCCACAACAACTTAGGATATCGCTTGGGATGATGCTATAACAGCATCAATCCAACCGATATACCAAGCTGTTGTGGACGGAGAAAACTTGGTCTACATTTTATCATGTCTCAACATTTATATATGTCCTAATTGATACTAGATTAAACTATTTTTTATCACAAGTAGCTAGTTGATATCTTTAATTTCATCGGTCAGAAGGTAAATGACAGTGTCTTGTATTATAATAATAATGGTGATTATATAGTGCTAGCTCTAACATAAGGGACCCTATAAGCGCTTCAAATATTACCCCAGCTGTTGAGTAATGGGGAATTGGTTGTTTTTAGACCTACAGTGAACTTAGTGAGTACAATTTTCAAATTTCGGTGATTTGTTTTGTCTGAAATGGGCATCGGGTGGACATTTTCAAAACTTATAGAGTGATATTTCCAACCGTTGGACAGTTTGAGGTAACAACTGTAACGTTCCAGCCCAAGGGAATTGATGCAAATGGAGACACACCCCCCCCCCCCAGCCACGGACATGCGTACGAACACGTGCAGGTGAACCAAGATGACCACTGGACCATTTTGGACGTAATCTGTTATTCTTTGGTTAACTCCCCTTGTTGAGAAGTCCTCCTAGGTTGTGGTATGGTTATGCCAATATGGCAAAGTGGATGACGGAACTAATAACTTAAAACAAGGTGTACAACACAACACCGGCCCCACGGACTATATCAGGTAAATACTAGAATGAATGGTCGACTGGTAAACGAGAGGTGAACTCTCGATTATCTATAAAAGTCAACAAAGGTATACAGAATAGTAAAACAGCTGTTTGTTTTGTCATTATATATATATTGTTTCACAAGATATGCATATAACATAGGTGCATGCATATCTTGATGGAAGAGGAACGTAGCTGAGATGCTTTTTGTGCCCAATTTGTACAGGTTTCCTCGTCCATCATGATAACAGTTGTGAGGCATGATCCAGGAGCGGGTTACAGAAATTTGGAAAAGAGATTTAGAGATTTAATCAATAATTATATATAATTAGAAAAGAAATTTAAACAATAATAAGTCTGGTCGTTGAAGTCAAAATGTAGGATCAACCTAGAACAAATTGGTGACAATGTGAGTTTGGTGTCAAAACAAGAGCAAATGTCCATGGAACAACATATCCAAAATCCGCTAAAATCCGTAAAGTATGTTATCGAAGATGGCGTCCAACATGGTTGTCTATATTACATCATTTCTCGAAGTAAATCATTATGCGATACATATGGTGTGGCAAAGGAATTACGCAGTTTTACCAGTTTGTGTCAAATTAGAGTAAGGGAGCGAATAGAGTGACACGGACAGAAAATAATACAATCCCGACCATGAAATTGCTATCAAAATTGAGGCAACTCCAATATATGCCACGACGAAAGCAACATATTGGATAACCACAGAGTAGTGAAAATACGTATTGGTATTATAAAAGTCGCTGTTTTTTATCTTGCTGCATTGATTTATACAATACATCACAACGACTTGACAGACGGTAATACAATGTATTTCTTATTCTGTGACGCACACGTAGTAATCCGCGATTAATCAGATATACATGCATGCTCGTCTAGACATTTTTGAAATGTACATGCAAACTAAAACAATTGCATGTTCACTAATTTCGAAACATAAACTGTACCAACATCTATAATTTGAAGATGAGAAGATTGTTTTGCGACTGAAACTTCTATTCCATCGGTTCGCCGGTGGCTATCACAGCCCCCTGGGGGAAATGCCAGATATACCATTATATACTAGCTATTCCATGCAGTGTATATCATGGTATATGGTTTTACCGCCCAGGAGCATGTGGTGGCTACTCGTTGTAAGACGCTCCATCACCCATCCGATGCCCATATCACTCACAGGTTCAAACGTAAATTATCTCAATATATATTCTCGCTTATATCAGCTTCCGGTGGGCAGGACATGGTATCTCGATCTTGTCGTGGGCTCAAGTGTCATCGGGCATCTCTCTTCACACATTTGTGGGTCATACAAATCGTAATACGATAAAGTACGTACTATGGTAATGTATACGGTATAGTACTATGGTAATTTATACGGTATAGTACTCTGGTAATTTATACGGTATAGTACTATGGTAATTTATATGGTAGTACTACGGTAATTATAGGGTATAGTACTGTGGTAATTTATTCGGTATAGTACTATATGGTAATTTATATGGTATAGTACTGCAGTAATTTATACGGTATAGTACTATTGTAATTTATATGGTATAGTACTATACTGTAATTTATACGGTATAGTACTTCTGTGAATTTATCCGGTATAGTACTGCGGAGATTTATACAGCATATACAACAGTAATTTATCCGGTATAGTACTACGGTAATTTATACGGTATAGTATACTATGGTGAGGTTGACATTCCAGGTCGAGAGCGGCGACAAATCCCCGCCGTGAGGGAATCTCTGCACGTTGAGTTCTTCGTAGTTCTATGTTTACTGGTAATCGCTGAGCGGTCAACATTCGAAATGTTACCTTCGAGGGCAACAGGTTATTTGCGGCCCGCCATGTGATGCACCCTCATCCAATCAAAAGAGAGGAGAATGGGACGAAGGATAACAATAGATCTTAAAGATGCCCTGTCCGATTTCAAACCAAATTAGTCACAAGTTTACTAGTTTCTTAAAGGCCCAGTTAATTAACGAATGTCCATATCACATTAAACACAATATATTCAATATTATATACCATTTGGAAGAGGAATCAAATATATATATAAATCCCACCATATTACGGAACAATTGTGGCCAAGGAGTATCACAAAGTGATAGAGATTCTCAGATTCACACCAAGACTTCTCCCATTATTTACCACAGAATGCATCATAATTCACAACTAAGAGATAAAGTTATCCCCCTTCCATTGAAAATATTAAACTGACAGTACAGACAGGATCGAAACTAAGCACAACACGCCCAACGGTACCTGGACGAAAACAACATGTTCACAGTTTATTCGACCGGATAAGTTGATAAATCAATATGTTGGAGCTTCCTCTTTCAAATTGTATACTATTTCAAATTGTATATAATATATGGAATATGTTGTATTTAATATGATCTGGTAATTCGAAAATTAAGTGGGCCTTTAATCTTCAGCTTACGAAAAATATGTACCATCACCATCATTCATATGATACAAGCAGTGGGAAAATACACAAAATAATCCAGCATTTTACGTTGAAAACTAGCACCAAAGATCATAATTGAGAACTCACGTTATGTTAAAACTTTCTCTTTTGCGTGCCATCAAGTCTTCCCATCAACGGGCTCGAGAGCACGATCTAATTTTATGGTGTTAAATTGGACAGGGCATCTTTAATTTGAAATTAGCTACAAGACATCAACTCCGTGCATATTTCAGTCCCCTACGCAGGACATACCACTTCCAGCACCTACACATTATGTGAAGAAATCGCACATTTATTTATTTGAGACTGTTGTACCGGTAGGTTACAATTCATTCTGCTTTATTCTAAGAAACTGAACAGTCCACATTCATTTGAAAATTGTCTAGACCAAGCCACAATGAATTGTAACTGACAAAACACTTCAATAAAAAATGTTAGATTTAATTAAGAAAATACACAATGCCGGCCGCGGTCAGACATAGCGCAACGAGGGGACTGAACTTTCTTTAGCAGCTTGGCAAGGCATATTAAAGAAATGTGGATGTTTTATGGTTCTGGTGCCCAATTTGTACAGGTACTGGTTTCTTCGTCGATCATGATACAGTTGTGAGGCATGATCCAGGATCGGGTTACAGAAATTTGGAAAAGAGATTTGGAACGTACATACCAAAGTAAAGTTAAATAGCCAAAAAAAGGTAATTTTTAACAGTTAAAAAAATGTTCCCATATTTTAGGATAGGTCGAAATGACACCGGAGAGCGTTATCAGTTGCTAGCGCTTGATTTTTCGGCACTTAAGGTCAATCCACACCGGACGCGATCGCGCGATTATAACGGCCGTTTTCTGTCGTACGTAGCGGTTCAAAGCGCGCGATTTTATTCACACCACAAGCGATTGAATCGCTGACCACGAGGCGACCACACCAGTGATTTTATGGTTTGTCGATTTTTCGATTTGTGGCAAACCACCGGGATAATTGGGTCGCTGTCAAATAGGATATTCATACGCGCGTATTTCCTTCTATTTGAATGCGACACAGTCATTCGTCGTCGCGATAGCAAAGGTTGTGGAGGACTTTAGCGACATGCTGATAACTGAAGTGCAAGATAAAAGAGAAGAGAATTTGTCTGGCAAGAGCTCGTCGTAATAACAGGATCGTCTGGTTAATTTTTGGTCCCAAACCATTGAAAAGCTTGTAAAGTCACTTTCCCCACAATTCCCACCCCGATAAAAAAATAACACAAACTCTAATTACTAGTATAGAACGAAATTCGTTTAAACGCAATTGCTATGAAAATTTAGGAAACCCGTGCACCATTCCACTTTACATACTATATTTGACAATTAAATGAGTTTGAAAAACTCTTACATGTACATGTTTAGCAAATTCTGAATAAAATGTCCATATACGTTGCATTTGTGACCTGCCTGTAAATGATGCACTCAAACGATTATCTACCCAAACCATCGCGCGCGACGAAGCGATCCAGTCGCTTTCGGTGTGAATATAAAAATCGCGCGCTTTGAACCGCTACGGACGACAGAAAACGGCCGTCAAAGTCGCGCGCTCGCGCCCGGTGTGGATTGACCCTTAACTAACAATGTTTATTACACGCTTGTTCCTAGAACTACAGTGTTATTGCTGTTCCATATTTACAAATCCGTATGGAACGTACGTTCCAAACGCATCTCGTTGACGTACAATGACGTACATGACGTTCGCCCAACCATAAAACTGGAACTATTTAAATAAAAGAATCATCACACATGATGACAAACAAACTTGAGCCTAAATAAACCTTCTAATATTGTATTTTTAATGCACGAATTCTAGGACGCGAAGCGTGTAATAAACACAAATCGACACGATGTGTAAATGGGTTTGTCGATACGGCACTCGTGCTGTCGCGGAAAAATAGAGCTCGAGGCGCAAGCGCCTCTCATTCTATCATTTCGCGACAGCACTCATGCCGTATCGACAAACCCATTTACACATCGTGTCGTTCTGTGTATTTATATTACACGATCTGACCCTTATTCCAGTCATTAAACCCATTTTATTATAATGATATGCAACGGTCTTTGCACAACAGCTAAGAAATAGTGCCAGGTGTACTCAAATGTATTATTGTTGCGCAAACGTGATTCGGAATCGGTGTCTGTGACTGATAGTGATATATAGGTTGAAAAATTATTTCATTAAGTTTACGCCGTTAAATACCTCAAACAGTGCAATTTGTCTTCGGACTATTTTTTTTTTGCGCGGGAAACGCTCTCACACGCCTTATAGAAGCCGATGTTGGTTTCGCGTCCCGTTTATTGATTTATGTATGTGTTATGGTGGTTTGGGGTCAAGTAATAAATAGAATCTACAACTCGTCCCCAGATTTTAGCTAACTTAACAAAACTGGTCAAGTAAATTAGATATGGACCTCGCCAAAGGCTCGGTTCAGACCTAATTTACTGGACTCGTTTTGTAAATATCGCTATGAACTGGGGTCGCGAGTTGTAAATTATCTATATATTTACTACAACCATATATGAATTTTTTTTTATGAGGAAGGCTGAGCTATGGGAGGCCCTTTTCACATTTATTATTTATTTACGCTTAAGCGCAAATAACGTCTATCATTTGCGCTTAAGCACAAATATTTGCGCTTAAGCGCAAATAAAAATTTATATTCATTGATTCCCCCCTGAATTAATTTTAAATGGCACAGACCTAAACACATCACTCAAGTCTATATAGGCCCCCATATGAGGGAAGCAATCCCCCAGTAATCCCTATATATCCCTTTTATGACATGGAAATGGTATAGATCTGTGCATGATATGTCTCATTTATAAAATATTCTTGATCTCTGTGATGGAGACACACAGTCATGGGGACAGGGATGCTGATACTATGAAAATAGGGTTTTTTCCCCCTATTTCAAGTCAATAAGTACACCATATGAACGAAGCAAGCCCCCACGGTAACCCCTAATTCCCTTTTTATGGCCATAGAAATGGTATATATCTGCAGGAGATATCCCTTTAATAAAATATACTAGAGCTCTGGGAGTGTGACACCAATTCCCGGGACACCAGGGACAGAGATGCTGATATGCATATGGAAATATGTTTTTTTTAAACTTCGAGTCTGTATGGGGCTATTACTATGAGCCCATCATAATATACTATGAGATGGACTCAATCATTCACAATCAGAGGGAAGGAAGGGAGTGTTAGGTATTTGCGCTTAAGCGCAAATAAATTGATAGACACATATTTGCGCTTAAGCGCAAATGATTTCGCTTAAGCGCAAATTATTTATGATTAAGCGCAAATTATTTGCGCTTAAGCGCAAATATTTGCGCTTAAGCGCAAATAAATAATAAATGTGAAAATGGCCTCCCATACTGAGCAAGGTGATTGAATTTATATTTTATTTTTCGTTTCGTTTCATTTCGTAATATTCGCAGTTTATATGAGTCATGTTTTATTTAGTTTGCGTTGCTGTGTAACCCCCTTGAAATGGATGATTCTCGTTTCCGTTGCTATGTAGCCCCCTTGAAATGGGTGATCCTCGTTTCCGTTGCAGTGCGGTCCCATTGAAATGGATAATTCTCTTTTGCGTTGATATGCGACTCATTTGAACTCATTGATTTTGATTTGACTCTGTGATTCTTGTCACAACTCCTATGCGTTGTCCTCTGGTTCACTTTGATCTTTGTTTATTGTTGAACTTCCTTTCAATCCGGTTAACAACATCAAAATGCCAGCCACCAGCTCCAAAAGAGACGCACAGATGACGAGTATAAACGACCAGGAGAGATCAGTGTAGATCGTCTTTGTGACAATCTTGTCGTCGTCGTATTTAGTTCCGAAAATGGTGACAGCAATCATATAGCACGTACCTGCAATACACAATACATTTTTATATATCACATGAAACCATTAAAAAACCCAACACACATTTCCTGTTATCTCACTAGTTATGAATGAGGGTATGAAACCCCCCCCCCCCCTTTCGGTACGCGGGATTCAGGGTGTTTTGAAGCCGTACGCGGGATTCATACCCCCGAATTAACTGGTATTCGGGTTCAAGCAAAACATCTTGGACGCAGGTTTTGATGGCGCAAAGTAATATTTTGTGCTAGTTATCTGTATGAATGGGTGGGTAGAATAGCTTCTTGGGCATATTCGACCACCATGCCATCATAAACATGCTAAAAATGCTTGACGCCAGTCTAGATGCTAAGATTTTGCGATTTTCTTGTTCAGATTACAAAATTTTCGCACACCGGGCCGAACCATGGTCGGCCCGGTGTGTCATTGTCTCTCCCCTGTGGCCAATACAAAAATGCTAATAAGTTTAACAATATTTTACTACATTTGGTCAAACTTGTGGTCATCAGTTGGAGAATTTTCCAACCTGAGGGGGAGTATGAGGTTTGAAATTTCCAACACTATAGGAAAGCTTTAGTTGAGGCCAGTCTGGATGCTAGGATTTGCGATTTTCTTGTTCAAATATCAAAATTTTCTCACACCGGCCGAACAACGATGGTCAGCTCGGTGTGTCGTGGTCTCTTGCCCGTAGCCGTGTGCATTTGTATGGAGTTAGACCACTAGATGTTAGGATTTTAAAATATCTGAATTTTCTCATACCGGGAATATAGAACCATGGTTTATGAAGATATAGGGTATTAGGCCTAAACACTGAGGTGCAAGGGGGGGGTGCAAATGGAATTATGCAAAACTTGTGTTCGGTCTGATTCTGACTCAAGGAGGGGGGGGGGGTGCAGTTGGAATTTCCCAAGGTGGACACCCCCAACGGAAACCCTCTAGCCACGTCCCTGATCATAAAGTATCATTAATGGTATCATAACGGCCTCATAACGCGACCGGCATCATAATGTGTCTATGTAACTTCTATGTATTATTTCTTAACATGTATTCAGGATTCACCCCCCAAAATTAACTCGTATTCAGGATTCACCCCCCAAAATTAACTGGTATTCAGGATTCAGGGGGGGGGGTGATACCCTCATGAATAGGCGCGTGCTTCCCGCGTATCACTTGGCATCGCGCCGACAAAATGACGAACGTTTACATTGATTCAGGCATTAATACTAGACATGCATTTCGAAAAGCCGCACATGACACAAACACCAGACAATGCAAAATGATTGCTTTGTTCATTGAAGTTAAATTCTTGTCCAAGTTCGTTGCACTAACGAAAGTAGACACACAATCAAAGAGGCAAATTGGGGAACAATATTTCCGTCGCCAGCCCTAGCGCGCACTACGGTCGTGAAACGTCTCCGCCAACGCTGTAAATGTACGCATTTTGCAGCTTCGTTTAAGGATTTCGATTTGTTAAAAAGGCATAAAGCTCTATTTATTTTAATGTGATATACAAGATCTTCAACTCATTATGATGGGATATAAAATTTATGAAACTCGTTGTGAATTCGCGCTGTGGAACAAAAATGTAGGACGTTGGTTGGTCGAAATTACGTCCCATGAGTCACACGCTGACTACCGGTACTTGCTTCCAGTGGTGTGCAGACGCAACTATAGACTTGCAACAAGCTACGACAATACCTTTGGAAATTAGCGCTTAACCCTTTCATGATGGGAGCTGCGCTGGTGCAGCATCAATAAGCACGTGCCTGTGCATTCTCTTATATGTGTGAGTCTCCCATAGGGAGCCTCGCATATATAAGAGAATGCACCGGATTACAATGTCAATGTAAATAGTGTTAGGCAATGCATTCTCATATATATGCGAGGCTCCCTATAGATAATGCATTGCATATGGGATAACTACTCATCAATGATGCTTTATTATAGACAGGGTTAAAGGGGGGTACTGTAAATCCGGCCATTTATGGGACCATCTCCTTTTATACTCAACAGAATATATGCAATAAATGAATGAATCTTAGTCATGGATTAGTGCAAAATACACTCAAGTACACTATGAACGATGCAAACAACATGGCAATTATAATGAAAATGAATTTATGACTGGAGTCATAAATTCATTTTCATTATAATTACGATGTTGGTTGTATCATTCATATGGTAAATGAGTGTATTTTGCACTCATCAATGGCTCAAATGTATTCATCTGTGGTATATGTTCTGTTGAGTATAAAAGGAGATTGTCCCAAAAATGGCCGGATTTAGTGTACAATACCCCTTTAACACAGATTGATTATAATGCTGGAATACATGTATTATTGTGAAGTACACCCCTTGTTGCTGGTAGTCGGGATTCAAATGTCGATTTAAACGACATTCAATATCCTGGAATGGCCTCATGTTCATTCTGTGAAAAACATAACACCAACTGAGATGATAAGGATATGGTCCAGTTTTGTCTTAATATTAGGCATGTAACATGATTACTTCTTTGATTGATCCGATAGCCGCGCAATATATCCGATGTTTACGTCTTGTCGCCAGCGTTAGGGAAACCAAGACAACCGTTTCGTCGTCTCTCGTCGAACTGCTTCTTTCATGATGTAATTTACGTTGAACAACGTTATTGTACAACTAGGGGATTTCCCGTCAAAAATGACGGGTGACAAACACGAGATTGGAGAACATCGTGAATAATTAGTTTAAGTTGATAATAAACGCTCTTGGTTGCTAATTATTAGTTCCTTTAAGTCATTTGGTGACAACGGCAACTATCCCGTGACATTTTCCGTATCTTGTTACCTCTGGGCGCCGATTTTTCCCCACATGTTTTCTAATCTGATATTAAACGCTCTGCATTAATTTATCAGTCCCCCTTTAAGTCATCTGAGGTCGAAGACGCCTATCCAATGACATTCTCCTGGCCAAGTGACCAATGTGTAGGGGAGAGTGGGGCACAGTGGTTCACCAATTTTGAAAAGAGCATCTTGAATTTTACGGGGACCAAGTACGAGGGATATAGTGCACATTGTAAGTGTGCGAGTGATCTTTTATTATCCACACTCATGACACTGCCCCGGCTATCGGGGTAGGGTGGATCAGTGAACGGGGTACTATGGATCAATATTAAAACTCAATGATTAAGTACTGTTGATGAAATTTTGTTGAAAACTTGCAGTTGTTAGTGCACGTGTGCAGAGCCAGTATGATGTCGGACCATAGTAAGAACTGGCATCTAAAGAAAATAGACGGAATTGAGGTGAATTGTTAAAATTGCCCGCCCTATACATATGAATTGAAAACAATTAAGGATATAATGTTGTTATGTAGGTTAGGAGGTCAGGTTAGTGCCACCACAATGTTTGTGAAAGCCTGAATGGGGCACAAACCTAGCTGGTCGTCACAACTACATGTACCTACCAACATTCAACCCGTGTGTGTCCTATAATCGTGGACTAAGCACATCATGATATGGGGCATTAATGGTTCATAATTATATAATCACACACCCCCCTCTCCATTCACATAATTAGCTTCCTTAAGAATCAGTACAAATCGCGATACGGTTACACGAATGTTTCCGACGTTCACCAGGCAATAACTGTCGACCACTTCATAAAAAGCGATGAACACCTACGTCACTCCAAGCGGACCTTGTGCACGCGCTCGGTGCGTGGTGTCCCTGTACCCCGTACCACACTTTGTTCGACCTAAATAGGCAAAGGACTGAGAACTGGTATCGGTTCCCTATTTGAATCCCTCTGGACGACGGCCATTTTGAATTGGGGTGGGGTGTGTGTGGAAATAGTCTTGCAGCTATCATACAACACCCTTTATTTGAGTGAAATATTAAAATGTTCAAACAAGGAATAGAAGTCACATTCGTCATATACGTTGAGTAAAAGCTGAAAACGGCGGCCATTTCGTAAAAGTGGCGGCCATTTTGAACATGTCGACCATTGTGATTTGTTTGTCTTCATAAATTAAGTGACATACACTGGCCATTCATGCCAAAATTGTCAGGTTTGCATCATAAAGCGAACGGCTCTGTTACTATTTGACACTTAGCCGCCTTATATATTTTGCAATGGTGACATCTATATTTGCTCTGCAAGCGCAGAAACAAATTTATGCACACAAATCAGATAAAATGTCATTATGCTCTGGTATAACGCCTATAATCTACTAAATTCTAGATGAATTATGTGCAATATCGAAATTATTTATCGTGGGTTCGCACTGGAGCTTATCATTTCTTCTCCTTTTCGAACTGGAGCCATAAAAATTTCGCACTGGAGCCACCGTGTGCTTGTCTTTTAATGTGTCACATGTAGAACTGTTCAGATGTTTCGTGAATATGTTTGCATTTTCGTGTCCTGGAGATAACAAGCTTACCAGAAAACTATGGTTTGCCCATAGGAATGTCCAATTTCTGGTCTAAAAACAAACTTTATCGCCGAAGGTTCCGAAAACTAAGTGATAAACTCCTGATTGTTCAATCTTCCGTGAGCGCTACAAATCAAATTCAACAAACACGGATACAGACGGTGATATTGAAAATTTACAATTCAATTTTGAAAGAATAATTAGGATTTTTAAGAAAATACTTACCATTTTAAGTGCCGTCACATGTATAACATTGCAGAGAGGGAAACTTAGCATTTATCGATGCGCACTGGACGATTATGCGATTTCGGACGGATTTAGCAGGAGCGGCGGCCCCCAGTGATAACGCTGTCCAACGTAAATGTAAATGACGTCATGACAAAGAAGCTTATATTAAAGAAGTGGATCCGTGTGAGGACATGCAGAGCACTGCTCCCCCCCCCACCACAACCCCCTACCAATGTGTATACTGATCATGCAGTTGCTGTAAATATCATATAGCTGTGTATACTGACCAGTGATTATACATATATTATAGCTGTGTATACTGACCAGTGATTATACATATTATAACTGAGAATACTGACCAGTGATTAAACATATCATATAGCTGTCACATATTATAGCTGGGTATACTAACCAGTGGTTATGCATATTATAGTTGTGTATACTGACCAGTGAGTATACATACATGTATAATAGATATGTGTATACTGCCCAGTGATTATACATGCATATATAGATGTGTATACTGACCAGTGCTTATACATATTGTAGCTGTTTATACTGACCAGTAATTATACATATTGTAGCTGTTTATACTGACCAGTGATTATGCATGTTATATATGTGTATACTGATCAGTGATTATACATATTGTAGCTGTTTATACTGAGCAGTGATTATACATATTATATATGTGTATACTGACCAGTGATTATACATATTGTAGCTGTGTAAACTGACCAACGATTATGCATATTATAGATGTGTATACTGACCAGTGATTATACATAGTATAGCTGTGTATACTGACGGGTGATTTATACACAAGTGATTATACATATTATAGCTGTGTATACTGACCAGTGATTATATATATTATAGCTGTGTATACTGACCAGTCATTAAACATATTATAGTTGTGTATACCGACCAGTGATTATACATATTATAGATGTGTATACTGACCAGTGATTATACATATTGTAGCTGTGTATACTGACCAGTGATTATACATTTTATAGATGTGTATACTGACCAGTGATTATACATATTATAGCTGTGTATACTGACCAGTGATTATACATATTGTAGCTGTTTATACTGACCAGTGATTATACATATTATAGATGTGTATACTGACCAGTGATTATACATATTATAGCTGTGTATACTGACAAATGATTACACATATTATAGCTGGGTATACTAACCAGTGGTTATGCATATTATAGTTGTGTATACTGACCAGTGATTATATATACATGTATAATAGATATGTGTATACTGTCCAGTGATTATACATGCATATTATATATGTGTATACTGACCAGTGATTATACATATTGTAGCTGTTTATACTGACTAGTAATTATACATATTGTAGCTGTGTATACTGACTAGTGATTATACATATTGTAGCTGTTTATACTGACCAGTGATTATGCATGTTATATATGTGTATACTGACCAGTGATTATACATATTGTAGCTGTTTATACTGACCAGTGATTATACATATTATAGATGTGTATACTGACCAGTGGTTATACATATTGTAGATGTGTATACTGACGGGTGATTTATACACAAGTGATTATACATATTATAGCTGTGTATACTGACCAGTGATTATACATATTATAGCTGTGTATACTGACAAATGATTACACATATTATAGCTGGGTATACTAACCAGTGGTTATGCATATTATAGTTGTGTATACTGACCAGTGATTATATATACATGTATAATAGATATGTGTATACTGTCCAGTGATTATACATGCATATTATATATGTGTATACTGACCAGTGATTATACATATTGTAGCTGTTTATACTGACCAGTGATTATACATATTATAGATGTGTATACTGACCAGTGGTTATACATATTGTAGATGTGTATACTGACGGGTGATTTATACACAAGTGATTATACATATTATAGCTGTGTATACTGACCAGTGATTATACATATTATAGCTGTGTATACTGACCAGTCATTAAACATATTATAGTTGTGTATACCGACCAGTTATTATACATATTATAGCTGTGTATACTGACCAGTGATTATGCATATTATAGCTGTGTATACTGACCAGTGATTATACATATTATAGCTGTGTATACTGACCAGTGATTATGCATATTATAGCTGTGTATACTGACCAGTGATTATACATATTATAGCTGTGTATACTGACCAGTGATTATGCATATTATAGTTGTGCTTACTGACCAGTAATTATACATATTATAGCTGTGTATACTGACCAGTGTTTATACATATTATAGTTGTGTTTACTGACCAGTGATTATACATATTATAGTTGTGTATACTGACCAGTCATTATACATATTATAGCTGCGTATACTGACCAATGAGTATACATATTATAGATGTGTATACTGACCAGTGATTATGCATATTATAGCTGTGCCGATTGCGTTTTCTTTGTTGCCCTTGCATCCACACGATTCCACCCATATGTAGAGAATAACCAGCAACAAAGCTACGTTGATTCCGACGAATCCAAATATCGCCATCGCTTGTACGGCGCCCGCCCACTCTGCAAATAGAAGTCATGTGAGAGGGAGGTTTCGCAACTCACGGTGGAGTTACGCCTACGTTTAACTGTTGGTAGTCGTTCAATTCATATTTAAGGTCAACAAATTCGATATGCTATAATAATAACACATCCTCTAGGCAATACCATACGACTTCCCCGTCGTCGCCCAATGTTTCGAGTTTTCAAAAAAATATAACTCTAATATTCCCGTTATTTAGTAAAAAATTACCTTTACATTCTAACAAACTTCAGCCCAAAATTTACTAAACGGGGAAGTCCTGTGATATTGCCACCCTCTACATTCACACAATTACCTCCCGTAGGAATCAGTACATTTCGCCGTACGGTTAACATGGACGTTTCCGATGTTCATAAACCAAAAACTGAAGTCGCCACTTCAGTTATTGGCTGATGAAGGAAACGACTACGTAACTTCAAGTCGATGACGTGCACGTGCTCACTGCGTGTTGTTATTGTGAGACTGTGTTGGAATTTGAACAATATGTTATTTATAACTGCTTTGATAGTATAGAAAAGTTGTTCAAATAATTATTGTAATTCAATTGAGTATTTGTCACTAAAAACAAGCATTCTTATCGGCTGAGAGCGGCTAACTTTAGTTTTCGATTCACCGACATCGGCCGCTTCAGCGTGCATCAAATCTGAATGTAGCACGGTAAAATTTCATCGGCGCAGAACGCAGTAGCGAAACGAGCACATCCGCGCGTTGTCCATAGATACCGTCTCAGCGTGCATCAAATCTGAATGTAGCACGGTAATATTTCATCGGCGCACGGTGACAGCGGCAAAATGAAAGTCTCGATTCGTGTCATGAAAATGACTAAATTATACTTATTATACAGTTTTTTTTGTGTGCAAATGCCTTGTTATAAACGTACCCTGTTTCGTTGTACATTCTGGGATTCGAGCATGGAAGCATTTGCATGCTCGAATCCCAGAATGTAAAATTCAACAGGGTATGTTTATCTCCTAAATGTTCTATTAAAATGTACTGGTGTATGATAATAAGGAATGACTTGCAGATCGATAGGGGACATTGGTTTTGACCGGCAGAGTAATTAAACAAAGTATGTTTAATTACTCTGCCGGTCAAAATCCAATGAACCCCATCGGTCTGCAAGTCATTTGGACATTTCGCTCAGGGTGATGATGAAATTTAGGAGCGATGCATCCATGATAATTATGTGCCGAAGCAAAGAGCCAAATTTACCAGGGGGGGGGGGGGTGGACAAAAAAATTCCGGCACGTATGCCGGGGTGGGTGGGTGATCAAAGCCACCAACAAGCAATTTTTTCCGCAACTAAAAAAAAAATTCTGCTTGTTTTTTTTAGTGTTTTGGCAATGAGTAATTGGGCTTCAAAACCACTTTGAATGAGAGAAATAATGTAATTCTAACTGGTAAACTGACTGCAGGCAGTTATCGTGTTGTATTTTGTTGCACATTTTGAAATCCAAGATGGCCGCTGGCAGCCATGTTATTTTGGCCGAATTACCTCAAAATGACTCATTCCTATTTACATGTCCATGTTAACATCCATGATAAATAGTATGCACAGAAATTCATATACAGCTGTTTACAGTAAATTCCCCCCCCCCCCCCGCAAATCTCTGTTTTAGTGTTAAAAGGGGGGTGGGTGTCAAAAAATGGTCGAAAAAAACTGCCGTAAACGGAAACAAAATTGGCGGTGGGGGTGGGTGGGTACAAAAAATGATCGAAAGGGAAAAAATGCCATACGTGCCTGAATTTTTTTTTCCGACCCCCCCCCCCCCCCCCCCCTGAATTTACGGGTAAATAAAAGTTAAAGTTTTCCTCTCGGCGGATTGTGATTCTGGATTTCTTGGTGAGTGTGGAGTTCACACCCTTGAGCATTTCCAAGAGTCCAAGATGGCGTACATGTCACAAACTATGAACTAAAGCAGTCTAATATGTTTTGTTGGAGAGAATATCTTATCAAGCAAATGTATACAAATGTATTGGGATGCTATTACATTGCAGTACATTATATTGGAAATCTTGCTACTCCAATAGCAAGATGGCTGCCAAAATGGCGACCGGAATTGGAAAATTATACAATTTTTCACTCATATCTCCTATATCCGTTTTATTTCTACTGTATGGAACTGGTGGTAAATTGTGGTTTGTTTTCCTTTTATTCATTTATTATGGTTATTTGGGCAGTGGTATTTGTTGTTCCTTTGGTTCCAATACACAAACAAATGAGTTTAACTCTTTCATGATTGGAGCTTCCTAAAATTTTACAAAAACCTTGTGCCAATGCATTCTCTTATATATGCTATAGTTTACCATATACACGGAGCCTTGCATTTATAAGATAACATTCGCCAAACAACATTTACCAGTCTCTTATATATGCGAGCCGTCCCATGTGAGACTCTCATACAATACACAAGAGAATACACTGGTGTAGCACAACTCCAGTCATGAAGGGGTTCAAGAGCGTAGTATGCAATTTTACAGAAACACTCACTTTCGGTTTCTGTTGCATAATTTAAAGTGGAAAGAACATATATGAATGAGTTAATCCAGAGGAAGCATATATATTATATCTATATTTGCGGATGTATGACTGTATGTGTTCTATAGGACCAGGGGCTCCAAAGGGATTTAACAAGGGTAACTTTTTACGAGGAAGATTATAGGGCGGGTTAAAATTGTCTAAAGTGACGATGTTGGTGTCGATGTCAGAAAAGGGGGAGGGCAACAACATCTATGACATTTTTTGTCGTCGATTTACACCAAACTTATACATAATCATCTCCAATATATGAGGAGTCTAGTGGTGGGGGTCAAACGTGGTGCACTCGAAGGGGTGCACGGAGGGGGAGAGATGCACCAACAACTGGTCATTAAATTTGATAAGAATGTGTTTAGTCGCCGACAACCGCCAAGTTTATATAGTAATCTCCTGAATCTCCTTGATGTTGTGGTTTAAAGATATCAAAAATGTCGCCCGAGTCAGCGATTGGGATGGCGGCACCAAAATTGATAATAACAAATGTAGCGTAAAATTTATACATATTTTTCTCAATGATACGAGGAATATAATTGTGTGATTTAAAAACACCAAATTGATGCCGTTTTGGATGAGAGATTGGGAGGGGGCATTTACTTTGATACCAGTGCGTTTAGTCGATGTTATCCACTAAAATTATCCGTGTTATCAGGAGTCCATGTGTGTGGTTTAACCCTTTCAGTGCCAAGTCCGATTTTTGTATCAACCCATATACATGAACCCTGTGCCAATGCATTCTCTTATATATGCGAGTGGACCATAGGTCGCCTCGCATATAAGAGAATACATTGGCCTAACAAATTTTCATCATTTGTTATTATTTTTTTTACAATTGTTTACAATTTTAATAATATTTTCTTATATTCTTTAACTCTTTCAGTGCCAGATTTTATCGGCCCTGGCACTCTACAGACCGTAAATTAGGGCCGACGAGATCGGCCCCTGGCACTGAAAGAGTTAAAGATGTCAAAAGTGGTGCCGCCCGAGTCGGGTATGAGGAAGGGAATGTCACCAAAATTTATATAAATATTTTTGACGGCGATATCCACCAAATTGATACACATTCTTCTCCGTGATACGAGGAATCTAATCGCGTGTGCATGATAAATGGTCGATAAATTGATAAATTGATAAATGCCACATTGGTGCATTTGGGGAGGTGCAGTGGGCATTCTCAAAAGTTATATATTGCCATCTCCATTATCCGATGAATCTAATGATGTGATTTGAAAAACCAAGGTGGGCCCATTCGAGTCATTGGTGGGGAGGGGTGGGGCACAAAACGTGCATTAAGAAAACTGTGTCGCCAATTTTTACCAAACTTACATATTAATCAGCATCTATACATGGAATGGTGTGGTCCGACTTAAAGGTTGCGTATTAAGGGGACATGGATTAAGGACCAGAATTCCGGGATAAAACATTTTATCGCCAAGTATTACCAAAATTAGATATAAATGTAGGCATCACCGTCAGTCTAATATTGGTGTAGTTGGAAGTGGACAGAGCGCTGCCATGACCAGGTACCTATACGTCATAATTTTCTCTAAATTTCAACATTTATTTTTTTCTATATTTTCCAAAGATATCAGCAATTTACATATTGGACTAATGAGCTCTCCCAATAACTCACCGCGGATACTTCAAAACACAGTTATATCGAACAAATTCGTTTAAGAAGCCGCCGCATTCGTGAATTTTCAAATAATCTCAATTTCAAACTATCAAGTTGAAGGAAAAAATCATTATCCTTTATAACCAATGTATGCTATAGTACTATAACAACACGTGTTCACCCTCACAATATGAGAGATACGTTCTAATTATGCACAAAAAAATTGGTATAAACAAAATAACGAGAGGCCGATCACGATCGGCAGATTTGTAATCCATCCCTTGGCGATATTAAATTGCTATGTCAACAGTTTTGATTTTGAATTATAGAGAGTATATTGTTTTGTACTGAAATAGTATAGACAAATGTACATAATAACACAAATTATTTGAATATATGGGCCAAGAGAGAAGGGTTAAAATACATGTAACATCTAAACTATAGGGCCTGTCACCGCTACCATAGTGTAAGCAGTTCTATTTATCTTGATGCAAGTTACCATGTCAGAATTCAGGGACGTGGCTAGAGGATCTCCGTTTGGGGGAGGGGTACCCACCTTGGGAATTTCCAACTGCACCCCCCCCCTAAATTAAATCACAAGTTTTCCGGAATTCCATTTGCACCCCCCCTTGCACCTCAACTTCTCCCTTACAGGCCTGGCTGAACTGCTCTTGTTGTCACTATAGAACGACATAGATTGTTCTGCAAAGAATCTACACAATCATCCAGCTGATTCCGACCAGATACGCCTCATACATTTTCTAATCATTACATGTACCTGTACTGCAGGTATCATACACACATTCTTATAAAGAGCGTCTATTCTTCGGAAAAAAGGTAAACGCCAGACCATAAAGAGCGTTCCATTTGATAATATTGATTATCCAGTCTTTGATATCCATATGATATCCAAACATGATCCACCACATTAAGAAAGATCAGGCATGCGCAGAATCGATCACACTGCAACTTACTGGCGGCGGCAGTGTTCAACCACAGAGGAGAAAATATCGGGCGGTGAACACGTCTCTTCAACATTTCAAGAGAGTATTCAGTGAGAACCAGATTGGCATTCTATCGCTGAATTAGTTCGCCATTGAGTTGTTATCTCCTGGTAAATATTTTATTAACTATTTTGCAAAAATAAATAAATAAATAAATAAATAAATAAAACATCACACAGATTATTTCCTAACATCAACATTGAATCAGCGCCAAAATTTCAAAACCCCAAATGTGACAAATCATTAAAACCCTAAAAGCAAAGATGACAATGAGGAATAGACTATAAGCGGCAAACGATTGAACTAAGTGATTATCGACACCTCGTGCAGGTACCCCCGGAAACAATAGCCGTCGGCAGATCGAGATGCTCCCGGTCAGGCGTAGGAATAGAACCATGGCACTATATACTGGTATCAGAAAATTTAGAGATCTGAACCTGAAAATTGCATAAATCCTAACATTTAGTGGACTAATTTCAGACAAGTTAACACGGGCGAGAGACCAGGACGGTCCGGTGTGAGAAATTTTGAAATCTGAACAAGAAAATCGCAAAATCCTAGCATCTAGACTATCAAAATAATATAGTTATATATCTGCAACAATAAAACAACAACAAAAGGGGATAAGAGGTGCTTCATCATAAACCTGAAAATACAAAATTAGAATGATTTATATACAAGGGGTTCAATCTATAAAAAAAAAAAAGTAATAAATTTAACATTTACGATTCCTTGTTCGAACATGGGGTGCTTCCACATTGACCAATTCTGATATTTTTGGGGCAAATTAAACCCTCATTTTCTGGTCTCAAAACTAATTAATATTTGTGTTTTATTTAACATCTAACATTCGATATTGTCACTTGATAATATATATACCACTACCCACCATCTACCATTCAGCTCTATGGGTTCATTAGTGTTAATCCTAATTACTGTTTTATTACATTGTTTGATAATGCACTGCCATGAGTGCCTTTTGTTACACATTAAGCGGTATCACCTAATCGATTAACAGATTATAATACTATACATTTGATACGCATGTCGCTCCCGTTACAAAATCAGTTTAGGCTGTTTGACTTAGATTTCCGATTTTGGGGTAAAACAAAACTTTGGCCGAAACAATTTTTTTTTGTCATTTTCCAAAAACTATCTGACCATGGGGCAATTTGTCCCATGGCAGCGTGAACCCTGGCTGTAGATCTATACGCGATGTTCAAATCTCGCGCATAGCTGTGAAGGTCGCTCGTACTGTGAATTATTTGCATTACTCATGCGTTAAAAGAGTACTCGGTATGGAGTTGATGGATAATGTTGTATGAAATCCTGATATGCGCGCGATTCCGTTGCAGCACGAGGTTGCTTCCACAATGGAGGTTAGGAATGGCAACATTGTCATGCCTTATATGTTCAGGGTAATAATCGGTATATACAGCGCATTAAAATTAATTAATTGTGACATGCGCTATATAAATAGATCGATTACATTACTATTATTATTTATTTTTTATTATTATTATTTATTCAATTTATATATATATATATTATATACATGTAGTAGTGTATACATAACACAAAACTCTCTCTCTCTCTCTCTCTCGCTTAAACGAAAATATTTCTATACTAATTGTTCGGTGCTAATGGTTTTATATTAATTTCTAAATCATTACTATTATTAGTATTATTCTGATAAAAACTTACCCGACGCCTGTCCATCCAAGTGTATATTACAGCCTTTGCCGCCCTTAACAACGGTCGAACAGCCTCTCCATAAGCCATAGCCGAACCACTCATTTGAATCTCCGGGAAACTTGTTTTTAATCCAGGCTGTGGTCGTAAACCCCAAGTTACTGAACAGGGCAGCAACGACCAGAAGGACGAAAGATATCTTCACTGTCGAGGGAACAGCAGAGAAGCCACCAACGATGGTAGTTACGATAGCCATGATGCAATGCGCGAGATCAATATATATTTGTATGATCCGCAGGGAATATAGAAAAAATGATGCTACATATATGACTCGCGAACGAATATTTTATTCAAGATCCTTAAAGGAGTACTTCACCCGATGGCTTGCTAAGTTGCATTGCTACGGAGGATACACGTACATTACATTGACGCGATTCGTGTCATAAATATAATCCGGTTATACCACAGTCACGTGATCTGTGTCCGGATAAGATACTTCCGGTTTCGTTATAACCAAAGAAATTTTATACCAATATGCTACAATATTTTCACAATGATCTGAAATTACACAATATTTAACTGCGCAACCCACTTCCACCAAAAGACAAAACACCGGGGTATTCTGAATGCCAAGCATTTGTGCATATGTGACCCGCCATATCAAATCCAGTCGGAAGTCGGGTATTCTTTAACAATTTTATAATTTCACCCATACAGAGCCCCAGACAAACATGAGCAAACGACACTCTTCTATGTGCTTCTATATATGTGTGGGGCTCCCTGCAGGGAATGGATGTTTTTTTATTTTATGTCCTAAAAATTGTATGAAACATTTATTTAAAAAAACATGATAAAAAATTGTTAAGCCAATGCATTCTCTTATATATGCGAGGCGACCTATGGTCGACTCGCATATATAAGAGAATGCATTGGCACAGGGTAAAAAAATCCCGACTCCGACTGGATTTGATATGGCGGGTCACATATGGTCGTGTTAACCCTTTCATGACGGGAGTTGCGCTAGTGCAGCATTACTATACTGTGCCAATGCATTCTCTTATAGATGCGAGTCTCCCATATGCAGCCTTGCGGGTGTTGTTGTTATTACAACTCCACCCATACATAATTATATATGTGTAAGAGATAGCCGGGCTATGACTCCTCTTATGCTGAGCTGAGGAATAGTCACACAAATCCAAGATGGCGGCCAAATTGACCACAAGAAATTGAAAAATCGCCGACTTTCACATCAGTACGCGTTATTGTCACGATTACTTCAAGCATGCTTACTTTTGTGAATTGGAGAACATTGAGTCGTAGTACTGTCCTTATATCACATCCAACAAAATGTCCCCCAGATCCAAAATGGCGCCCATAATGACGGACATATTTTGAAAAATCACCGTGTTATTGTCATGACAACTCTACCCATGCTCACAATTGAGTTAGAAATATTGAGGAGAAGTAATTATCTTACATCTCATGCAAGAAATGGTTTCCCAAATCGAAGATGGCGGCCAATATGGCGGCCGAAGTTTGACAACACGCTTAAATTCATTTACTTTCTTACAATGGGCGTTATTGTTAAGCGAATTATATCCACAATTACATGTGGATGGTGAACAATGACACGAAATATTCATTTGAGTTGGGAAATTGATACTCACAACCAAGATAGCGGCCAAACTGGTGTCCAGAAATTGAAAAGTCAACGATATTGTCACATTATATTTTCCACTATTGTCATAATATAAATTTGTATATAAGAAACGGTGCATAAATCATCTGTAGTTTCCTATTGAGAACGTCTTCAGTCGCACAGTGCATCTAGTAGCATCTTGTGAGGACGAAAACCCAGAATGAATAATCGGGATGTGGCATTTCGAAATCCATTCTCCAGTAAGCGCCGATAATGTCCGTAACCGTAGATGCGCCGAGTAGTCATATTTTGACTTCCAAGATTCAGAACAACAATACCTGAGCTGATTCTTAATTGTCATATTCAAGATTATCTGGTCCAGCTTCCGTCTCTTCGTCAGATATTAATCTATCTCGCTAACACCAATAAAGTATTCTACACTTCTTGGGAGAAGGGTCTCACTAATCAGAACGTTTCAAACAATACATATACCGGTGTCCAGCTCACGATTTTGCCTCGAAAGCTGGGAATTATTATCATTATTCTTGGCAATCTTCATTCGTGGTAGCATATGGTATATATAATTCAGCTGCTAGATATGGGATTTGAGCGTCATCTTGCGAGATAAACCAGAACGGTATACCGTCCATGAGTATCCTAGCTCTCAGAAGGACCTCTCTGTCTACATATTTATCAGCTTTGGCGACCTGATGTGGATAACAACATACACACATTCATGGTGATCATCCCAGCCAGCCACTTCTCAATATAATTATGGTTCGTCCATTCACATGTTGCACGCACGCATTGACGTACATGGACAACTTCTGTATAGGGCTTCGAAGATTGAAAGCCTATAACATTTAACAGGTGGCTCTCTGCTAAGGGCGTAGAATATACTCACACTTCTTGACCATGATCCTTTAGAAATTATGGTTCGTCCATTCACATGTTGCACGCACGCATTGACGTGCATGGACAACTTCTGTATAGGGCTTCGAAGATTGAAAGCCTATAACATTTAACAGGTGGCTCTCTGCTAAGGGCGTAGAATATACTCACACTTCTTGACCATGATCCTTTAGAAATTGTGACGTCAAACAGTCGTCTCGTCGAACAGTTCCAAGCAGATAATAACAATACACATGGTGCTAGTTTGTGGGCATTTTCCCCACCCATTTGGAAGCCGTTCTTAATCAACTGTATCAGGTGTGTACCTTTGGATACTACTATATACCCCCCCCCATAACTGGGGTGTAGTCTTAAAGACAATGCCTCTGCTAGTTTGGTATTATGTTATACTCGCGCTGGATGGTTGTCGGTAAGAACGATGAATGCCATATAACACAAGGATGACTTGTTCAATGCGAAGAATAGCCAGAAGAATGTTGCGTTGATGATATCTTGCAAACAGTTCATCGCACGTTGTGTACACCAAGTGTGTCCTCATAAGATGCTACTAATTACATTGAAAAGGGAGTGCACACTGTTTACAGTGCTTAAATTGGCCGCAGTGCCGGGCTCGTGTCCCCTACGCTGCCGAATAAGGCTCCAAAAGTGAGCCTGTTTGAGATAAAAATGTGCGTGAAGCGCACAATGGGACCATAGGCCCCTATATAGATAATGCACAAAGGGGCCGCATGGCGCCACAATGGGTATGCAGGCCCCTCCGTCGCTTAATAAAGGCTCCCGATGGGAACCTGTTTAAGTTCAAAATATGCGCGAAGCGCACAACAATTAAGGGTCACAGACCATTAGATATATGTAACAGACAAAGGGGCGGCAGAGTCTGTTTCAGTTATAGTACAGTAATAAAGTAATATAATGTTGATTTTGTTACGTTTCATATATGTGCATGCATCGGCCTATATATGTTGTGGCGGGGGTAAAATGCAGTTCTTGGTGAAAAAAATATGCCCACGCCTCCATGTATATCCCAAGAGAACCATAGCCATTACATTTCTAATGAAAATTTGTTCATGCACGCGAACACAAGAACGTAACAAAGAACATTTATTTACCCGTCACTATTGACGGACAATCCCCTAGTATATGGAATATACACCAACACGTAACGAGTAATCAACAAAAAAACCGACCCGCCACTTAAAATTTTCTGGTTACAAAACGTCGAACCGGGAATCAAAAGAAAACCGGGTTGTATCTACTGCAGCCTGTGTCGTTGCATTTAGATGGAAACACACCAGCTTCGGATCAACATGAGTTTATAGTAAAAACAAATTTGTTAACAAATATTAGCCTTCGGTACCGGAGGGGGGGGGGGGGGTCAGGAAAAAAAATCCAGACACTAGGCGCTTTTTTATTTTTTCCGCCCCCTGGGTACCCACCACCCTTAATTTTTATTTTTTCCGATTCATGGATAGGGACCCACCCCCTTCAAACTGCTTCAAATGTCTAATTTACTTAGTTGTCCTGATCTTATCCAATCTATGTTCCATATAATGATTATAAAAGCATTCCTACTTTTTATTTACCAATAAGGCTGTAAAGTTTCAAAGCAATTCTCCAATAAATGTGGGCTTTAGGTTGTGCTGATGGATTCACATTTGAAATCCAAGATGGCTGCTGGCGGCCATGTTTGTTTGAACAAATTTCGGGGAAAAAAGGGAGGCTCCCATCTTGAGGTCACCCTGGAGATCCATATGAAGTTTGGTGAAGATTGGATGAGAAATGTGACCTGTAAGATGTGCTAAAGGATTTAGTCATACAAAGAGTAAATCCAAGATGGCCACTGGCAGGCATGTTTTTCACAGAATCCGGGAAAAAATGGTAGTCACCCATCGTGAGGTCACACCGAGGATTCATATGAAGATTGGTGACGATCGGATGAGGGATAAGCTCTGTAGGGTGTCCTGAAGGATTTAGTGATGCAAAGAGTAAAATCCAAGTCGGTGAAATCGGTTAAAGTTTGTTTTAACACATTTATGTTATATTTTATTATGGTTTTTTGAATAGTCTATTTTTATTTGAAGAGTTTACATTTATTTGAAGAATCTATTAATGTTGTATGTTTTCATTTATATCAGGTTGAATAAATGATTTTTAATAGAACTATTTAAACCTGATCCTTTCCATGTCAATGTGCATTGATAGAAATTATAATAAAAACATTTAGCAAGCTGACCTTTTTAATTACCCACTGGTGTCACCCCTCATTATTAACTGATGGTGAACTCAAACCCCCTACCATTAGTTAAGTTCATACCTATTACATAATAGAAGCATTCTTAAAACCTTTCGTCCCATTATTTTGAAGAAATATTACTACAGGAACAAAATTACGGAGCCGAGTGCTAGCCGGGCTGCTGAAACACCCACCCACCCCCCGCCTAGTGTTCGGAAAAAAAATGCAGACCCCCCCCCCCCTGTCGGTGCAGATTAATATTGCATGCCAATCTGACGCTCTGGCATACCAAAAATGGCTCGGTGTGTCCATACCGATCCTCTTTCAGTGTGACTGTTTGGCGTCTGCTAAAGAACCACCAGTCGTTTTCTCGACAACTTAGAAACTTAGCGCTCCTGCATCTAGATCTATATGTGCGAATGCCTGTCTGTCTGTCTGTCTGTCTGTGTTCTATAGAAATTCACAGGGGACCACCTAGATAACACAAAAAGGGTATAATAGGGGTAACTTTTTACGAGAAAGATAATGGCGAGGGTTAGAATTTTCTAAAGTGACGCCGTTGTTATCAGGGGCAGAAAAGGGGGGAGGGGCAGAAAAAAATAATTTGTCGCCGATTGCCACCAAACTTATATATATTCATCCCCATAATATGAGGAATCTAATGGTGTGGTTTAAATATGTCAAAAGTCGCGCCGTTCGCGTCAGGGATGGGCACCAAAATTGACCAAAAATAATTATAGCGCCGAATTCCACCAAATTGATGCACATTCTTCTGAGATATTCTGATAAATTGGTGTCGTTGGGATGAGAGATTTGGGGCGGGGCGGTGGGTGGGTACTAAATCTGATAAGAATTGGTTTAGTCGCCGATTGCCACGAAACTTATACAAATTCATCCCCATGGTATGAGGTGTCTAATGGCGTGGCTTAAAGCTGTCAAAAGTGGCGTCATTCGAGTCAGGGGTGCACTGAAATGGAGAGGGGCACCAAAATTGATACACAATATTTTTAGCGCCAATTTCCACCAAATTGATACACATTCTTATCCATAATATGAGGAATCTAATCGTGAAATTTTAGAGACGTCATATTGGTGCTGCTTTGGTGAGAGATGGGGGTGGGGTGGGGTGGGCACTAAATTTGATACAAATTTGTTAAGTCGCGGATTAGCACCAAACTTACAAATAATAATCTCCATGATATCAGGAGTCTAGTTGTGTGGTTTAAAGATGTCAAAAGTGGGGGCATTCGAGTCAGGGGTGCCTAGAGGGTGAGATGGACACAAACATTGATAAACAATATGTTTAGCGTCAATTTCCACCTGATTGATACATATTCTTCTCCGTGATACGAATAATCTAATCGTGTGGTTTAAATGCGCCAAATTTGTGCCTTTTGGGTGAGAGATATGCAATGGTGGCCCTAAATTTGATACGAATTTGTATACTCGCCAATTTTCATAAATTTTACCTATATTCATCTCTATAATGACTCTAAGTGTGTGGTTTAATGATGTCAAAAGTGGCGCCGCTTGTGTCCGAAATAGGGAAGGGAGGGTCACCAAAAACTTATAAAAATATGTTTAGTGCCAATTACCATCAAACTCACAAACGTTCTTCTCAAATGATACAATGAATCAAATATTTGCGAATATCTGTCTGTGTTATATATATATAACTTTAAGGGTACAATCGAGATGGCACCAAGGCGGTCTAATAGGGGTAACTTTTTACGAGTAAGATAATGGTGCGGGTTAAAATTTTCTAAAGTGACGTTGTTTGTGTCAGTGGATGGGGCTATTTTTAGCGCAGATTTCGACCAAATTGATATATTATTCTTCTCCGTGATACGAGGAATATAAACGTGTGATATAAAGACGCGAAATTGGTGCCGTTTGGGTGAGAGATTGGGGGGGGGGGTAATAACTATGATAAGAATTTGTTTAGTTGCCGATTACCACCAAACTTATATATAATCATCTCATTATATAATGCATGCACGAGTCTAATAGACGTGGTTTAAATATGACAAAAGTGGCGCGGTTCAAGTCATGCATGAGAGGAGTTACACCAAAGTTGATACAAATATATTTAGCACTGATTCCACCAAATTCATGCACGTTCTTCTCTAATGGTATGATGAATTAAATCACATTTGGGGTCGTTTTGGGTCATGGATGGTGAGAGGAGATTCACTTGCATTTATAAGATTGTTCAATTCGCCGATATCCAACAAAGTTATATATAGTCATCTCCCAGGCCATCTCCATGTCGTTCTAAGGAGTTTTTGGCATTCCAATTTCACAATCTCGACAAATAGTGACCGAATTAAGTCACTTGAACAATTATATCTTCTCAACTGTCATATTTATGTGGGGATAGAAATCAGGGCATTCCTATAATGATCTAGCAACACAGATACATAGAAGAAAGCATTAAAAGTATATTTATATATCAATCTATTTAAGAGATACATATATATTCATTCAAACTGAGGGACCTTGAATCGTCAGAGGATTGCATATTATAATGGCTCATGTAGATATTATAACACGATTGAGTCTGTCCCATTCAATATAGTTTATACACAAAAAGTTACAATTGCCAAGAGATATGGAAATGTAGAGCAGGCCTGTTCAAAAATAGTGGTCACATTGTGCAGTCAAATGTGGTTACTTCTCAGATAAAGGAAAACGCAGTCCAAAGCACATGACTTTTCAGGATCCTCCAATAGTGACATCTGACAAGCGTATATCTGTCCGATACAGAGGATTTCTTTCATCGCGTAACACAAACAACTCAAAATCTCACTGTGTCGGGCACATGTAGCTGCTATACGTGCATAACATCATTTCTTTTAAACTGAAAATGATTAGCCAGTATATAGAACCAGAACAGAGGAGCACCTGGGCATATCTTTAAAACATCTGTATCTTCATGAAGATATGATCAACTAGATTGATTGATTGATTGATACATCTCTATGTAAAACACAATTGTCGTCTTTTATTTTTTCGAACTAATGTGTTTATGATGTTCATGTTTCATGATATAACGTCTGAAGTATACGCAGTTGTAAATAAATAAATAAATACTTCTTTATTGATGAGACGGATTAAACGCGATAAACAAAATGATAATAGCTCCAAATTCAAATTCAAATTCAAATTGTTTATTCACATAAACCACAATCGTGGTACAAATGGTGAAAAAGAATTACAAATATAAATTACACCTTACAAGGTGAGCCACTACTTATATTCCATGTGTAAGAATCATGTTTTGTGATGCCATTTGGATATACAATTTATGAGAATACGTGTAACACTTTGAGAGCAAGAGTATTCTCTATTTCCACAGAGGGTTTCACATCACTTTAACCTGGGCAACGCCGGGTAACCCTGCTAGTGTTAAATAAAACAACTTACCAAAATAGACTAACGTGTTTTCCCTGTGGTCAGTGTTATGGCATCGAGCTGGACCATGTATTGTTTTCGTGTACTGCAGCGACTTCACACTCAATGGGAACATATTGTGAACACTTACGGAACGATGTGTACTCTGTGTACTCTGGTTAAAGGGATAATCACGCCGACTTGATGTTGGATGATAACATATTATACTGTAATGTAATAATATATGTATGGTTGTACAGTATGTAACACCAAACTGTACTATATTCACTAATGCTCTCCGACAAGGGAGGCCAATAAAGTATCAGACATACTAAAACAAAACTACGTCACTACAACCAAACATTGCAAACAAGTAGCAATACTAATTGACGAAATAAAGGAGATATTTGAATATAGAAATATTCACTTTCCTGACTTTGTCATCTATATTTTAGCAAAATCGCCCTTCCCCGGGAAATATTTGAAGTGTTTTTAAGGAGGTGCACGCAGAGCTCTCGTAAACAGGAAATGTTTAATATGAGAGATATATATACGGACACGCAGTTGAATGACAGTTATCACTTGGGTGTCATATAGAACTAGCTTGAGGACAGAAGTGATCCATAAAACCCCCCTTAATTCAACCAGGTCATCGCGCGATGTATGATCGATCACATGATGATCTAGGGGGATTAGAATTGATGTATAAAAACAGCACTGCATGTAAATATAAAATAAAATAGTGCTACATCTTATTACAGATTATTGCCATATATAATCAGTGATTATACAGACAGTCTGACAAAATAAAGTTTCAGTGACACTCTATCCGAAGAGGGGAATAATTTCATCTGTTACAGTCAATGGAGCAATTATGAATCTGGAAAGGTGAAATTTCTAAGTAATACTAGATATCGACATGACGCGATAAAATATAACGTAAATGCAATATGGCCGCTGGCGACCATTTTTTCCTATGAAATTAAAAAAATATTTGATAGCTCTCATCTGATAGATCAATATCAAGATAAATATGAAGTTTGGTGATGATCGGATGAGTGAAGTGGACTGTGGTCTGTGCTAAACGGTTTAGTAATGCTTAAAAAGATTCTTACCTTAATATTTTTATGTTCACTTTATAAACTTCACTGAGTCATCTTTGTCATGTATTGAGTTTGATATCTTTTGTTAACAGTTTATAAATCATGTATGTCTCATGTTTGTTATTTTAATTTATGTGTTTATTATCATTAAATAAAGTTGCATTCCTTAAAAAGATTCTTACCTCAATGTTTTTATGTTCACTTTATAAACTCAACTGAGTCATCTTTGTCATGTATTGAATTTGATATCTTTTGTTAACAGTTTATAAATTATGTATGTCTCGTGTTCGTTATTATATTATATATACTTTATAGTGTGTTTTCAGAACGAAAAAAAATTGAATAAAATCAACAAATTTGTAAATTTAAAAACAATTCAAACGTTGTTGTATTCCATGTCCCAGCCCGGACATATACACCAAATTTCAATAATATTCATTGAGAAACAACGGACCAAACGCTATATAACACCCGTATACATCTTTTATTCCGAATCGGACTCGGGTACATGTTATAGTAGGTACCGAATTGACACACGTCGACTGGGCGAGTTGGCCATGGGGCGATTAGGCCGATTCCGACACATTCTATAATTTACCGTATGTATCCGTTTACGCGTAGTTTACTTTAGAAAGTTCCGCAATTAATACCGTAAATAGAGCGACCTTATTTGACAGAGAATGCCTCTGTTATTGATTATCAAGTTGCTGTACATTAAAAACGACAAATTCACATGCTCGTTCAAGCGCAGTAGTCTATTTTCCCCATGTTAAAGGACGTCCACAAATACTAAATAACGCTAACCTACTGCCGAATGTTTGACACGACAACTGTTAACATATTTGGGCTGAATTCATCTGACGCGGTATTATTCCTCAAAATAAACAACAAAACCATCGTTACTTGGAAATGTAGTTTGGGCTAACATTTACATAAATCCTCCAGATCAATTATCCGACACACACGTCAGATGAAAAAGTCACATGGAGTAACCGGCCAAATTGGCCGAAACAAGAAAACTAAGATGCATGCATCAGGTCAGCCACGAACTATTTAGCATAGAATAATTCAGTTCGGTTGCAGTTTCACAACGTTACAACTGACATACGATTACACCTTGAATGTGGAACTATGTAAGAGTGAATATTAATGTTCTAAATCCCATGTTTCACCTTTAGTGGTAATGGGGTCGTACTTTATTAACACGCAAGTAGTGTAATTAAGTACGGGTAATTAGAAGTAACAAATCGTTTAGTTTCTATCGTATCGGCTAAAAGGGATGAGCAGATTGCTGATGATGAATGCTCTCGTTAGCTGCCAATATAATGTGCATATTTGCCCCGTTACGTTTATACACTGTAGCATTGGCGGGCCAGAGTGTGTTGACATGTTAAGTGTTTGGTTCATTAATAACAGATCAGCAGGGATTTGTCGTGACAACGTATACGTGGAAATATGCTACCTAAACGGTTAAATTAACGGTTGATCTATTACACCACCGTGTATACTCGGTTTAAATAGGTATATTATATAGGGACGTGTGCTCAATTTTGGTGCGGACCGATGATCAAAAAAAATCAGAGGTAAATGTCGGCGGGCGGGAGGGCCATTTTTTCAATAATTTTAAAAGAAATTGAACAGTTGCAGCAGCAGCAAAAAAAGGGTGTACAATTGGCAAATGATGAGGGGCGGCGTGACGTGTAACTAGGATTGAAATTAGATATGCAATTTGGAGATTATTGGATGAGGGATGTTATATTAATTATATTAAAGGGACGAGGGGGCTTAGTTGTCGAAAATATTCATATTTGTTCCAAACACCGTAAGCAGAAAAATATTAAAACGCATACATTTTGGTTCAAATATACGATCACTATCGCGTAAACATCATGCTCACATAAAGACCTACTAAATTTTACCTAAACAAGAGTCTGATTGTGTTATAGAAGGCAGCACAATGCTACTGGCTAATCACACACAAATGGTATAAACGCTCTTTATTATTTCCAAATAAGGAATTGAGCAACAAAGAACGCTCTTTATGTTTACCATCATAATATAAAGAAACACCAAGAAAGTAACTTTTTATGCTTTGTTTACATAACAATCGTCAAATTTACGACAATAACATACTGTTTATGAGATATTTCTCATTTGTATATTAACAAAGTATGTCTATATTTGAATATTATTTTTGTTTGTAGCGGTTTTTGACAGGTGGAAATATGTTCACAGGATACCCACCAAGGCCTTCCGTACCTTTAAGGTATACCGCAACTTTGTTTCTTGTCAATAGCAGAATACATAATGCTATTAAGAAGTGACACAAAACACAGAACATTTTTTTTAATTATAAGTATTGAGCAGTGAGAAATATTTGAGTCGAGGAAACCAGTAACGAAAGGCGATATTAACATGATTTCTGTCAGCGAATAATTGTTTACGTTCCAATGAATATTAAAATGTACTGAAAACAAACTGCTAATGGGTGCCAGACTTTCATAAACACAAATTATGTATTAATGGTGTAACGACATATTTCGTTCTTAATTGTCTAAAAAAATAGGGGATGGGGATGTTTGGATCTCTAGTTTAACGACATTTTTCGGTCTTTAATAGTTTAATGACATTTTTCGGTCTTTATAATATCTCAAGATATAGGGGGTATTTGGATCTCTAGTTTAACGACATTTTTCGGTCTTTATAGTTTAACGACATTCTCGGTCTTTAATATTTCAAGATATAGGGGCCCTTAGTGGGTATTTGGATCTCTAGTTTAACGACATTTTTCGGTCTTTGATAGCAAAATGGAAGAAGTACATCTTTGGAAAGATGTGGTGGCCCTAAAAAGGAAAGTTGTTTGGTGATCTTGAAATGCAGTTTTTCTGAACAGTCTTCCTTGATTAAAGTGATGTGAAACACTCCGGCAGACAACGGGCAGAGTGATCAAATAGAAATTAAGAATAATCTTTCTCAAAGTAGTTATTTGTTACGAATATTAATCCAAATGGATGATACACAACGTCATTCTTATATATTAGTTAAATGCAATGACTCTCGATGGCGAAATCATTTTTGTTTAATTATAGCCGATAGTTGCGCCCCGAATCGAGATGTAAATATTTACAATTTGGAGTAGTTCAGACGATGTTCTCTATGAAGTGGGGTGGTAGATTTTTTGGAAATTTTCAGTGATGTTAGTAGAATGATAACATTCCCCAGGTTGGCAAAGTGCCTGAGCACTAACTTATCAATTTCTCGCACCCGAAAAAGTCCATAACAAGTCCATAATATGTCTTTAAGCATATATATAAATCTCCGAAAACCAAAATTCTAAAGCATTAAACGATTTCTTGAAATACAGTTTTTCTGAACAGTCTTCCTTGATTAAAGTGATGTGAAACACTCCGGCAGACACCGGGCAGAGTGATCAAATAGAAATTAAGAATAATCTTTCTCAAAGTAGTTATTCGTTACGAATATTAATCCAAATGGATGATACACAACGTCATTCTTATATATTAGTTAAATGCAATGACTCTCGATGGTGAAATCATTTTTGTTTAATTATAGCCGAAAGTTGCGCCCCGAATCGAGATGTAAATATTTACAATTTGGAGTAGTTCAGACGATGTTCTCTATGAAGTGGTGTGGCAGATTTTTTTGGAAATTTTCAGTGATGTTAGTAGAATGATAACATTCCCCAGGTTGGCAAAGTGCCTGAGCACTAACTTATCAATTTCTCGCACCCGAAAAAGTCCATAACAAGTCCATAATATGTCTTTAAGCATATATATAAATCTCCGAAAACAAAAATTCTAAAGCATTAAACGATTTGCTATATTTCCAGGGCATATATTTCATTTGATTTTGCGAGAATCCATATATACTTTTTCACGAGAATCCAGGGTAATATTTGCGAGAATATTTACGAGAATCTAGATTTGGATTCTCGCCGAAATATAATCCCTGATTTCACTCTGAAGTGTGCCTAAATGGCATAAATTGTACCGTGGTTCCCATGTTCGCCAAAGTGGCATAAATTTATTTCAGGATAATACTAATTCTAGGCATTCATTTATATCACTGATATCAGGACAATAAATAGCCATTTCCATTGCATGGAACAAAGAGTGTTATTGTTTATCGGTGTTGTTTTTGGAAGTGGTGGTAGTTAAATTTTATACATTTCGACCCCCAATAAGTATTTCCGAACAAATGAATTATTAACAAGCGTGACATGACATCATTGACGAAGATAATTAACACCGATCTACAAGCAATTAAAGTCTTAAAATGAGCTAAAATTTAACATTTTCTTTAAAAAATTTACATTTTTATCTCTCGCGACATAATTGTCACCAATAAAAACAAATTTGATTCATCGTGGAAGTTAGTCGGTGACTATAAATAATGTCACCATTCAACTGAATGTTGTTGAGCATATTTCAACCAATTTTGGAAGTTTAAATGAATATTTTCTTCACACGCAAAGTAAAATTGACAAATTTCAGGATTTTAGCCTGCTTCGTTGGGACCAAAATTTGTTGTGCACACTCAAGAAACGTCTACCGACACTCGCTAGGCCAAATTATGCCATGACCATGCTATAAACTAGCTTGAAATTGGCAAAACAATGAATTTTTTTTGGTTGAAAAAATTTACATGGGAATCTCCAGGCATAGAGAACGATTATTTTTCGATAAAAACGAAAATAATGCGAAATGAAATTCGGCACTCGTCAGAATGGTGCAGAATAACATACGAGTCTTGTTATATGCGAAAATTTGACCTCATTCGATAAATTAGTCTCGTAATTAAGGAATGTGGAATTCCGTCGCACTATAGTGTTACTGTACATGGCCGACGCAATTTTGAAATGTAAACACGCATCAAACACGCATCAAATTTACCTTTTGTGAGAATAACAAAAGCGCAACCTTGATCAAAGTAATACAATACACAACAACACATAGAATAAAACTGATATAAATGAGAATAAGACGCGTATTCAGACGTGGAATTTGACAACATTTCTTCGCTATAAATATATCTGACCGAGATGCAGCTGTTTTGCGCACGTCACTTTCCATATTTGGAATTTCCATATATGGGATTTGTGTTAACCTCAATACCGATCAAGTTATCTTAGCATAAACATAAACTATATTGTAATTTATGCAACTACGACCCTGGTAACCCTGATAACTAATAAAATATACCGGCCAATTCATTTTAAGATCGTTATTTCACTTTGCTTTAGGCATAAATACACTCTTAAACGCACATAAACGACCCATTGGCGTTAAATTAAATATACTCGGTATTTATTAATATTAGTTTTTTATTGCTCAGTATAGAGTTAGACCCTTGACACCTGTCAATATATTTGGGCTGAATTCATATGATGCGGTATTATTCCTCGAAATAAACAACAAAGCCGTCGTTACTTAGAAATGTCGTTTGGGCTAACATTTACACAAATCCTCCGTGTGTTCTCCTCAATTGACACGCAGGTTCTCAGTCGACACACAGGTTATCCCAGAAACCGGTGTGAAATAAACAGCCAAGGTTTGGCTGAAATGACAGTTTACATCCACTTATGTTTCGCCCTTTCAGTACTAAAATACTCCGTTATAAAAGTGCGCAATGAAATGGTCTATTATTAATCTGGAATTCAGGAACATTAAGCAACCGACAAATAATACAAGTACATATAAGGAGTCCCGTTTATTGATTTATTGGAGGGAAATGTTCAGAAAATAAGTTCAATAACCCGTCATTGAAACTATTATGTGAACATTTCCTGAGGGATAACTACTCGCCAATGAGTATTTAGTATAGAAAGGGATTACTAATTTCTTTCAAACAAACAAATTATTTACAGAGTAATAACTTCGAATTCTAGAGACGAACTTTAAAGAAATATTGTGGACGTACAGTAATGCCCTAAGTAATCGACCTCTTAACCAAAGCAGAATTATGGGTAACTTTTCAGGATTGGCAACGAATGGCAACAAGCCATATTTCCGACTAAATCCTGAAAAGTTACCCATAATTCTGCTTTGGTTAAGAGGTCGATTACTTTGGGCATTACCTTATGTCAGTGCATGAATAGAACCAATTAATTAGTATCCAAACACATTATCTCCACTGGAAGAAATTAGCAATCCAATATAATATTTCGAAAATTCATACCACCGTGTATCTATTGCACCATTTCTGAGAACACAACGTTTGAACTACTCATATAAATGTAAATATTTGCTACTTTTGCAATCCGTTATTAAATGCAATCCGGAATTAAGTCAGCTGCGTTGGACGAATTTGTATCTTATTCTTACCACTTTCAGTGTGCTTAAGAAAATAAAAATTCAGTAAAATCATCAAAAATGAATATTTGTTTCAAAATGAAAACAGTCTTATAATTGCTTATTCCAAGGCAGATTCCAAATTTGATAGAGCGGTCACGTACCACCGGGTTGTAGGAACTGATGGTGATATCGGTGCTATGTCGACTTATTTCACAACATATACACCTTCCTCTGCACTATACATACATACCAAATGATTTGCCGTTCTTATATATGCACTATATACACATCACTTATATAAATTGACCCTTTTTATATATATTTGACGTTATGCTATACCTCCGAATGCGTTAAAACTTATTTTCTAAATTGTTAAGACCAAACATCCTTGAACATCGGGTTATGGTCCTTTCAATTCCACCTGCTAGTAACGACGATTCTAATATTGCGTTGTGCGCTTTTATTATATGCTATCTACATGTACATTTTCGGCTATTTTGCAAGATTCACCACGGTTGCTTTCAGATAGACATGCACAATATAAAATTATATCGCCGCTATGCCACCTTATTTAGGGATCTACTAAAAGACGGGACGGGACGCTTTTCCGGGACGGGACGGAACGATTTGTCTAAAAGACGGGACGGGACGGAACGAATATTTAAAAGTCATTTTATTCGGAAATGAATGAGTTTAGAGGCACAAACATGGTCTCAACTTTTTTATTGGTATCCACTCTATACGAATGTGATGTTTTCCCGATAAAATTGAGCGTATGCTGAACGGTGAGCGTTCGAATAGCGAAGCGTCGAAATTAGGGAAATTGATCACTTCTGGGACGATAATCTAAACACTAAAAGTCATATTTCGTTTACATTTTCATGTTTGGGTGACGGATTATTGCAGAAAATGCTAGTCTAATATATACTAAATAGTAAAATAGAAGTTTGAACTTGTTTTCTGCTGATAAAAGTAGTGTTTTTATCGACGGGACGATGACACCTCCATTCTTGAAAAATCTGCATTGCGCCGAACGAAAATCGTCGAAAATGTTAACAGAAAAACTAGCATTATGTTCACATTTTCATGTTTGGGTGACGGATTTTTGCAGAAAATGCTAGTCTAATATATACTAAATAGTAAAATAGAAGTTTGAACTTGTTTTCTGATGGTAAAAGTGGTGTTTTTATCGACGGGACGATGACACCTCCATTCGTGAAAAATCTGCATTGCGCCGAACGAAAATCGTCGAAAATCTTAACAGAAAAACTAGCATTATGTTCATATTTTCATGTTTGGGTAACGGATTTTTGCAGAAAATGCTAGTCTAATATATACTAAATAGTAAAATAGAAGTTTGAACTTGTTTTCTGATGGTAAAAGTGGTATTTTTATCGACGGGACGATGACACCTCCATTCTTGAAAAATCTGCATTGCGCCGAACGAAAATCGTCGAAAATCTTAACAGAAAAACTAGCATTATGTTCACATTTTCATGTTTGGGTGACGGATTTTTGCAGAAAATGCTAGTCTAATATATACTAAATAGTAAAATAGAAGTTTGAACTTGTTTTCTGATGGTAAAAGTGGTGTTTTTATCGACGGGACGATGACACCTCCATTCGTGAAAAATCTGCATTGCGCCGAACGAAAATCGTCGAAAATCTTAACAGAAACACTAGCATTATGTTCATATTTTCATGTTTGGGTAACGGATTTTTGCAGAAAATGCTAGTCTAATATATACTAAATAGTAAAATAGAAGTTTGAACTTGTTTTCTGATGGTAAAAGTGGTGTTTTTATCGACGGGACGATGACACCTCCATTCTTGAAAAATCTGCATTGCGCCGAACGAAAATCGTCGAAAATCTTAACAGAAAAACTAGCATTATGTTCACATTTTCATGTTTGGGTGACGGATTTTTGCAGAAAATGCTAGACTAATATATACTAAATAGTAAAATAGAAGTTTGAACTTGTTTTCTGATGGTAAAAGTGGTATTTTTATCGACGGGACGATGACACCTCCATTCTTGAAAAATCTGCATTGCGCCGAACGTTCAAACTTCTATTTTACTATTTAGTATATATTAGACTAGCATTTTCTGCAAAAATCCGTCACCCAAACATGAAAATGTGAACATAATGCTAGTTTTTCTGTTAACATTTTCGACGATTTTCGTTCGGCGCAATGCAGATTTTTCAAGAATGGAGGTGTCATCGTCCCGTCGATAAAAACACCACTTTTACCATCAGAAAACAAGTTCAAACTTCTATTTTACTATTTAGTATATATTAGACTAGCATTTTCTGCAAAATTCCGTCACCCAAACATGAAAATGTGAACATAATGCTAGTTTTTCGGTTAAGATTTTCGACGATTTTCGTTCGGCTCAATGCAGATTTTTCAAGAATGGAGGTGTCATCGTCCCGTCGATAAAAACACCACTTTTACCATCAGAAAACAAGTTCAAACTTCTATTTTACTATTTAGTATATATTAGACTAGCATTTTCTGCAAAAATCCGTCACCCAAACATGAAAATGTGAACATAATGCTACTTTTTCTGTTAAGATTTTCGACGATTTTCGTTCGGCGCAATGCAGATTTTTCAAGAATGGAGGTGTCATCGTCCCGTCGATAAAAACACCACTTTTACCACCAGAAAACAAGTTCAAACTTCTATTTTACTATTTAGTATATATCAGACTAGCATTTTCTGCAAAAATCCGTCACCCAAACATGAAAATGTGAACATAATGCTAGTTTTTCTGTTAACATTTTCGACGATTTTCGTTCGGCGCAATGCAGATTTTTCAAGAATGGAGGTGTCATCGTCCCGTCGATAAAAACACCACTTTTACCATCAGAAAACAAGTTCTAACTTCTATTTTACTATTTAGTATATATTAGACTAGCATTTTCTGCAAAAATCCGTCACCCAAACATGAAAATGTGAACATAATGCTAGTTTTTCTGTTAACATTTTCGACGATTTTCGTTCGGCGCAATGCAGATTTTTCAAGAATGGAGGTGTCATCGTCCCGTCGATAAAAACACTACTTTTATCAGCAGAAAACAAGTTCAAACTTCTATTTTACTATTTAGTATATATTAGACTAGCATTTTCTGCAATAATCCGTCACCCAAACATGAAAATGTAAACGAAATATGACTTTTAGTGTTTAGATTATCGTCCCAGAAGTGATCAATTTCCCTAATTTCGACGCTTCGCTATTCGAACGCTCACCGTTCAGCATACGCTCAATTTTATCGGGAAAACATCACATTCGTATAGAGTGGATACCAATAAACAAGTTGAGACCATGTTTGTGCCTCTAAACTCTTTCATTTCCGAATAAAATGACTTTTAAATATTCGTTCCGTCCCGTCCCGTCTTTTAGACAAATCGTTCCGTCCCGTCCCGGAAAAGCGTCCCGTCCCGTCTTTTAGTAGATCCCCCTTATTTATACTACTTTCTATTTAGTTGACTGAGCAATTGTCCATGTGCGCGTGGTCATTCATCCTTTGTGTGTCTACGACGATACAGTGCTTGCGTATATAGTATACTAGCAGGGTTACCCGGCGTTGCCCAGGTTAAAGTGATGTGAAACCCTCTGTGGATATTTGGTGGGAATAGAGAATACTCTTGCTCTCAAAGTGTTACACGTATTCTCATAAATTGTTTATCCAAATTGCATCACAAAACATGATTCTTACACATGGAATATAAGTAGTGGCTCACCTTGTCAGGTCGGAGCGATTATCATTTTGTTTATCGCGTTTAATCCGTCCCACTAATAAAGAAGTATATATTTATTTACAACTGCGTATACTTCAGACGTTATAGCATGAAACATGAACATCATAAACACATTAGTTCGAAAAAATAAAAGACGACAATTGTGTTTTACATAGAGATGTATCAATCAATCAATCTAGTTTATCATATCTTCATGCAGATACAGATGTTTTAAAGATATGTCCAGGTGCTCCTCTGTTCTGGTGCTATATACTGGCTAATCATTTTCAGTTTAAAAGAAATGATGTTATGCGCGTATAGCAGCTACATGTGCCCGACACAGCGAGAATTTGAGTTGTTTATGTTAGGCGATGAGTCTGTTCTAAAAAATGAAAGAAATCCTCTGTATCGAGCAGATATACCCTTGTCAGATGTCACTATTGGAGGATCCGGAAAAGTCATGTGCTACGGACTGCGTTTTCCTTTATTTCAGAAGTAACCATATTTGACTGCACAATGTGACCACTATTTTTGAACAGGCCTGCTCTACATATCCATATCTCTTGGCAATTGTAACTTTTTTTGTGGAAACTATATTGAATGGTACAGACTCAATCGTGTTATAATATATACATGAGCCATTCTAATATGCAATCCTCTGACGATTCAAGGTCCCTCAGTTTGAATGTGCATATATGAATCTCTTAAATAGATTGATATAAATATACTTTTAATGCTTACTTCTATGTATCTGTGTGCTAGATCATTAGAGGAATGCCCTGATTTCCATCCCCATATAAATATGACAGTTGAGAAGATATAATTGTTCAAGTGACTTAATTCGGTCACCATTTGTCGAGATTGTGAAATTGGAATGCCAAAAACTCCTTAGAATGACATGGAGATGGCCTGGGAGATGACTATATATAACTTTGTTGGATATCGGCGAATTGAACAATCTTATAAATACTAGTGAATCTCCTCTCGCCATCCATGACCCAAACGACCCCAAATGTGATTTAATTCATCATATCATTAGAGAAGAACGTGCATGCATTTGGTGGAATTAGTGCTAAATATATTTGTATCAACTTTGGTGCAACTCCCCCCATGCATGACTTGAACCGCGCCACATTTGTCATATTTAAACCACGTCTATTAGACTCATGAATGCATTGTATAATGGAGAAATTATATATAAGTTTGGTGGTAATCGGCAACTAAACAAATTCTTATTATAGTTATTACCCCGGGGGCCAATCTCTCACCCAAACGGCACCAATTTCGCGTCTTTAAATCACACGTTTATATTCCTCGTATCACGGAGAAGAATAATATATCAATTTGGTCGAAATCTGCGCTAAAAATAGCCCCTCCGCTGACGCCAACAACGTCACTTTAGAAAATTATAACCCGCACCATTATCTTACTCGTAAAAAGTTACCCCTGTTAGACCGCCTTGCTGCCATCTCGATTGTACCCTTAAAGTTATATATAGAACACAGACAGATATTCGCAAATATTTCATTCATGGTATCATTTGAGAAGAACGTGTATGATGAGCTTGATGGTAATTGGTACTAAACATATTTTTATAAGTTTTTGGTGACCCTCCCGTCCCTATTTCGGACTCAAGCGGTGCCACTTTTGACATCATTAAACCACACACTTAGACTCATTATAGAGATGAATATGTATAAAATTTATGAAACTTGGCGAGTATACAAATTCGTATCAAATTTAGGGCCACCATTGCATATCTCTCACACAAAAGGCACCAATTTGGCGCATTTAAACCACACGATTAGATTATTCGTATCACGGAGAAGAATATGTATCAATCAGGTGGAAATCGGCGCTAAACATATTGTTTATCAATGTTTGTGTCCCTCTCACCCTCTAGGCACCCCTGACTCGAATGGCCCAACTTTTGACATCTTTAAACCACACAATAAGACTCCTGATATCATAGAGATTAGTATTTGTAAGTTTGGTGCTAATCCGCGACTAAACAAATTTTCATCAAATTTAGAGAACCACCCCACTCCATCTCTCACCAAACCAGCACCAATATGACGTCTTTAAAATAACACGATTATATTCCTCATATCATGGATAAGAATGTGTATCAATTTGGTGGAAATTGGCGCTAACAATATTTTGTATCAATTTTGGTGCCCCTCTCCCTTCAGTGCACCCCTGACTCGAATGACGCCACTTTTGACAGCTTTAAGCCACGCCATTAGACACCTCATACCATGCGGATGAATTTGTATAAGTTTGGTGGCAATCGGCGACAAAACCAATTCTTATCAGATTTAGTACCCACCCACCGCCCCCCCCCAATCTCTCATCCCAACGACACCAATTTTGGCGTCTTTAAATCACACAATAAGATTCCTTGTATCATGGAGAAGATCTTAGAAGAATGTGCATCAATTTGGTGGAATTCGGCGCTAAAATTATTTTGATCAATTTTGGTGCCCCTCTCCCCTTCCGGGCATCCCTGGCGCGAACGGCGCGACTTTTGACATATTTAAACCACACCATTAGATTCCTCATATTATGGGGATGATTATATATGTTTGGTGGCAATCGGCGACAATTGTTTTTCTGCCCCTCCCCCTTGTCTGCCCCTGACAACAACGGCGTCACTTTAGAAAATTCTAACCTTCGCCATTATATTTCTCGTAAAAAGTTACCCCTATTAGACCCCTTTTGTGCCATCTAGGTGGTCCCCTGTGAATTTCTATAGAACACAGACAGACAGACAGACATATTTTAGGGGGTCCATCCACCATCATTCCGCGTCCGCGGTTTAAGTGCTACAGGTCAACGTTCTGGAGTAGCATTCCATATATATGGCTTTTTAATATTCATGATTTCATATATGGAATTCAAGAATATTCAAAAGCTCAACATAATTTTGGAATGCTATTCCAGAACTTTGACCTGCATGTAGGACTGAATGCGCGGTACGGGTCTGGATGGATCCAATATGGTATAGCGACTCAATGATCTCGCTTATTGCATGCATACCTCATTTTGCTACAGCACACAATGCTACTCGATTGGTTTTTAATATCCCATGGTTTTGGGCACTACATTTCCCAAATTCACAAAACTAGTATTATGTTACCATGCAGGTTCGCTGAAACTGGTATTTTGATACCCATGCTTAGCTAATGTATATATTCGATTCGGCAATTTCATCCCGTGTTCGATTCGAAATTCGATTAGACGGCGTGTAAACCAAACCCCCTCATTCGTCCAAATCCTGAGCAAATTCCCATTCGCCCTTGTTTTAACATGACATTCACATGATCGAGAGTAAAATTATTTCAAAATATATTCTGGCGCGCCGTGCCGTACATTGTTTTAATTCTTACATCCCAACGCGTGCAATAAGATGCGATTCGCGAATTTACAGCGCAAGAACTACATACAAAACAGTTGTATTTACCATGTAAACATCCGGGCGACTGGATGAGACAATTTTACACCGAATAAACGACCCGGTTCCCAGCAGGAGAACGTCGGCACATTAAACACGGATACCTGACGAAGATGTGACATGTAAGATGATTATAAAGCGCACCGACAACTACCCATTGTTTGTAAACATTTTAATCTTATATGCAGCTGCATATACGGACATCATACACACCGGCATGTCGCAGTATCACTGTACATCGGGTGGATGCATGGTTGGCCTTATTTAAAATAGTGACACAAGTTTCGGTTGGATTTACATTTAAGTTGCAATGTCAAATGTAACTTTTCGACCTGGTAAGCCTGTTATTGTTCTGTTCCTAAGTAGCTACTTTGTGGGTGCTTAATTGAATCGCTTAGTCTGAAATTATACGCATTTTCGTTTCCTTTCAAAACGGCAATGTCGATAACTTTTGGTTGAACAAAAATGTGTTCTTTTCAAATTCAAAACTTTGCAGACAATAAGGTGAAATTTTAACGGGTGTTGTTATCTTAATTCATCGGATTCGAGATACACTGATGTGGGACTTCTAGACTGATACTGCTGTATAAAAGCGCTCGACCATCCGACATATATGGCCGGAACGACATTATCACGTGTATACACATATGGAGAGTCCATCTATGATACAGGTCGGGGCGCTAGTTTCTCCCAACTGGTCACTTGCTAAGTAGTCACACTGTCGGGAGCTGCGCTGGGTCAGCATTAAATATACTGCATGTTGCAGTGCATTATCTTATATAGGTGTATGCGAGTCTCCCATAGGGAGCCTTGCGTATATACTAGAATGCACTGGCTTACAGGGTCAAGGTAAATATTGTTAGCTAGCTAGGCCAATGTATTCTATGATACATGTATATGCGATGCTTCTTATGGGAAACTCACATTTATAAGAGAATGCATTGGCACATGCAGGGTTTTCGCAAAATTTCAGGAAGCTCCAATCATGGAATGACCTCTCACATTATTTCTCCGAATAGATAGCTTTAACATGCAGCACATCGAGCTCTTATGAAATGTGCGAACGCGGGGATAAACGTTTTCCGAATGAAGTTTGTCCGAATATTGCTGCATTGAAAATAGTTATTGTTCATTTATGGTCCAAATAATGATTACATATTGGTATAGTCCTATGAGTGCCCATTTATTGTAACGCATTATATATTTATTGTCCTATGAATGCCCATGTATTGCCAATATAACGCATTATATATTTATTGTCCTATGAATGCCCATGTATTGCCAATATAACGCATTATATATTTATTGCCCTATATGAATGCCCATTTATTGAAAAATATCCGAAAATCATATTCGAGTAAATATTTATGAATTTACTACACGGTTAGCGTTGTTAGTTTGCAAAATTATGACCGTAAAAGTTGTGTTTACATAACAATGGTTTTAAAACACGAAAGTTTAGTCCGGCCACCAAGTCACAAATGCTTGTATAAAGTGTGTTTTTCTCAGTGAATTCCGGTGGTCTAGAGCACCTTTCTGAAGAACCCACCAGCTGACACGCTGGGAGTCTTGCGGAATTTGGGTTAAATCAAAATGGCAGTCAAAATGGCCACCCTTACGACAATTAGATGGCTTCCACTGGATATGAAGCAGGAAAGCATAGCACTAGCGCAATGCTTACGTTCTTATACTATAGGATCACTGTGTGCCATTTCAACCGAGTTTGTGATGACAGAATTTCTGTATGCCTCGTCGATTACAAATAGTTTGGTTAATTGTACCCAATGGAACTGATTAACTGGATTTTTAACTTCTGAACTGGGTGAAGGCGACTCTTAAAACTCAAGTGTTATTTACAACACTTTCCCAGAATTTTTACAGTGACATCACAAGTTTAACACTATATAGGTGTTGGAAATGAATGGAACACCCCATAGATTTCGAGCACTGGAATATATGTTAGCAACGTATGTTTTTTCTCTTCCCCATATGATCCCATATCCTCAAATCATGACTACACGGTTAGCGTTGTTAGTTTGCAAATAACTGTAAAAGTTGTGTTTACATAACAATGGTTTAAAAACACGAAATTTTAGTCCGGCCACCAAGTCACAAATGCTTGTATAAAGTGTGTTTTTCTCAGTGAATTCCGGTGGTCTAAAGAACATTATATAGGTGTTGGAAATGAATGGAACACCTCACAGATGTCGAGCACTGGAATGCATGTTAGCAACGTATGTTTTTTCTCTTCCACATATCCTAATGTCATGACTACACGGTTAGCGTTGTTAGTTTGCAAATAACTGTAAAAGTTGTGTTTACATAACAATGGTTTCAAAACACGAAATTTTAGTCCGGCCACCAAGCCACAAATGCTTGTATAATGTGTGTTTTTCTCAGTGAATTCCGGTGGTCTAGAGCACACTATATAGGTGTCGGAAATGAATGGAACACCCATAGATGTCGAGCACTGGAATGCATGTTAGCAACGTATGTTTTTTCTCTTCCTCATATCCTAATGTCATGAATCTTGATCAGGGTGGAATCACCACAAATATTCATCAATTGATCAATTTGCATCTTGTTTCATCATTAGTAACCGTGGAGTTTGGACTGTCACTATACCACGCCAGTCATATTACGACGTAATAGGACGCGTTGTTTGAATACAACTGATTAGTTGAAGATATTTACCCCAAATTTTATGTCATTTTTCGGAAATGGCCTCTTTTCACTTTTCAATATAAATCTACAAAAAGACCCGTTCTCTTTTTGTAGTTTTATAACAAGTTAAAATTTCGCAAAATTGCATAAAATGCGGTGCAAATTTCTTCAGATAATAATCTGTATCCAAACAAAGCGTCCTATGACGTCTATGCGAAAACCGGATAGTAAAATTTAAATTATCTCTCTACAAGAATATATAGGTGCCACAAATTCCCTCTCCGGGTGACACCTTGCCGCAGCTGACGCCTGGGCTATATCGGGCTCGGATCCTCCAGACTAAGTCATGTGCTATTCCTCAGGGTTCGCGCTGCCGCTTGCCAAGTTTGCCAATGGCAAAACATATTTTCATTTTGCCAAAAATATTTTCATTTGGCAAAAATTTTGGCAAGTGAGTTTTAATTATGGGATATGAACTATCTAGTCATAAACATCATCGCACGTGGGTTATTCGTCACGTGTGCCGACTTACAACAAATACAATAGGGAAACCAATCAGAGTCTTTTATAAGCCATCCATAATCCTATAGCTTATAGGATTCTGGATGGCTTATAAAAGACTGATTGGTTTATAGATGGCTCTGGTTGGCTTATAGAGGACTATGGTTGGCGTATAGCGGACTATGGTTGGTTTAGATAGGACTATGTTGGCGCATAGATGCTCAGGTGGACCCACTGGAGCTCTGTTTAACCGATATAGGGATATTGTGAATCGGTAGATTGCTCTGGTAGGCTGAATTACCGCGGTATACATGCACTTTGATACTACCCCATTCAAGAGCTATTGAAATAGCTGTGGTCGGTATTTATATATAAATGCTCTTCGATGAAGATATTAAACTATATTCGTGTTATAGTTTACCACATTCATCGCAGGCTGTAAACGCGAGCCATATGTGTATATAGGCATATATACTATAATTTTATATCTTTAACGCGGTCGTATATAATTTATGCTCGTTGTTTCAAGTATACGGCTATAAAAGTCAACTGTGAACACATGAAAACAGGATATAATTATAGCACATCACGCGCCATCTGGCAGACATGGAATATAGCAACATGCGTTTGTCGTCAGGGAAAGTTAAGTTCATGTTAGGACAGTTAGATATATAGCTTTGTGATATGCTGAATTAGATTTGGGGTAATCAAACATTTGACGACTATACACGTGTTTACCCTGGACAGAATAAATGTTTGCCTAAGAGTCTTACTTGTTCCTGGTTTGTTGTATCTCCATGTATTTATTGTATACCTGAATATTACAGGGTGATCTCCTGGCCAGATAGATTTCAAGGCTGCACATAAACCGATAATAACGACGGAGACAAACGTAGACGACAGAGACATACGCAGACGACAAACGACCGAGTGACGCGCGCATCGGACGTGAGTATGAATGTTTCTCATTCCGAAAGTAGTAGATCATGTCATGAATCTCTATTATGGCTATAACACCCGTCATATTCCACCAGTACAAAACCTGGTAACTTTTTGAAGTTTTGACAGGGAACCTTATAAAATCGAAAAAATAACACATTGAATATATTTCTTTGTTATTATCTATTTCTTAATAATGTACTTCACTGTATGTGAAGGTCCCAACTCGAAATTTCAGGATTTAAGTGACTTTGTGAGCGATTTTGCTTTGCGTTCCTGACAATTATGGATTTTTTCCTGGGTAATTAATTGAATGTTTATTGCGATATCGGCTCTCAAAAGTCACAGAAAAACATGAATTTTCGAGTTGGGACCTTCACATATAGTGAAGTATACTATTACGGAACAGATAATCATTAATAAATATATTCCCCGTGTTATTTATTCGACTTTATAAGGTTCCCTGTCAAAACTTCAAAAAGTTCCAAGGTTTTGTACTGGTGGAATATGATCTCTACGGGCGTTAGCATTAGTAGAGATTCATGGCATTATCTACAAAAGTATAGCTAACAAGGACTATATTCATACTACTGGCAAAACCATGTCTGGAAATATTGTGCGTCTGACATTTGCAGAATTAGGTCCCAACATCGGGCTAGCATCACCAAAATAATTCACCCTCTGGGGACCTCAGTCTTCTTAGGCCTCATTTTCTGGGAAGTATCTATAGTCTCAAATTTACATTGTTTTTCGTTACTGCTTACTGTTTAGTTTCTATATCACTTAATTTGCAGAAGATAACATGCATAATCGAGGTGACTAATGGGTGAACATCACCAACTTCAATTGGGGAACTTCAATCTGATCCTAGGTCTCCCATGGCAGTTGAGGCCTTAGTAGAATGAGCTTTCCGGAGAGTGATTTTGGTGACGCTAGCCCACTGTGTGGGATCGCATCACAAAATTCACCATCTAGGGACCTCAGTCTGCGAATGTCAGACGCTATTTTCAGGCTTTGGCAAAACAGTCAGGCAAATTAACTCAATTCTTCATCGACGACTTTTAATATTGCACCATTTTGAGTTGATAAATTACGGAATTACAATAAACTTCTTCATTTGTACTACGAATAGTTGCACGATTAATTCTTATTTGACGGATGTATAATATCTGAGAAACGTTAGTTTTACAGTAATAAATTTCAAATGTATAGAAATTATGCAGGGTTTTTAATGCTCATGTATACAGTAGACAGCGCATGCATGGTGAATAAACATTTTGCATAATTTTAGTTCATATTCTAGCACATACAGGACATACAGAATATACCCATCTGCGACGCTTTGTTTGAAACATTTTGAGGCAAATTTGTGAACGCGTAGCCATAATGATGAAATGTTGTGTTTTTTGGCGTATTAGCTACATGTATGAAAATACGCCTTAAATTCTCACTGTCGCGGCCATATTGAATCCATCCAGATACGTTCCGTTTTGTTAGTGCTACAATACAGGTCAAAGTTCTGGATTAGCATTCCATATATAGAATTCATAAATATTAAAAATCTCCGTATATGGAATACTACTCCAGAATTTTGACCTGTTGCACTAAAAAACGGAACGGGGCTGGGTGGATCCAATATGGCCGCGACTCAGTGACAAGGCGTATTGTAATGCAAAACTATTGCTTGCGAAACCTACGTGCTACCATTTGTTTTCTTCCAAAATGTCACTTATACAAGGCATTTCAAGAAATACCATATTAGTTTGAGCCATAACATACATATTTGAATATTATTAATGTTTGTTTTTCAAAAGGATGGAATAAACATTTTCGAAAAGAATCGGTTTTCATGCAACGCCCATTCAACTGCATGTTGTTCGCGACAATTTGATTTATATATATTCTCATAGAACTGTTAATTTCTAGATCAGAGTCATGGTTTATTTAACATTGTGGTGCAGAAAGAACAATCAATTAACGAATATAATATAATCCCCGGGGTGCATATAGAACGCATGGATAGGCAAGAGCCATTACAATAAATAGTTGTTTTTTTTCAAATCCCAGGACAGATCAAAGACAACATGTTCCTGTTGGTATCCTTATTAGGGTTGGTAGTCCTGGCAACAGGTATGGATATTCCAAGAAACATACAGACGGAATACTATGCAACAGCCACATTGATGTGTGAGGATAACATGAACGGTGCGGTTGGGAACATACGGGTTAAGGACATCTTCTGGATATTTCCTGACGGCTCCCTCAACACCGGAAGTGACATCATGACACGTGACTCCGAGAAATACATACTAAATAGTCCCGCATTGCCATATAACCTCACTATTAAGAACGTTGCAGACGACGACTTTGGTGTGTATTACTGCGTCGCTACAATGGATTATAGCAGTGTGTCGGCCCCAACAAAGGAAGACAAAATGTTGGTGTTTTATAAAGGTCTGAATGTGGAAGGACCTTCTTACGAGAAGTTGATAGAGGAGTATAAAACGAATGCCATGATTGGAGGTATCGCTGCCGCTGTTGTTTTCGTCGTTGTGGGTGGGTCGTGTCTGTTTTATCATTTTCGATATGACAGGAAAAATGATGAGAGCGATGGTGATGAAGACCCCAAGGGACATACCTCCCATAACTACGATAACAAGGGATTAGACATACAGGAATCAGCTAGATTATAGTCTCAGTTAAAGATGTTTATCTCCAGTCTATACATGTGACTAAATCATATAGATTCGTGACACCACGTAGGGAGCCTCACGCGGTTATAAGTATGCAAGCCTGCAAATGTGTCTGTCTCTCATTTGCAGAATGAGGTCCCCAGAGGGTGTATTTAGTGATGCTATCCCGCACAGCGGGCTAGCATCACCAAATTCACCATCTGGAGACCTCATTCTGCTTAGGTCTCATCTTCTGTGGAGTATCTATGGTATCAAATTAACATTGTTTTAGTTAAGTTTTCCCTTCTGGGAAGTTTCTATATCCCCTAATTTGCAGAAGATAAAATCCATAATCGAGGCGCCCAATGGGTGAACATCACCAACTTCAACTGGGGAACTTCTATCTGATCGTAGGTCTACCATAGCAGTTGAGGGCCTACGCAGAATGAGGTCCCCAGAGGGTGAATTTAGTGATGCTAGCCCGCTATGCGGGGTAGCGTCACTAAATTTCACACTCTGGGGACCTCATTCTGCAAATGACAGACACGCTATTTTCATACTTGGAAGTATGCACTTACGAATGTCATCTGCTCGCGTCTATGTGGGGCTCTAGATAGGTGGTATCAGTCTGACTGAAGTTATTTCGCAAATTCCAAGGCAGGGTTCAGCCTCGTCGCTTTGCTGGTCTGAACACTGCCACAACATATAAAAAGGTGAGGGAACCTTACATTTTGTTATCTATTTGAGAGTCATTAAGACTTGTGTCGGTCATAACTCATTCTGCATTATTATGATAAACTGAACTATCAATATATGCAATGGAAATTGGCAAGATCAAATCAGAATGAATTGCAACTGAGAAAAGTTTTAATTAGAAAGTGTTATATTTAATACATCGTATACGTGGTGGCAGTGGTAAGATCAGCGTAGCGAGAGGTCTGAACTCTGCAGTTTGACTGTTTCGGTGCAGCCTAGAAGAGGTTTCATGCCAACACTCTGATATACTGTTGTTCTTGACATTTATTTTGACATACATGTACAGTAATGTTCTAAATAATCGACTCCTTAACCACAGCAGAATTATGGGTAACTTTTCACGATTTAGTCGGAAATATGGGTTGTTGCCATTCATCGGAAAGCTCTGTGAGAAAAGTTACCCATAATTCTGCTGTGTTAAGGAGTCGATTATTTAGAGCATTACTGTATACTGGCTAGTGATTGTCCGAACAACGCTCAAATGCTGCCATGTTCATTAAACAGTTGCACCAAGTAACGAAAGCTATCCAGGATTATGTTGTGAAATGCGGAGCATTCATGTCTAATATGGTTGACTACATGTTCACATTATTCTAATAGTTCAGCTCGGATCTGCTTGTTTTTTAGATTACCGCGAACAAAAATGTGAAATGCGGTAGAAACCTACATGCCTCATGCAATTATTGGATTATTAGTTGAAATGGGCAATGGATTTAACTGCCAACTGGACCAGACTCTAGGTATGACATTTTGAATCTGAGCTTTAGTCAGGCTGACTACGAGTTACAACAACAACAACAACAACAATATTAGAGTTTTTCCAAAAAAAAAACCTTAAAACAATGAATTGCTTTTTTTGCATACAAAATGCTTCAAAACCACAATCTAATTGATATCACGCAAGCTCATATAGACCAAAGACAACATCTGTATGATTGAAATTGTAATGCTTTACTGGTTATAGTGTCATTCTATACCACCATACATGTCAATGTGTAATTGTAAAATGTATAGAAAGAACATTCGAGTTTGACCACGAGAGTACGTATTTTTCGTGTACGGTATGGTATTTCCCGCCTCTTGAAATCGTTGTATTTATTATTTACATATATACACTCAATCTAAATGAAAACCATGTAATCTGTGTAAACGTTTATAGCATGGACTCGTGCTAATTGAGTAAAATGACACATGTAACCCGATGTGGCATTCGTTCAAAGATGGCCTATACAAATTTGACAAATCTCGTATGGTAATTCATAAACATAAATTCTAATGGGAAGTGTTAGTAAGGTTGTTGTTGTAATTATAACCTATATTATATTGATTTTTTAAATTTATATAGCAAAATGTATGGTCTTCATAATCAGTTACATTGACATCATAATTATATAAACATAATTTCGAATGGTCAGCTGGGTCGGAAGAAAAGATGTTTCTATGGTTAATGCTACAGTGGCCACTGACACTGACGGCAATCTTCTCACATGACTGTTTCAAACGAGAGACTGCATGGCAACCTGTATCATAACTTCTGGTGGCGAATGATTTTCCAGCTGTGCCATGCAAGTGAACACTTTTAGGAAATTTGTCAATAGTGCCTTCTGGCAGCATGATCAATTAATGTACTTCAAGCATAGTACCAGAAATTATTGTTGTTGTGCGTTCTCTGTATTATAATATGTGCTATATATACATTCCAATGTTTATTATATAATTGTTGTGTTTTAGATTTTATAGAATGAATTTTAAAAAGAATGAAATTTGTAACAGTGAAGAAGTTTTCATATATTCGTTTGTTTCCAGCCTATAATAGTCTACATGTAGACGTGTTTTCTTAAAACGGGCCCAGAAAATAGTGTTAACGGCATATTAGAGCAGCGGACAAATCAAAAACAGCTCTAGTTTTCGAGATACCCCTGCCCACAGTGGAACAAGTTGAAACCAACTTTTTTTGAAGAAATATATATATTGTTCACGAAAATGATAGTGCAAAATAACGGAATCGGTGGTGGCTATTGTCAAATCGACGATAAACGATACCCACCAATTACTTTTTCCAGAAATTAACGATTTTGGCAAGGCGAGCACTGTGGCTAAGTCCTAACTTATTTGCCAACAATGTTGGTGTTAAAATTATTACATCATACCATTTATCTACTTGATATGCAAAAATTGTTGGTTAATTTAGATTTTCCGTCCATTTGGAACCGAAACATTTATTTTTTTCTGAAAAAATCGCTCTTTTATACAGAAATATTTTTTTTATATCATTCAAACGGATATTGCAATAATGCCGACATATTTAATCCATATGATGTACAGTTATATGCAAACCATATATAGAAAGAAGTTGAAATAAATTATGAACGGTTTGCGATATACTGGATTTTAGCTACCCCTTCCCAAACACGTTTTTTTGTCGAAAAAATACATATTTTTGATAAAATGTTCCAAATTTCCCAATTGATCATAATGGGAATAAACATGACCCGTTTGCTGAACATTGGGCCCGGGGACAATGTTTAGGTGATTATAGACGTGTTCAGGCTTCGAGACCCACCAGTTACAACAATAACAACAACTATAAATAAGCATGTAACGAATTCGACATTGTAGGACTGAAATATTTGTTAAAAGAACATAATTATGGCACACATTGTATACTTATATTCTCACAAATTTCAAACAAAATCACGTTTTTTGCCAAAGTGATTGTTAGTGTCCCTCTAAATAACAACATATATAGAACATACATATTGTGTTCTAATGAATCCCCATCAATGTTGGAGTTCTCTCAAGTTTTATATACCAGTATATATAAATCAAAAGCAAAATAGTGTGATGTGTAGCTAAGATAATGTTGTCATATATTCAGTTCGTTGGGTCATCAAGACAAAATAATGGTTTTTCTTATTTGCCGTTAGCTTTGTGTAAGGTGCCTCAGGCCTTCATGAACGAGCCCATCCATATTTATTGTATATTTACTGACTGTTCTCAACACCCTCAAAACGTTTTGTATAACCATTTCGAAAAAGAGATTATAAATGGTCTGTTAACTGAATTAATATTTTATGTTGGTCATTTAGTACCCTCAGAGAGTCCCTGTATTATATAGTTAAGTCATAATGGTTAATGGTAATACAACGTGATATATAACAGATTATCCTACACCAAATTCACCTTTGACATCGTTTCCCCTTGTTTTCGTCGATTCAGGTATGCCGCATCTGCAAATGCCAATATGATAATCTTGCATAGCTTATGGTTGATGGTATGTATTTTGAATGATTATGAGGGGGTGTGCGTCACTACCAACTCGTATATTCTGTTCGTGAGTAATTTCCTGCCCTTTCATGCCATGCTATACCTTCATGAAATGACACAGGAGCCCACCAAATTGCCAGATGATGCTATGTTAGGTTTCGTAAATCATTTAGAGCGCATCGCCTGGTGTTCTGATGCTCTTCTTGTCATTTCTGAAGGAGGGTACGACATGACTCACACGGGTACGAAATGACTCACGGCCAGAGGGTACGAGATGACGAAATCTGGTACGAGTTGGTAGGGTACGAAAATGTGAGGATACGAAATTACTATAATCCACCTCAACATGATTGTGTCAACAGATCAAATATGCCCGAATCAATCGCATGCATATTTGTATTCAAGTCGGGCCAATTGAACTAATATACACAAAGCATAGCCACATTATGTACGTTCCAATGCATACCTCATAAACATGTCGTCATGCTGAATATATTTTGGCCTGCAATATAAGATATAATTGTTCAGCATTATTCAAGTTATTTACATGGCGTTTTGTTAACAATGATATAAAATAGCACCCATAAAAAAACCACACATGCATTACAATTACTGGCGCTATGTTCTGTGATATTGCTTACCGAATGCATGCTATCGTCACCATGTTTAGATGTGTTTCTTGGTGTACGTTCATATATTGTAATAATTGGATATATTTATTGTGTGGTCAGTGGTGTGGTATCAGCAAATCTTTCGTCCGATTTGGATTTAGCAAGACAGTGCTCGATTATTGACGAATGTCTTGATTATATATATGGCGATTATTCCAATGCGACGCGTGGGCACGGCAATTACGTCACTGTCAAATGCTGGACGACATCGTATGGTGTCTCGATCGAAAATATAACATATTGAGCGAGGAAGGTGACACGTCGACAAAGTTACAAATCAACAGCATTCTACGAGATGATCGCTCTTCATCTAACCTGCGTGGATGGTGGTAGTGTTTACTCTTTCTTAACCCTTTACCCAACAAAACGGCCAAAACCGGCCAAATAAAGCTTCAACAGCCTAAAATATCTTCGGTCTGTCTCAATAGAACCATACAAATATGGATATCATTGGAACCGGCTCCTTGACCACATTGTGATAGTTACAGTTATGCCCTGTGCCAATGCATTCTCTTATATATGCGAGTCGACCATAGGTCGCCTCGCATATATAAGAGAATGCATTGGCCTAAAAAAAAATCTGTTTTTAACACTTTTTACCATTTTTTCTTACATTCTTTAACAATTTTATAATTTTTAATGTGTTAAGCCAATGCATTCTCTTATATATGCGAGGCGACCTATGGTCGACTCGCATATATAAGAGAATGCATTGGCACAGGGCCCTTCTGTTGGGTAAAGGGTTGAAGACGGTCGCATTGTCTTATTTGCGTATCGATAGTTGTGTAATATACGCGCGGGCTAAAGATTTTATTCAAGCTGACATGGATGCACTGACTATATTAGAAATAACAAACTCGTTCATATTTATTTATGCAAATCCACCCGACTCAATTTCATTCTGTGGTCCCACGGATCTTAGAAAGATAGTATGGCTTAATAACTTTATATCTATAGCAAAAACGGACTTGCAGAAGCAGAGATCGCATATGAAGCAGGGCTCACCTCGCATTTACGTACAATTTGGCCGTAAGCTGGCTGTTCTTACGAAACATGAATGTGTGTATGAGAAACTGAACACTGTACGATACGACTTTGATCCAAGTATGTCTGCATTGGTTGATTATATGCTTTCCTATTCAAAGTTCCCGGAGTTGAAGAAGTTCGAAGCATCTAATCTTGGGATTAAGCATTTCCCCGATGTGTTACATAAGTGGACGGACAGTGTTTTCCCGTCATTACTACACGTGGACCTCTCACATAACCAAATATCGCATTTGCATATAACAGACTTCCGATTTGACGGCCACACACCCCAAACGACCATCGACCTGACATTTAACAACTTCAAGACACTAACAAGTGAGGAGATTGGTAAAGTTTGTAAATTAAGAACAGTCACCGTGGATTTGAGTCACAACCCATTCGACTGTTCTTGTTTTAACTCAGAGTTCTTTACCGCCTTCAAGACTTGTCAAACATCACACAACTACATGTATTTGAGAAACCGTCTTGGCGAGCTAAAATGTGTTAGCCCGCACAACGTACATGGTCGTTTTATCGCCCACATTAATGAGACTGATGTTTGCCAATCGGATGTGTTAGCACCCGTTGATAGATCATCTCCTGTCCTTATCAACATATGGACTAGTGTTTATATTCCAGTCATGTCGACTAGCTTCCTATGTTTGATCATCTTTCTAGTGAAATTTCGATTGAAAATTTGTGCGCTAATTGGCACGCGCTTCTACGAAAATCAGCATGTGTGCGTCAATGCACCATATAACCGCGGAGAATATATATCAGTACGATGCTATCATCTTTTATGCAGAAAACGATTCCGAATGGATCAAGCAGGTCTTCCTTGTGACAATGAATGCAATACTTCCCACACATTTCAGATTTTGCATTCACACGAGAGACTTTACTCCGGGAGAACTTATCATTTCCAACATTGAGGCATGTATAGCAGCTAGTCGTCACTTCGTAGTGATACTCAGTAGAGAGTTTCTTTCCAGTAACATGTGCATGTATGAGTTTCGCACAGCTCACCACGTTGCGCTGTCCAACCCCGAGCATCGACGTCTAGTCATCGTCAGGCGTGAGGTCTTAGATGATTCAGAATTGGAATTGGACATGAAAGCGTGTATACGAACGTGAACGTATATAAACGCAAGTTATGCTTCTTTTGGTGACCAAAAGTTTGTCAAGCCACTTTAAGTCTCAAAGATAGTTCCGATTGTGTAGCGACTTCAAAATACTACAAGAATACTAATGTTCAAGAACATTTTATACCGAGCATTGTTTCCGAAACATTATAGGCTAATACAACCTTGGACAAAATATGTGAAGGAATTATATAAGGACATGCAGAGTATAATTGAGTAAACTGCAATCCGTAATTACGTCAACTGCATTGGAAACTGACACAGTTTTGAGTCCAGATCTCTGATATGTGTGCTCGGGTATAAATTCGGTGCCATGGATTCGAGAATGGCGCTGCCTTATCTGGGTCAAGATGGAACTGGCTGAAATTTCATTGGCCGAATTTAATGTTCACATTTCGACGACCTTGACATCCTGTGAATGCTTTATTAACTCAATCATGAATTAACATGAAATTAGAGATGAATGTGAACATATATATACAATATTTACAACATAGTCATCGTCAACATCTCGTCATAACTATTATCGTCATCTGTATTATGCTAATCATCATAATCCACATCATCATCATAATCCACATCATCATCATCATAATCATCATCATCGTAATCATAATAATCATCTTCGTTGTCATCACCACCGTCATCATTAGAAGGCTTATCGTCCGCATCATCAGCATAATCATTGTCGCCACTATCATCATCATCCTCAACTATCGTCATCAATATCATCGTCGTCATCAGAACCCGCAAGCTGTATGTGTTTGTGTCACCGTCATCGGCATCATCGTCATTATCATCTCCATCATCATTATCACCACTAGCATGCAGTCATCATCATCATCGTCACCGCTACCATTATGGTCCTCAACTATCGTCGTTAATATCATCGTCGTCATCAGTACGTCGATCGAACCTGCAGTCATCATCATCATCACTATCATGCAGTCATCGTTATCATCGCATCATCATCATGATCATCACCAATATCATGCAATCATCATAATCGTCAACTACTCGTCATTCCATCACCATCGTCCTCATCCTCACCATCATCATCGTTATCAGCATCACCTTCGTTATCATCATCATCAACACCATCATCTTCGTCATCGTCATTATTATCGTCATCGTCGTCATACTCCTCAATATCATCACCACGGTCGTTATTTGTCGATCCTTTTCAGTCCTATTTTAATTAAAATACCTGGACATTTCTGAAGTTCGGGGTTGCTGGTAGCTAATAGTTTATAGAACTTCCATCTAGATGGTTCTTCCCAATACTATCATGGTAAATATTTCTGCCTCGCCCCCCCCCCCTCCAATGATTTACAAATGGATGCAAGGTGATATTCATCATTCGCGTCGGCCTGTCTACATATTGTGCATTCATTGCTGTGTTTGCCTGCATTGCCCCATCTACTATAGGTTCATGCAACGCCTAGTCTGTGATTGGCAGTTCTCAATCGCATAATATGATGAAATAGATCACGAGGTAAATTAAAAAAGTAAATCTCATAGCCAAACTTCATTTTAAAATTCCGATAAAAATGACTCCGTGATGAGTTATCGATGTCGTACCACCATTTCTGAATAAATTGATCTCTGAAAGTGTTCTCAATATTCTTAATGTCATGACTAGAAATGTTCTGCTCATTCCAAACGTGATTATGTCCGGAAGAATCTATTAGTCCCTTAATGCAGGTTAGCCAAGTCGTGAGTTTGTTTGTTTTACCGGAATAAGCCATTTGTAGCGAAAACGTATAGAATTTTTGAACGACTTTAGAGCATTTACCATCTAGAAACCGCTTCCAATAGGACAGCATGCGTAACATGCATTTAATGCTCAATGGATATCTTCCAATTTCCCCATAAACCATAAATGTGGGTGTACTTCTTTTCATTTTAAGAATCTGTTTATAAAACCCAAGGATTAATTTGTCCAACTCGTATAAAATTTCCATAGCCCAAATTTCACTACAATACATGACGATTGGTTCAAATGTTTTGTCGAATAAGGTGAAAATTAAATCATTTGTCAGGTTTAATTTTCCTGTTTGGACCAGAAAACTATAGATAGCCTTCTTGCCTACAGTCACAATATTTTTCACTGCTTGACAGAATCTTCCATTATGAAAAAACTCTACCCCAAGGTATGTCATATTGTTCACAAACTCAATGTTTTCACCATGAAGGGTCAATTGTTCCATAAAGTCATCTTTACGGTTGCAAAACACCACGGCCTTAGTTTTGTCCACATTGACAGTTAACTTCCATGCTGTTGCGTAATCGCAAAAAGCATTCAATGCACGTTGCATACTTTCGTGGTTTTATGTGAGAATAATCGTATCATCGGCGTAAAGCACACACATAATTTCCATGTAGTGTCCAAGTTTATCAGAAAACTCGTCAGTTAAAAATTTTAAGCCATCGATGGCACAGTTTTCGAGAAAACGATTCTAAATCGTTTAGATTGAGAACAAGAAAGGTGACAGGGATTCACACTGTCTCACCCCCATAATACAACTAAAAAACTCAGATCTTTCACCTCCTTGTACGACACATGACTTAATATTGCAATACATGCTGCGTATAATTAATATTCGTCGTCATCAGTTTTACCCATAGGTGTGTCAAATGCTTTTCTAAAATCAATAAAACAACTGTACAGTTTTTTTCCCCCGGGAAAGATACATATCAATAAGACACTTGAGGATAAAAATATTATCAACCGTTGAGTGGTTTTTCCGGAAACCCCCTTGAAATTCAGAGACAGTGTCACTTTCTTCGCAAAAATCAACTAGATTCCACTTCTAAAAATAGCATAAAACAGTTTCAGGTATATATATCAACCATCAAATGTTTTGTGTTAATTATATATTCTGGTAAGACATTGCACGAACCAGGTGACTTCCCTCCCTTTAACCGGCCTATAGCATTAACTTGAATAGTTCCTCTCTTGTTATGTTACGATTCAATACACTGTCGCCATTATCGACATACATCTGGTTTAATAAGAGATCTAAATCACTATCTAAATTTTGGGAATAGTTAATAGTTTTGAAATGTTAAAAAAAGTCATTCATTGGGACATCAGTGTTAGTATGTTCCACACCATCAGCATTAATTCGCTTCATAGTTTTCCAAAATTGTTTCAGGTTGTTGCAAGTTCTACGTAGTGAGTCGTTTCGATGTCTTTCGAAAGCTGTTATCTTGTCATCTAAGATTGATTTATATTGTTTCCCTGCGCTTTTCATTTTTAATTTGTTATTTGGCGATGGACGTTTCTTATATATTCGCTTTGCTCGGTTAAATGACTTTCTCATATTAGTGGACTCGGTGTCAAACCAGTGTGGTCCTTTTCTTTTTTTACGAACATTAGTTTTCTCGACAACAAAAAAGTCTACCGCTTGTCCCTATTGTTGACATAAAGGCCAAGAGACCTACATGTATTATATGTCGTGACGATTTGTGAATGAATCGTTTCCATCACCTCTAACCCTTGGAACAAACCTCGCACTACCCTCGAATCGAATTCAATTAGAATTAGACTCGAGTTTAATTCACAATTCGTCTGTTGGAACAAACGTTGGGGGGGGGGGGGTAATATATTTGCGTAATTCAATTTGCAACCCGCTTGGCTGTTCTTTCACATGCCTGACTGAATGGATCAGTAGACTTGTGATCGTGCACTGGGCGGACAATGGTTCTGCCAGTAGAAGACAAATCAGAGATCTGAACCTTGAAATCCGATCATAGCTGGGCACAGCGGGAGAAAAACTTTGAACATGAAAACCGCAACCAAAAATCCATAGCATTAGACTGCATGGCCTCAAGCTTTCCAAGTGTTGAAAAATTACAACTTGACACCCCCACGAAGGTTGGAAATTTCCAACTGATGACCATTTAAGTTCATAATTTTTAACAAAACCATAGGAAAATAATTAGTAGTTTTTTTTTGTTGGCCACGGGGGTCATGAAGGACCAGGACCCAGACTTCCCGACTGATGGCCATTTCAGTCAAAATGTTGCAAATGTTGGTCTAAAAACAACAAATTCCCCAATAATTCATTGTTGGAAAAAATCAAATTACAAGAACAATTTCAACCCATCGTTGATGTGAAATTTGCACACGTCCATGCACATGCAGTATATCGTGTATATCCAAACGAAATAAATATTTATTCAGTGCGTCTACTCGCATTTAATTTGAAACAGACGTCGCACTATCGTCGACTCGAATTATGTCATGCTCGTTGGTGTTTTCCAGTTTGCATTGAAATTCCCTCATTAGCATATCATTATGTAGCTCGTTTGCATGTCTCCGATTTAAATGCAAGTCGACGGTGATGCGACGTTTGTTTCAAACACGGATCTCAGACGCATCAGCAATTAAATTCGTGTTGACCACACGCATTCATTCTTCGTCGGTAGTGCGTCTACTCGCATTTATTTGAAACAAACGTCGCACCACCGACGAATCTAATTCAAATAGAATAAAGTTCATAGGCGCGCGTGTGTATTCATGTTCACACTATTAATATACGAAGTTTGGTGGAGTTCGGGCCAATAATAAGTGTTTTATTCGATATTTTGTAAAACGCGTTCAGTGTTCGGCATAGAAAAGCCGAACACAAGCTTCTCTCGTGTATTAGTCTATAACGGCTGTCTAGCTAGGTGATAATTAATATCAGATATATGGTCACTAAGCCGAAAGGCTTTAATTGTTGTTGGTGGCGGTCTCTCACCTATTGTAGTTCAGTGTTTTGACAGTTAGTTGCAATCAGTATTTGATGGCCGGCGCCTACTATTATAGAAACAACATGCTTTTGGTGGGCCCCGCCATGAAAGACAACGTACGATTGTAAAAACAATATTTGAGTGACAAGAAAGTGAGTTCATGGTGCAATATCCGAGAAGTTCTATATAAGAATGTGGTATATTATTTGGCAAATCACAATCTCAGCAGTATTTGGCATTCTGATCACAGGTCTGAAAATTCTACAATGCCTAATTCCAAATTGATTTACCCATGTGGTGTTTGTTCCCAGGAATGTCACGAGATACGCAGCATCGGCTGCGATATGTGTGACCGATGGTTTCATGTAGAGTGCCAGCAATTGAAAATCAATGACTTTTTACTAAGTCATCGCTTGGTGACCAATTTAATTTATGCCAGAATCTTCGGCAAATTTCGACTGACGGACGTTTGACGATACCGAAAACCGCGGATATTGCAAAGAAGCCATGTCAGACTAAAAGAGTAAAGGCAAACACAAACGCGTTATACAAAACACCCAACAAAACACTCATTATTGAACCAAACTCCGTATAGTAATAGTATGAACGTGAATACATATGCCTATGAACTTTACAAGGTGGTCTTATATTTAGTAGACTGTATATAGAGTTATATATCTCAAACGCCAGCTAACGCCACATCTATGCATATCTATGTGTTAATTAATTACCGGTGACTATGCCGAACACTAAACGCGTTTTACAAAATATCGAATAAAACACTTATTATTGGCCCGAACTCCACCAAAGTTCGTATAGTAATAGTGTGAACATGAATACATATGCCTATGAACTTTATTCGTGAACTTTCCCATTATTTGGACTTGTGTTCGGTTATGTTCGGTTGTGTTCGGCTTTTATGAGCTCCCTAATATCCAGCTTTCGTCTTACACCGAAATAACCGGCATCACATGCTATTCCAAATTATGTTCAGCGGTTTGTCATTTTGTTCCACATCCCATTCCATTCCATTCAGCGTAAATATGACTACGTTTATGGGCGGCAGATGGGTCAGAAATTACATGAAATAAAAGTTAATGGTGGTTTGTTTAAAGGTACTCAATCCGATAAAACTCCTCTCAATTACTATTTCAATGGCTTCGGGGGTCAAAAATATTTGATTCGAGTCGAGGAAGCCACCCATCAAAGCTCAGATTTTTTAGATATCGATTTTAGAAATCTATTATTTTTCATTATCGGGAATACTTTCTGGCCCAGAACACAGTCAAATTTGCGTTATTATTACCACTTGATTTTAGAGTTATCCATCCTTGTCTGTTTGAATAGTGTTTTGGTGTACACATCTCGAGCAGGTTATAGACCATTTTACAGATAGCGAGAATGATGCATTGTGGGCCAGAAACTATCCAAACAAAGCCACGTGCTTTACGGCCGCATGCATTTACTATGGGGGATTTAGGGTGGGTCTATAAAACTAATTATAACTTTGGTATCTGTCATAGTTTACGCGAGAAATTTTAAACACATATCAGGGACATGTACCCCTTCTAGAATGTTCAAAAACATTTCCAGTTGCTTGTCGTATTTTAATTGATTTTATACGATGAAATAATGCGAAAATTCAGAAAATTGCACTAATTTCTCAATATTTTGCGGTTTTAGTAAACGCCTGATAAAAGTCGTTCTATTGGGAATTTTTACACCAAATTTTCAGAGAATATAGAGTAAACACAGTACTATCGGAATATCATAAAGGAGTTCTGTGCATTTGGTATTAATTAACCCTCAGACTGCCGAAGCTGCCGTCAATATATTCGTTTTTTCGTGTTCGACGAAAATGAAACTTGTCTGTTTAAAGGTCCCATTTTGGTGTCGAATGGTGATAGAATCTCCATTTGTCAAGTTCATGGATAAATTACATCACACTTAATCGGCTTATGTCCGCGGCCATAAACCTGTGTTTTTATAACAATTTATTTGAGACAAACTGTTGCGCGCATACGCAGCAGTCGGCGCTTATCAGTTGAAGTTAATAATCGTGAAGCCTGTGTAACAAATGTTCAAATACAACGGGGAAAAAAATACGTAAAATAAATAGCGTGACCAATGAGCATTCACAAAACAATATACATCAGTTTTGAAAACGAGTGAAAATGATTATAAATGAAAACGCTCTTTGTCGTGTACCGGCGCTTTTGCGCAAGAAGGTTTTTAATGGACGCAATCATTGGATTTTGTTCTAGGCTAAAAAAAACAAAAACAATACAAAATGTGTTCAAACTTCCTCTTTTGAAAGTTGAAGTAAAACATCACGGGTGTTGTTACAGTCTATTGTGATTCTTTGGTGAGCACGCAGTGAACACAAGTCATACTTTGCCAAATTCATGCCGTATATCACACATGTTTAGTTATACATGACACGTCGTCACTTTCGGTGAATTGTTGAAACACAAGTGAGAACATCCAACGGAAGTTTTATGGGGTATATAAAATAGAAGCATGCATGGCCAGTTGATGTACAGACAGCGAACTAAAAACCTTCCTAAACGACCGTGGTGTTCCATCAACTAGACGAAAACAAGATGAGAAAGTGCAGCTAGCCGAGTTGGCACACAAACAGAAATTTCCAGTTATTTAGTCGGCAGATGATCAACAGAAAACGGTTAATACCAAAAAAAAGCGAAGTTGTTATGCCTGGAATTTTTGTTGTCTCTTAATAAATGCTCAGATTCTACATACAACGAAGATGTGAAATTCAAGATTTTTCGCCAGATAGATCCAAAGAAATACTTTGTTGAAATCTCTTGCATCTCCATCTTAACACATCGATGTAGATTGAAAACGACATATTTGCGGTCATGTAATGAGAACATAAACGCTCTTTATTGGTTCCGTTTTATATGGTATAAAATGACCTTCCGAATTACTCGAAACTTGAAAGTTTTGTGTAGGAAATCAATAAACTTATAGTACATATCAAATTAAATAATACTCACGTTTCTATGTTACGTACGTCGGTCATTATTGCAACCGAAAACTGCACAGCGATTTGAAGGCATTTTCAATTTATGATTTTGTAAGGGTAGTAGATGGGCACGAAGCGAAGTGATTTTGTTGAATGAGAGTAGAAGGGTGCGAAGCGCCCGGGTGGTCGAAAAGATCCGAGAGATATTCTCCTTCATCCCGGTGATTTTGTTCTCCAAACCAAGTCGCATATATAGCAGGCAGTGGCGGCATTTTCAGACAACTATTTAAGAAACCCTAGCATATGGATTAGGTTCAACATGTCACAATAGACATGAAAGAGTATCACCTCGCCCTCTCACGTGCTTCAGTTGTCAGTTAAAACATGAAGTTTTTCATAAAACAGTTTCATTTTCGTGAAACGCATGCGAAGAGAGAATTTATTGACGGCAGCTTCGGCAGTCTGAGGGGTAATTAATCCCAAATGCACGGAACTCCTTTACGATATTCCGATAGTACTGTGTTTACTCTATATTCTCCAAAAAAATTGGTGTAAAAGTTCCCAATAGAACGACTTTTATCAGGCGTGTACTAAAACCGCAAAATATTGAGAATATTAAAAAACATCTTGCGCAAAAGCGCCGGTACACGATAAAGAGCGTTTTCATTTATAATCGTTTTCAAAACTGATGTATATTGTTTTGTGAATGCTCATTGGTCACGCCATTTATTTTACGTAGTTTTTTTCTGTTGTATTTGAACATTTGTTACACAGGCTTCACGATTATTAACTTCAACTGATTATTAAGCGCCGTATACGTCTGCTACGTATATGCGCGCAACAGTTGGTCTCAAATAAATTGTTATAAAAACACAGGTTTATGGCCGCGGACATAAGTCGATTAAGTGTGATGTAATTTATCCATGAACTTGACAAATGGAGATTCTATCACCATTCGACACGAAAATGGGACCTTTAAACAGACAAGTTTCATTTTCGTCGAACACGAAAAAGCGAATTTATTGACGGCAGTTTCGGCAATCTGAGGGTTAATTAATACCGAATGCACAGAACTCCTTGACGATATTCCGATAGTACTGTGTTTACTCTATATTCTCTGAAAATTTGGTGTAAAAATTCCCAATAGAACGACTTTTATCAGGCGTTTACTAAAACCGCAAAATATTGAGAAATTAGTGCAATTTTCTGAATTTTCGCATTATTTCATCGTATAAAATCAATTAAAATACGACAAGCAACTGGAAATGTTTTTGAACATTCTAGAAGGGGTACATGTCCCTGATATGTGTTTAAAATTTCTCACGTAAACTATGACAGATACCAAAGTTATAATTAGTTTTATAGACCCACCCTAAATCCCCCATAGTAAATGCATGCGGCCGTAAAGCACATGGCTTTGTTTGGATAGTTTCTGGCCCACAATGCAACAGTCAAAATGGTTATCTGTAAAATGGTCTATGGCAGTTGAAGGCAATTATTAGTACTCATCTCGAGAAAATAACAAATTTCAAAAATCAATATCTAATAACTCTGAGCTTTGTTTGATGGGTTCCTCGACTCGAATCAAATATTTTTTACCCCAAAAGCCAAAGAAATAGTAATATAGGAGCCTCTGATCGGATTGTTGTTGTTGCAATCTTTTTCAAACCAATGGTGTCCATTTTCAAGCCAATGGTCGTTCTTATATTCAATAGGAGACAATTCAATTTTAATATATATCATTTCATAATCAATGTTGACCATGCAGAATTATGTTATGCGTGTATCAATAGAAATATATATGTTTAATTAACCATAAAATTGTCTGGCCTGCAGAGCGGTTCGCAAAAAATACTATCTGCGTCCAAGTGTGGGTACCCACCATAATTTAGGGTGGGGTGCATGTGCAAGGATGAAAACCTGTATGTTTGTGTTTTATGTTCTAATGTCATATAAACAGTATAATGCTACTCTGTGTTATAGGCCCGGACTGTAAAACGAATTGAAATATTAAATCAGTGTAAATCATGAGTTAGCAGGAACGTTGAGGGTGTTCACCTATAGATTGTAAATGTACCCTTCCAGTAACTTTTATTTGCACCCCCATGTTAGGCTCGAGTTTTCATCTAGTTTACAGTTCACAAATATGGCCGAAATGATTTAAATTATCTAAATATGCGGTTTGTTTTCAGACAAAAACCCGCATATTTAGATAATTTAAATCATTTCGGACAAATTTGTGAACTGAAATGGTCACCAGATGAAAAAAATCTAAACTTAGAGGTTGTCATATCCAACAGTTGGAAGAACCCGTTGTAAACTCGATGAAAACTCAAACCTAAACAGAAGTTACTGGAAGGGGGTGCATAAAGAAACTATAGGTGAACACCCCCAACATGGACCCTCTAGCCACGTCCCTGCTATCTCATGATTTACACTGAATTTATGTTTCCATTCGTTGTACAGTTCCGGGCCTATAATTAGTATGACATTAGAACATAAAACACAAACAAACATACACGTTTTCACACTAGCACATGCACCCCACCCTATAGATGATCCATGTGCCGGCCTGTCCGAATGATAATTGAGATGTTTTCAAGGCAAAACGGTCAAACTGTGAAGTATATCATTCGCATCTTTGACATCCCAGATCTGGTTTGGCGATATCTCGATCTGCGGCTTTGATACCCGAAATTATGGTTGGTACCCACCCTTGGACGCAGATAGTATTTTTGTGAACCGCTCTGCAGGCTAGACAATTTTATGGTTAATTAAACATATATTTTTCTATCGAATGGAAATTGTTGACGGATCACGGACGCACACACACACTGGCGGACGGTAGCTTTCAACAATACATTTCAATTGTAATTGTTATTGGGCGAAATTTGCTAATAAAATGACTAGCACTGTAACAGTAACGTTTACATTAGAATGGTTTCAACACGCAGAATTTCGTAATTGGAGAGCGATCAATAATAACTATAAGATAAAAGTTGATCTGTTTCTCCTTGTTCTTGATAATGATCTGTTCTACAGACTTGTATCATCTTTCCGCACTGTGAAGACCTATGTCCCTTAAAATCCATATTGAGGTTCATGGTGGGAGCTGCGCTGGTGCAGCATTAAAGATCATGTGCAGCTCTGAGTGCATTCTCTTACACAAACGAGTCTCCCATAGGGAGCCTCGCATATATAAGAAAATGCACTGGCTTACAATTGTCAAGGTAAATATTGTTGGCCAATGACTCGCATATATAATGGAATGCATTAAATTGGTACAGCATTTTTGAAAAATTTCAAGAAGCTCGTCATGGGAGGGTTAATAGTCCGGCAGCCAAACCCTGATTGTTGGCTAATGGGACTTTTCGCCTATAAAGTTTTTTCTCGGTGAATTCTGGTGTTCTAGGTCCCCTTCTGAAGAATACAAAGATGGTTGTCAAAATGGCCAAACTTGTCACAATAAAATGACTTATACCATGGAGTTCAACAAATATACAAACAAAAATATTTGCCAGAATTACTTTCTTCATCGGCCTATACAAAGTTCAGTTCAACGATTGATAACATTTCAAAGATGGCCACCAAGATGGCGGATTAGAGTCCTCAGGTCAGTGCATTGTGTTTATAAACATAGAAACATATTTTACAAACTAATTCTGCACTCCAAAATAACTAGGCATTAAAGGCGATCGAAGTGGGTTCATTCGAAAAAACATAAAAGTCTGTAAAACACTAGCATCAACAAGTACATCAATAAATAGATTGACTTTCTTCTTATTTCCAATAATGAGATTTCACATGTCAAAACCTTTATAATCTAAACAAGACAGTTACAGTGGAATTACCGATAAAAGTCGAAATAGTCCAAAGTTTAATAAAAACTTGACAGTAAACATTGGAAATGGTCAAAGCCTTGAACAATATTCTGAAAATCATATTCCGGCAGAATGAAATATTTGAGCTTGCCACACGATTCGCGATGTTTGTTGACAAATTGCTGTAACCGACATTTGTTTACAAAACAATGGTTTCAACACACGATATCTAATTATTGGAGAACTATCAATAATGAATATAAGAACAAAAAATATATATTTCTCCAAGTTCCTCATAGTGGTGATCTTTTTACAGATTTCTATATGTTTTTCATATTTATCCACTGCGAGTTCCTCGGGTCCATTTAAATCTGAAACGCGAGAGAGAATTTATTATACCGCAGAAAGATAAATACGGTCCTAAATTGTACATCTGAGTCTGATGCATCGAAGACTGCATTAGAGTGGAAAGCTCAGTTATAGCTGTCAGCTGATTATATCTTGTTTAATCCAATCAAGCATCCAACAATACGACTATGTTGTCCATAAATAAAATAGTGTTCCTTATACAACAAAGAGCATTATTTGATCGAATAAAAACACCACACCTTACCCTACAATAAAGCGTTATACACATGTGACTAACACCATAACGTTTGGGGCCTCTGTCTTGTTGTCATTTAATGATATTTTGTAATTGAGATCATTTGTAACACAGTCTTACACACTCACGAAAAAGGTCAGGTTACTCAGTCAGCTGTTTAAGTTTCTTCTTCATTGAAATAAAAGTGCAAAAGATTGCTTATTGAAAAGATGGATCGAAGTCGAGAATCGTGTTGGTATGGCCACAACGTTCAATGAACTCTGGCACTCTGGGCAACATCACATCTACAAACAGAATATCGTTAAGGGAAAAAATTGCTGCCGTAACTTAGAATGTGCATGATGCACCTCTTTGATGGCAAGAAAAAATGGAGTCCGAGGAAATGTTACACAATAGTTTCTGCGATACAATATCTATATCAATTTAATCAACGGAAATAACACGAAACTCAGTGTCGCCCGAGTGTCTGATAGAAACCCAATTCACTTCAGTTTGATGCTTGTGGGAAAAGACATAGTAACTCTCATATGTGACCCGCCATATCAAATCCAGTAGGTCGCCTCGCATATATAAGAGAATGCATTGGCCTAACAATTTTAAAAATAAATGTTTCTGACAATTTTTAGGACATAAAATAAAAAACATCCATTACCCTGCATGGAGCCCCACGCATATATAGAAGCATATAGAAGAGTGTCGTCTGCTCATGTTTGTCTGGGGCTCTGTATGGGTGAAATTATAAAATTGTTAAAGAATACAAGAAAAAATTATTAAAATTGTAAAAAATTGTTAGGCCAATGCATTCTCTTATATATGCGAGACGACCTATGGTCGACTTGCATATATAAGATAATGCATTGGCACAGGGTAAAAAAATCCCGACTTCCGACTGGATTTGATATGGCGGTTCACATATGAGCTTTCCTCAGCTCCTACTGCCACATACTGAATTATTTACTGGAACGCATGGTAGATGCATATCCCAGAATCTAACTACATCATAAAGCCGAATTAAAAATTTAGTGTTTCAAATAAAAACAGGCTTGTGTACAGAGAATGAATCAGCATACAGCGATAAATGAGCTTTCTATATATAGTAAGACCATGTTCAATAGCCCAGACTCAGAGTTTCTGATGTAATATTCATAAGAAGATTTGGTTTGGATCTAAATTCTCTCTTGTGCTTCCGATTGATGCCCCTATTTATGTCGAAATGGAGAAATAATTTGGTAAACGTATTACTAAATTAACGGTAGCATCACATTCCATATACTGATAAGTGATTTATGGAATTTAATGAAAACTATGATTTTCGCGCATTAAAGCCACCATCTTGGTAGCCATCTTTGATACCATTATCAACTATTGAGCTAACATATACTTAGTTTGTTCTTTCCACTCCATGGTGGTACAAGCCGTTGGCATGTGACAATTTTGTTCCTGTTATTCCAGATACCTCGAACAAAGAGGAATACTCTAGAATATTTTTGCTTTAAACACTTTCAATATTCAAGTATAAAATTTACTCCTGGTACTAAACATGAATAAACTGAATAAACAGGAATTGTGAGAAAACAATGTAAAACAATAAAAATTAAGAATTCTTTATCTAGAATAAACATGAATGTTGAGACTTTGCAATAAATTGGAGAATAACTAGAATATTAAATTTTTCAGTGAAGTAATAAACAGAAATTTAAGTTACTTTGCAGATTTTGCAACAAATGAAGACAGAATAACCTTGAATAATCTCAATTATTCTATAATATCCCTACAATAGCAGTATTCCAGTTTATTCATCAATTTTCATGTTTATTCTATTCAAATTTTGATTCGTGGTACCACATACAATTCTAGAATATTTTCCTGGATAGCAGGGCAGAGTTACCCGACTCTACACAAAGGTACAAGATGGTTGTCAATCAAGACCAGGGTTGAAAACCCAATTTATACACAGTAATGGTCACTTGAGTCGCATTCTGGCCCTGTTCTGGGGATCGAAAAAGGCCCACAATAGCCAACATCTAAGACGTATATAGGGACTTTATATACCGCTGGAACTTACACTTATAAATGTCATAGAATTTATAAAAACTTGCTTCCAATTTTCCTTTAGCACAATATAAGAACAGTAAAATCATAAATTTAGAATCTTAAATCTTAAATCTTAAAATCCGGCAATTTTTGGGACCATCTCCTTTTATACTCAACAGAAAAAATGCAACAAATGAATGAATTTGAGCAATTGGATGAGTGCAAAATACACTCATTTACCATATGAACGATACAAAAAACATGGTAATTATAACGAAAATGAATTTATGACTTCAGCCATAAATTCATTTTCATTATAATTACTATGTTGTTTGCATTGTTTATAGGGCACATGGGTGTATTTTGCACATATCTGTTGCTCAAATTCATTCATTTGTTGCATATATTATGTTGAGTATAAAAGGAGATGGTCCCATAAATGTCAGATTTAGTGTACAGTCCCCCTTTAACCATTTAAAAATGTAAAAAAAAAAATTACTTTAATTTGATTAGTTATCTTTGATTTTGGGGAACTTGTAAGTTCAAAGATAATATACAGCTTCCAATAACTTGACAAAACTCGATCCCCAAGCGAATGTCACTCAAGGAATCAGGGAGCTAAATGTGTTATAGAGTCGGTGAGCGAGTACACCGTGGAATGCTAAAGGTGAAGGTAACTGAAGAATGACCTTCACCTCATACATGCGACACGTTATTAAAGGATGACATCGCGTTTATTTGATTTGTACATAATATCTAAAAAAATTAAACTGGTGAATGAATGGGGGAATGGATTTTTGTGAGCGGGAAATTTATTTAACTAGCTGCTGTAGTTCTGGGTTTTTCCAGATCAAATTTGGCTGTGAGATAGCCCTGTCGTAGACTTGGGGATTTATTTTAAAAAGTAAACACATGACCTATGATTTTTCTTGCAATTTCGTGATCAACTGGTGTCAATCTAGCTGGGTAAACATCACTGGTATGGCCTGCAGGCTTCAATTCAGTGAATTTGGCCGAAACGTTAACACTGTCGCCTATGGGAAACCATTTAGTTCAGTGATTCCTATAATACCATCTCTGATGAGTTATTACAGAATAGAGTTACGCCTCTTTATGCACATGGCTTTAAAGGCGAAATTGACAGTAGTATTGTGGGATGGTCTGTGTATGTATATATTTATTAGCAACACAGTGATGCAGAATAAGTAAGAGGGGTGTTTGTGTAGGGGAGGGAAGTCTCACCTCCTCCAATGATAATTAACCCAAAAACTAATAAGTTGAAAAGAGATTGTTGTTACATTTTTATTTTATAGTTTTATATTTTATATTTTTATTTTAATAGTAATTAACGAAACAAAGGTTTATCAAACCTGATCTTCGACCTCATTTGAGATATTGTTGTGAAAGATTCATATACCAAATATGAATGGAATCAGTTAAATTTTGTTCAAGTTATCGCACTAACAGTCATAAAACTGCTAAAAATCGACAAACTAAGGGTCGTTAAGTCAGATAATAAAAATCGGACAAACTTGTTTTTCGAATTTGATCGAGGTATTGTGAAAGATCTATATACCAAATATAAATGTATTATATAAATTTGTTAGTTCAAGTTATCGCGCTAACGGACATAACATTTCTATAAATAGAAACAATTGCCATAACTCTCAGGTTTGAAAGTTGGGCGGGCCCCGATTTTCTGTGTGCAGCTGTCGCACTTGATAATAAACTCACATACAAATAGCTGTCAGAATCCATCTATAAGCGGCTATGTCATATAGATTTAGGGCTGCCTGAAAGCCCACCAACCATCCCTCGTCATTTCATGAGTTGAGTTTTTGATTAAAAATAGTGATATAATTTGATACGAAAACCCAATATCAAATGTACATCTAATATTGTACATGTATGTTGGGAAAACTATGAAGTTACAGTTGAAAAGATTCAAGTCAAAGGGGTGTATAGCAATTCAAAGTTAAATTTTTATATATTCTTATAAATACATTTGTTCCAGCATGATTGACACTTTTGACAGGAATACCTAGGTTACCAGTTGATATCGTCCAACAACAAAGCCAATACCATCAATGGCATAGGATAGAGCAATACACTTAAATACACGCATGAAATAGAATTTTATTCGAATGAAATCGTATAACATTATTACATAGAATGATCCAATAAGTTCTTTTTTTGTTTCTTCATCATCATCATATAATGAGCTGAATGTTCATTTGAGATTGTTTTGTTCTGCAAATAAAATTTGTAAGAGTTTGGTAATTCACTATAAAATGTAAATCAACACATATATGAGAAATATAAATAGTAATTCATTATGAAATAACCAAAAGTCTATGGGAGGCCAAATTCACATTTATTAATAATCGCTCTTCAGCACAATCAATTGCACTTCAGTGTAATCAATTGCACTTCAGCGCAATTCAGTTCTGCTTCAGCACAATTTGAATATGCTTCAGCTTAATTCAATTGCGCTTTAGCCCAATTCAAAATTAATTGCACTTCAGTGTAATTCAATTGTGCTGAAGCTCATTTAATTTTCCATATATGGCTAAACCCCCAGGTAATTAATGAAGAAATCCAATAGAAAATTAATTGCGCTTCAGCACAATTATTTTCCCAAAAATGGCTAACCCCCCAGTTAATAAGCTATCTATTCAGGTGTGTAAGCTTGTAACAATAACTGCGCTACTGCGCAATTCAATTACCCTTCAGCGCAATTGATATGAATTAAGCTACATTGCATTAGAGTGCAATTCAATTGTGCTGAAGCGCAATTCAAGTGCGCTGAAGCGCAATTATTAATAAATGCGAATTTGGCTTCCCATAAAAGTCTAATTGAGTTTATGTCTTTCTCCAAACCAAAATATCAATAATTATTAATTAGGCGATGTGAATGAAAGAATTAAACCTAGTAATTTGTTGACTATAACAATTATCTCATGAGGCCCTGCAGATAAACTTGTGGATCTAAACCAAGTTTTATGTTTACCAAGTAAAACAAATATGAAAATTAGTTAATTTTGTTGGTCATGAAATTATAATCAATGATGCTTTAGTATAGAACGGGTTAAACTTGTTATCTGAACATGTCCAATGGGATAACTACTCATCAATGATGCTTTATACTAGAAAAGGTTAAACTTATTATCTGAACATTTCATATGGGATAAATACTCATCAATGATGCTTTCCGATGAATGGCAACAAGCCATATTTCCAACTAAATCCTGAAAAGTTACTCATAATTCTGCTGTGGTTAAGGAGTCGATTATTTAGGACATATTACTGTATAAAGGGTTAAACTTATTATCTGAACATTTACTAGTAATAAAGGGTTAATGCATGTGATATTCTCTGGACTGATAAGATGGACAATAATCAAAGGGAGATAACTGTTTATAATACCAACCATAAGATGGTTTCCATAGCGATGAACACCACTCATCACCGGAAATGAGTGGCCGTCTGATGTCTAGTGTCCATTAGACCGAAGAATTGTCTGATTGGGAGTGTCCATCAGACCTAAGAATCAATATCGTTTATCAGGGTCCAAACATCTCTATACACCACGCCTGAAACATATCCAACAATATCTCTTTCATGACGGGAGCTGCACTGGTGCAGCATTAAGGGTCCTGTGCCAGTGCATTCTCTTATATATGCGAGTCACCCATAGGGAGCCTCGCATATGTATGAGAATGCACTGGCTTAATTACTAGGTCAAGTTAAGTATTTTTAGACCAATGAAATCTCTTGTATATGCGAGGCTCCATATGGGAGACTCGCATATATAAGAGAATGCATTGGCACAGGGTTTTCACAAAATTTCAGGAAGCTCAAGTCATGGAAGGGTTAAACCTTATATGGAAGGGATATTCAACCAATCTCTCAGTACTTAGCAATGTCTATAGCTAGATACACTGGATTGAAACATATTATCCCTGGCTAACCCCTTCCATACTGAATGGATTATCCCACTTGGTTATAAAAGTATACAATGGAATTGTCTATTATTCATTTGGAGGGATGTTAAGGATATAGGAGCAGATGACAGCCAGACACAATGAAATTAGCACCCACATATTCATTCCAATTGTTTCATAATTGACTCAAGGATTTAAGATCATAAGTACACCTGTTCAGAATCAGAATACTGTGGGTCTCCGGTGTGCAGGTTTACACTGCCACTTGCCAAATTTGCCAAAAATTGGCAAAAAATATTTTCATTTTTAATAGCGATTTCAAAATTTGACAAATTTACAAAAAAAGGTCTCCAGTCAAGCATCATTAACAGCCATTTTCATAATAAAAAAAACTCCAATATCAAGGGGAAGGGGGTGTGTAAAGAGAGTTTTTCTAGATGGGCATTTGGTTTTTTCTCTGAGGGGGGAGGGCCCGGTTTGGCAATTGATCAAGCCACACTCCTGTAAAGGACCCCCACTGAATCACAGCTAGTTTGGACATCTATGAACTGATTCCCATGCATGTTGAATAAAACCAGTTTAGTGCATTTGGCTGAATGGCATGTAATAAGGAGTAAAAGTACACCTGATCAGTATATCATGGATGTGATGATAATCAAATTAGACTACTTCCCTTTTAACTTTTTAATTTTAAACCAGGGTCATATTTACAAAAACAAGATGTTTCCAAATGATATGTTGTTATATATCTTCCATTTCCAGGAGAATGCACTAACAGACAGCAGTAAGTGCATTAATTGATGTTTGACCTGCATATTTTAACTCTTATCTATTTCAATGGGAGGGGGCACAGGGGTGTGTGCAAACAAAGTTTCTCAGCAGATGGGAATTTTGGTTTCAAAGGGACAAGCCTGAGGGGGTACCATTTGTAATATAAATGTTGGACATCTCCCAGCAGAGACCTCCAATCCACACCACAATCCTTGAAATAGTGTGTCTGTCATTTAAAGAATGAGGTTCCCAGAGTGTGAATTTAATGATGCTACCCCTCACAGCTAGCATAACTAAATTCGCCCTCTGGGACCATTCTACGAAACACTGGTCCTTTTTCAGGCCCAGGGTGCCATTTAGAAAAGCCTGCCCCATGTGGAACACAGATATGATCATCTATTAAAGGTACACAATCCGATTCGATGGTCCCCATGTCATCAGATTCCAACAACACAATCATTTCTTGAAATGCCGCTTCAGTTATCAGAATCGATTAATTGCAAAAAAAATAATATTAACCACTGTCAACTATAGTATAAAAGTGCCCAAAAAGTATGATATATCAACAATTATAACCGATAAATAACAAGATTTCAAAACTCGAAATCTAATAACTCTGGGCTTTGATGGGTGGGTTCCTCGACTCAAATCTAATATTTTTTAACCCCAAAGCCGAGGAAATTGTAATTGAGGGGTGTTAAATCGGATTATGTACCTTTAATGAAGAAGCTCACATTGCCAAACAAAACCATATTCAAGGTTAAAGCCTGGATATATAGTGTCTGACATTTGCGGAATGACGTCCCCAGAGGGTGAATTTAGTGATGCTACCCCACACAGCATGCAGGCTAGCATCATCAAATTCTATATTTGGAGACATTATTCTGCTCAGGCCTCTGTATCTGATGTATAATCTCAAATTAACATTGTTTTATTACTTTTTCCTCCAACTTCAACTGGGGAACTTCAATCTGATACTATAGGTCTCCCATAGCAGTGGATGTCTAAGCAGAATGAGGTTCCCAGAGGGTGAATTAATAGTGATGCTCAATTTTAAGCCAGCCGTGCAGGATAGAATCTCTAAATTCACCATCTGGGGGACCTCATTCTGCCAATTTCAGACACACTATTTCCAGGCTTGCCTATATATATAGTCAGTAATCACCTTTCCAAATATCCTCAAATCTCACTGAAACACTTACATTAATGCCCTAAATAATCGACTCCTTAACCACAGCAGAATTATGGGTAATTTTTCAGGATTTAGTCGGAAATATGGCTTCTTGCCATTCATTGGAAAGCTCTCGGTAAGAATTTCCCATAATTCTGCTGTGGTTAAAGCCAAAGGGTCATATACTTTGGGCATTACTGTACATTCGTCAACATGCAGTTAATCCTTTTATGAGGGCAGCTGCGCTAATGCAGCATTTAATATCCATTGCCAGTGCATATTCTCTAGGTGAGTCTGTCATAGGCAGCCTCGGATATATAAGAGAATGCAGTGGCTTACAAGGTCAAAGTAAATATTGTTAGGCCAATGCATTCTCTTATATAATGGGAGACTTGCATATATAAGAGAATACATTGGCAGAGTTTTCGCAAAATTTCAGGAAGCTCCAGCCATGGAAGGGTTACTCAGTAGCTGGGAGGTCATGTACATATCTGGATAACAATTTTCTGAAGGCACACATGCTTACTTATCAAAACAATGACGGTTAGACAACATGTGCTAGGTACTGTGGCATGGTGTTCTTATTAATCAATAGACAATTTCATTTCTTTATAGTTTCAACAATAGGCAATTTCTCTGATAATTTAGAGACACACTAAAAGTTGTAGTCCGAGTCCGAGGGAAAAGTTGTAATTGGGGATTTCAATTTAGTTTATTGTCATTAATATATATGCCAGAAAATGTTGATTTTTGGTATCGTATAATTAAGCTATGCCAATTACAATTAAAATAAATTTAAGTTAATAATTTGTAAGTCTTATATTTTTGGTTCTGAAACCCACAAAAAGTTGTAGCCCTAGCCAGCCAACGGTTCAGAATGTGGGTTTCAGAATGAAAAATGTTGATAAAAGTTGAAGTATAAGACTTACAAATTATATTTTTAATTTATTTTATTTGTAATTGGCATAGCTTATCGCAAACCAAAAATCAACTTTTTTTGGGTATATATATTAACGACAATAAAAAAATTGAAATCCCCAACTACAAACCTTTCCCCGACTCGGACTCAAGACTACAACTTTTAGTGAGTCCCGAAAATTTATACATGACATCGGCTCGAATTATACGTGTACAGTAATGCCCTAAATAATCGACTCCTTAACCACATTATATTATGGGTAATTATTTAGGATTTAGTCGGAAATATGGCTTGTTGCCATTCATCGGAAAGCTCTCACTGAAAAATTACCCATAATTCTGCTGTGGTTAAGGAGTCGATTATTTAGGGCATTACTGTATGTTATAGCTTTTGCGGCTCTCATCCATGCACTTCACATCTGAAGTATCAATTAACCTCATTATAAATTATGAATATATTTTATTTGATTTTTTATTACTTTTTGTTGTTGTTTTTTTTGCCTTGTTTTTGTTTTAATTTTCTCAAGGTTCATATACATTGTATTTGTAGTTCTTTTATTTGGCCAAAGTTTCTGAAAAATTGGCACAATATTTACTGAATTTGTCAGTGTTGGCATATTGTAACAATGAGTTACTGAGTAAAAGTACACTGGATCAGAATACCGCGGAAAATGATGAGACTACTTTGTTGAAATGAATTATAGCCATTTCACTTCAAAATTACGGCATCCTGACGTCAAGCAGTGACATTATCCGACATTTCCAGAAGAAAGTGCTAATTGACCGAATAAAAAGTGCTTACTTAAATTGACTCGCATACACCATTTCCACATAATCCAGTTCTTTGGATAATTGAGGGAGATATATCTATGAAAGAGGACGATCAGTAATTATCTGAGCCAAGTGGAGTGGGACTACGAATAAATATAGGACTGAGCCTGAGATTAGTGTGCCTGTCATTTGCAGAATGAGGTCCACAGTGGGTGAATTTAGTGACGCTATCCCACATAGTGGGCTAGCATGACTAAATTCACCCTCTGGGGACCTCATTCTGCTTAGGCATCATCTTCTCTGGAAAGTTTCTTTATTATAAAAATTTCTACAGAAACTTCTTCACTTAGATACTATTTCTTTTTTTAGTTTAGTTTCTCTTTATCCCCAAATTGGCAGATGACACATTGCATAATCAAGGTTCCCAATGTGTGTACATCATAATATTCACCATTTGGGAACTTCAACCTGAGTCTATATGTCACCCATAGCATATGAGGCCATGCAGAATGAGGTCCCCAGAGGGTGCATTTGGTGATGCTAGCCCACTATGCAGGATATCGTCACTAAATTTACCCTCTGTGGACCTCATTCTTCAAATGACAAGCACACTAAACTCAGGCATATATAGGCCTAAGTATGGAACATCATATTAGAGAAATGGAACTGAGACTAATTATGCCTACAAATATAGAATAATCTGACCTTGGGAGCAACAAACAAGCTTTTTAGGTTTGTCAACAGAGAAATGGTCTGCTTAATTACCAGTTAGTTTGTTTGTCTCCAAGCCCGAAGATATACAATAATGCTCTAATTAATCGACTTCTTAACCACAGCAGAATTATGGGTAACTTTTCAGGATTTAGTCGGAAATATGGCTTGTTGCCATTCATCGGAAAGCTCTCAGCGAAAGTGGATTAATTAGAGCATTACTGTATCAAACCATATATATCATACTACGCACATAGAGATCATGTTCTACCAGTACAATCTAGTTGATGGGTAGCTTTATAACATTGAAAAATAATGAAGGTATATATAAATGAACCTGAGTTTTGCAATAAACATTGAATTGATTGTACCCAAGGAAATTTCACAATTATAAGTGACCAAGAGTGAAATCGACTTACAAATGTTGCCTATATACAGTAATGCTCTAATTAATCGACCTCTTAACCACAGCATGAATTATGGGTAACTTTTCAGGATTTAGTCGGAAGTATGGCTTGCAACAAGCCATATTTCCGACTAAATCCTGAAAAGTAATACCCATAATTCTGCTGTGGTTAAGAGGTCAATTAATTAGAGCATTACTGTACCTACATGGACTCACACATAATTTAAAATACTTACTAAGAAATATATTACCTGTGTTATGTTTTCAAGCTTATATGAAGAACTTTGCTCATCAGAACAGGTTTATACATAAAAAAGTTCCCAGGTTTTGAACGGGTGGAATATGACCTCTATGGGCGTAGCCAGAGTCGAGATTCATGGTATGATCTAACAGAAGATATTAACCTGTCTTGCTCATAACGCTGAAATGATAGAAGGTTTTGGTGACATCTCTGATATTAACAAGCCTCATTCACTGGCCCTGCATGCTATCTCTTATCCAACCCTTTAAATATTGTGTCTGTCATTTACAGAATGAGGTCCCCAGAAGGTGAGAATTTAGCAGGCTGTGCTTAGGCCTCATCTTCTGGGAAGTATAGTCTCTAATTAATATTGTTTTAGTTACTTTTTCCCTTATGTTTAGTTTTTATATCCCCTAATTTGCAGAAGATAAATTGCTTAATAGAGGTGACTATTAATGGGTGAACATCACCAACTTCAACTGGGGAACTTCAATCTGATCCTAGGTCTCCCATAGGAGTTGGGGTGCCTTAGCAGAATGAGGTTCCCAGAGGGCGATTGTAGTGATGCTAGCCCACCGTGAAATGACAGACACACTATTTCAAGGCTTGCTCTTATCTTTTAAATGGACATGGCTCATTCGCACCTACAGTTATATGCCCTAAATAATCGACTCCTTAACCACAGCAGAATTATGGGTAACTTTTCAAGATTTAATCAGAAATATGGATTGTTGCCATTCATGGGAAAGCTCTCACTGAGAGCTGTCCGATGAATGGCAACAAGCCATATTTCCGACTAAATCCTGAAAAGTTACCCATAATTCTGCTGTGGTTAAGGAGTCGATTATTTAGGGCATTACTGTAGTCCAAGTTTCTAGCTAGTGAAATTGATAGGGATTATAAGATACTGCTTTATGTCGAGGCATCCTGTCTATACCATTCTATATTGGGGTTCATAAGCATTCATTACCCGCTCATCTAAAATAACAAAAACAAGTGATAAAAATAACAATTGTGACACTATATATAAATTCGTTTTTCAAATTTATTCCGAAAGTCGCACAAGTTGTCAACTGAAAGTGGTAATTTCAAAAGAATACGAACACACTTTAAACCTCGCAAAGTGACCATCGTGCAGTAAACATAAACAATGTGTGGTTACTCTTAATTACATGGCGTATTATGTGCATAATTTAACATAAAAGTTAGATTGTAATACATCATTATGACCGTAAAATATCAGTTTTTTTCTGATAAATAAAGCATTCTATGTTGATTTGTGTGATAAAGTAGATTAAATTAAAATTGAAGAAAATTCCCACCGCTGGATCTGGGTGTAATTGTGCTATTGAAAGATATTGGCATGATTGTCCAACATAAAGCAGTACGTGTCTATCCCTAAAGATTTCACTAACTGCTTTACGTTGAAGGACACTTGGGACTGGTTTGAACCCTTTGGTAAGAGCAACCCTGTGTTTGGTGTGCCTGTCATTTTCAGAATGAGGTCCCCACAGGGAGAATTTAGTGATGCTGGGGTTTTAAACCCAACAAGAGTGAACACAATGCTAATCGTGGGGAGTCATTGGATCAATTTCATTAGAGTAGTGAAGATATTAATCTGATATCAGCGATGACATAACACAAAATTAAAATTCTAGTTTATTTTGTTGTTTTTTTTATATTGAACTCCATGCTCAATTAAAAAAAAAAATGCTTATTTAAATTAAATATATACTTTTTTCAAATCAAAGTTGGATGAAAATTTAGTAATTTATATACATTGGCCTAAGAGTGAAAACACAATGATAATCGTGGGGAGTCATTGGATCAATTCCATTAGAGCAGAGAAGATATTAATCTGACATCAGTGATGACATAACACAAATAAGTCAATAAGAGAGAAAACAATTTCTAGGGATCGCACCACACCGTGTAATGAAACAGAAAACAGGATGACATATCACAAATCTATATATATATAAAGACTAGGATCTGTTTGTCTGCCTGTCTGTTCACAATTTATCTCCCAGATCGTTTGAATGTTCGCCAATTGAATGTTTTTTATATCAGCTCACCCTAATTGCATATAGATAACAGGCTTAAAAACTGTAATGTTGGGCAGATCTGTCAAAGACAATTTATTGTAATTAAAGGCACTCGATGGTCCCCATATTATCAGATTCCAACAACAACAACATTTTTTGAAATACCGCTTCAGTTATCAGAATCGATTATTGCCCAAAAATAATGCTATTTTTTATATAACTATAGTATAAATTGCCGAAAATTTGGCCGGATTGCCAAATTTCTAACACCCAAAGCCACCTGATTTTAGAGTTATCCATCTTCATCCACAATTTGGTCCGAGACTGTCGGTTTGACAAATATTTGCCAGTTCCTCGACTCGAATCAAATATTTTTTACCCCAAGCAATTTAGCCAAAGAAATAGTAATTTGGGAGAGTTAATTCAGATTATGCATCTTTAAATTAAGGGTGCACAACATCATTAGTAACAAGGCATATGACCAATTTAAGCCAAAACATGCTTAAATACTGTATGAGGGTATTGCATAGACAGTCCAAGGGAGATAATTCAACTTGTGATGTGACAATCCAGTCAAAGTACAGACAAATAAATGCTCTGTACATTTCTGTGTCTTGTAACCAAGCATTCATGTGCTGCTTATCAATGACCATAACGCAGCAGAAGGTTGCAGTACAGCTTAATTGTACCCCCCTCAAAATTGTGAACATGGCTAGAAATCGTGGATTGCTACCTATCTGGGGTTTAAACCCAACATGGCGATAAGAGTGAACACAATGCTAATTGTGGAGAGTCATTAGATTAATTCCATTAGAGGAGTGAAGATATTAATCTGACGTCAGCGATGATATAACTAATATAATACAATAAGTCAATAAGAGAGAAAACAATCAATCGCACTACAGCGTGTAATGAAACAGAAAATAGGATGCGTCAAAATTTGGAAATGAACAGAAATTATTGTTAAAGATGGTATATCTATTTCTAAATACGTTTTAATACCTCACTCGTATTTAAATTAGCGCAGTACTATTTTTTGCGCACCCGTCGGTGTGCGAAGTTAACCCTTTTAACCCGAGAGACCGGAATACCGGTCTAATCCTTATATTACTATATCCCGGGAGACTGGTATTGGATACGATATTTGAAACAAAATTACAGCACTATAAACGCACATATCAACTAGAGTTGTACTTCTACTTTGCACATATGCGTCACATGTTTACCCATGTGACTTTGACAGGCAAACTGATGAAAGAGGGTCTGTTTCTTCACGCATGCGCAGATGCCTATTTTGAGAAAAACATTAACTTTTTATCGTCGGAAAAGGGGAAGAATTTCATTAGAAATTTCGTGATCAAAGCACAAATTAACTAGAATTGTGTTTCTACTTTGCACGAATGAGTCACACGTATGGTCATACCTCTGATGTAAGCAGCCAAATTGGTGACAGGGTGGGGGTGTTTCTTTGCGCATGCACAGATGTGCGATTTTAGAAACACCTTTCATCGTAGGGAAAGGATAACAATCTTGTTATAAATATATAGCGCGACCAAAGGGAGCCGCAATATAATCTACATGTATATTGAACGTGGATATACTGTCTCGATGAAATACCTTGCCATATTTCACCAAACACTAGTTCAGTTAGCATAGTACAGATTGCCCGGCCGTATAGTTTAGCGTGTATATACATGTATATACATCCCAGTTAAGAGCATTATGAGTTACGTCGTCGGAAACGCTATATAACATCAGGCACCTATAGGGCGTGGACCATTTAACGTTCAGGACATCAGGGTTCAAATGGTTAAAACTGAGCGAAAAAATAGTATGACTCGGAATTTAAAATATACCACAGGGAAAAAGAGTTAAGTTGATGAGTTACATACATTACGAAACGTTGGACACTGAATAGACAATTACGCCTATATACATGTAGACCCATGTTTACATTTCACAACCAATATAAAAAAATCAAAACCATTACTCAATGCAAAGAGACATAGGAATTATGGTAAAGTCGATGATGTTGAAATGGTTGTAAGAAATGCACATATTAGGATTGCATGTGCATGAAAGCACGTTCCCCCCCACTCACCACCATGGAGTGACGTACACTAGCTGTGCATGACCACCCTTACCGAAATCATTAGCCATCTGTTAGCCATTCTTTAGCACTCGGAAGAGAAGGAATGATGGCTTACTGATGGCTAGCAGTTTTCAGAGGATATGGATGGCTAATGCAAAATTTAGCCATCGAGGCTAGGTGATGGCTAGATGATGGCTTATTAGCCATCGCTTAGCCCTCCTATAGGCCGAAATATTTAAATGAGCTAAGCCATCGCTTAGCCCTCGATGGATGGATGGCCGATGGCTAGTACACTACTGATGGCTTGTAAGCTGATGGCTAGTAGGCCGATGGCTAGTAAGCCGATGGCTAGTAGGCCGATGGCTAGTAGGCTGATGGCTAGTAGGCCGATGGCTAGTAAGCCGATGGCTAGTAGGCCGATGGCTAGTAAGCCATCGGATTGTTAGCCCTGGACATTTAGTGATGGCTATGTTATATAACTTGCTTCAGGAGGAATAACTCTTTGGCATCATCTATTTGAGAATGAATTATCTTTAAAATAATATGTTATATCATAAAAATAATTTTTAACAACATATTTAACAATGTCCATTATTTTTGTTATCTTTTGCCAAGTTTTCATCATAAATAAAGTGGAAACGATTTGCAATTGTATCACTGGACACACGGACTGCATGGTATCTGGAATCATGCAACATCTTCACATTAGGCTGGGCCAGCCAAAGATTTCTGCAGATTTTTGTCAAAATTCAAAAGAAAATAGTCTGGTCAAGATAGATCTTTAACCCTTCCAATATGAGAACTATATATGCTGGTGCAGCATTAAAGAACCTGGTTCCAGCTGAATTCTCTTATATAAATGCGAGTTTCCCATCTATAGGGATCAAGCCTTGCATATATAAGAGAATTTACTGGCTAGAATTGCATTGGTATAGGATTTTCAAAATTTTTCAAGAAGCTCCCATCGGAATGGTTAAATATGAATATGTTTTTTTTCAAGATGTTTAATGTGTCATATCATGCCCAATAAATTAGAAAATATAGTGCTGAGGATTGTACTTACCAATTTCCAGATTAATTTGTATATACATGTATCTTAGTCACAGGCAGCAGGATATTTTCTCAGAATCTCAGGCAGAATGTTTGATAAACATGCGGATTTCTGAGAGTTATTTCACAACTTTTAAAATTAGCAGGCTCAGCTATCTTGAAGCCATTACAGTTCTAGTCCAATGAATCTCAACTAAAGAAATCACAAGTTTATAAGACTGCTAAGAACATAAGTGTAAAAAAACTGGAACAACAAACATGAGCAGTGAATATTGACTAGCAGTTACAATTCAAATGTTGTTGAGTACAATAATCCCAGGATGCATTTATGCAGCCTCTATCTGGTTGGACCAACATATGGCAGCCATATGTCAGGTATATGGCAGTCTCAGGAGAAAAGGTCTCCTAACCATTAATATGACTTTGGTGAAGGCTATAACATTCGAATGTTAAAAATTCTCGGGTCTGATGGTTATCAAATAAATTCTTAACCACCAGTAATGATGGCTAGTGAATATAATTCCATGTTGTTAGCCATCCACTAACCATCACCTTAGCCATCACCAGAAATTCTTCCTGATTGGATGGCTACCTTAGCCATCACACCCCTTCTTATTCTTCATGAGTGCTAATATAATTATAGTGATGGTTTATCTTAGCCATCATTGGTCTCTGATGGCTAAGCAAGGGCTTAGGGATGGCTTAATAAGCCATTCTGTTCGGTAAGGGCAAACAGTCTGAGTTAGCTAACCTGCAACCAAGTGTTGATTTTTCCTGAAGTCAGTTGCCTTCGCGGTTGTGGTTTTCTGTTTTCCTGTTCATATTGCAATGATATCCAGTTCATAACTATTTCAATATCAGAATCAATATTTGGAGCATATACACATCCATTGATCATCCCAACAAATTGATGATGTAGTTATGTTTTACACGATGTAAATCCAATGTGATCGTGTTTAGCATTACACATGTATCTTCAGAAACGAGAACGGAAACTGTCATCAGATCCAACAGTTCTATGAACTTAGTATGAAGATATATTTGTCAGTTTTGAATTAGCTTAGATTAATGTGTGAATTTAAAGTGCGCGAATTCAAAACTGTGCAAATTTAAATATGAGTAAGGTATATAGTTTCTGCGGTATAAAATAATGAAAGTGTCAATGACACTGTAGCTCAACTTAGGTAGGGGAATAATTTAATGGTAGACAGTAAATGGAGGAATAGGAAAGGTGCTAATTGAAATGTCTAAGTAAGACTAGATGTACATGTCCATGTCAATATCAACATTCATGACAGGTTTCATAATGATCGGATCAGGGATGTGGTGATTATGGTGTGCCAATTGATTTATTGATGCAAAGAGTAAATTCTAAAATGGACACCGGCAGCCATGTTTTTTTCCGAATTACCCAAAAATGACCTGTTCCCATCTACAGACTTTACAAATCTCATAATGATCTGATCAAAGGTACGACCTGTAGCCCGTGCCAAAGGATTTAGTCATGCAAAGAGTAAAATCCAAGATGGCTGCTGGCGGCCATGTTTTTTGGCCGAACGACCCCAAAATCACTCGTTCACATCTACATGTCATTGTTAACATCCATGACAAATTTCATGAAGTTCTAACCAAAGCTACAACCTGTAGCCCGCGCCAAAGAATTTAGTCATGCAAAGAGTAAAATCCAAGATGGCTGCTGGCGGCCATGTTTTTTGACTGAACGACCCCAAAATCACTCGTTCCCATCTACATGTCAATATTAACATCCATGACAAATTTCATGATGATCAGACGAACAGCACGACCTGTGCCAATGGATTGAATTTTGAAACATGTTTTTTGGCCAGATGACCCCAAAATGACTCGTTCCCATCTACATGTCAATATCAACATTCATGACAAATTTCATAAAGATCAGACCAAAGGTACGACCTGTAGCCCGCGCCAAAGGAAATTGTTGACGGACACACGCACCCTTGTTTGTAGAGGTTACGTTGCGGGGACCCCATGAGAAACCAACCAGAAACCAGCGTTATGGGGACACATGTTTCCCATGGAGCTACAGGGTAGATATATTCACAAGTGATGCACAGTGTCTCGGTATTGTACTAAATTGTATAATTAGCTCTATAACTATATTTTCAAAGGGACCGTAGTTGTGGGGACACATTGTGAGGACGTCCTCATATGGCTGGTTCGATTCATTACTTCACTATTATAATGCACAACATCTGGAAGTCCATACATTGTAAGGACATTTGCATGTCCACACAATGAAACACACAAGCACAGATTGTTTCATAAACTAGTTACGTTATGGGGTCACGGAAATGATCAACGCTGTTATCTAGCTGACTGAATCGCAAATCAGATAGGTTGTAGGATGGGTCCATTCGAATATTCAAATTCAATTTAATGTAGCTTTTAAAGTGGTGTACATGTGAAAAGAATGTCTGTAAGTTCGTTACCGACTTCGGTGTGGGTCATGTATGGCGGCGAGAAGAACTGTCTCTCGCGAGGAACCTCATCTCCCTATGGGGGACTCGGTTGTACCATCGCTTTTCAACAGGTCTCTCGCCGCCATACATGACCCATACCTCGGTCGGAAACTAATACTTACCATGACTTTATGAGAAGTTTCAGAAATTCGAACATTGCCAGACCCAAATTCGAACTTAATCAGTGTATTGTATAGAACTCAAGTTATCATCTGAACAACTCAGAAACAAAATATTCCATATTGAAAAAGGGCAATAACTCAGTTGAATATTGTCTGAATGGAACCAATTTCTAATTTTAGTCACGTCCTCTTTTTATTACGATACCTAACAAGTTTGGAGGTGATTGATTAATAAATACTACACTTGTCAATCGGATAACCCCCCAAAAAACTACATATTCTTCAAATAAGTTGAAAATGTACATACATCGGTCAATAATACAGTAATGCTCTAATTAATCGACCCCTTCACCACAGCAGAATTATGGGTAACTTTTCAGGATTTAGTCGGAAATATGGCTTGTTGCCATTCATTGGAAAGCTCTCGCCGAGAGCTTTCCGATGAATGGCAACAAGCCATATTTCCGACTAAATCCTGAAAAGTTACCCTTAATTCTGCTGTGGTTAAGGGGTTGATTAATAGAGCATTACTGTAGTTGTTGGGCCGGACCAAATGTGATATGTGTTTACTTGTAATTATACCACATACCAACATTTGATGCCATTGATAAATATACCATTCAGACAACAAAGTTTGATTGATGGGCATAAAGATGGATGCTGGGGCCTGGGGACACTTATATTCGTGCTGAAATTGTACCCTTCGTCTAGACAATGTGACTACCTGGGATCAAACAGGTTAAAATGTTTTGGCATTTCAGTGTCTGCAGTTGGCTGATAGAAGTGAAGCAATTGAGGTCTACCAGAATATGAGTAATTTCATCCCCAGTGATATATCACAATATTTTGTAACAATAGGTTGAGTTAAAAGTGTCCCTTCCAACTTAAGATGGCCAACGTAACAGTTTCAATAAGGTGGGAAAAAATAAATAAAACACCTATCAACATAGATAACCAATTTTTGAGGATATCTACAAATAGTCAGTAAAAGATTTACAACATGCAATGGTTTATATCGATTACTACAAATGAATTAAGGAGTTTTCTCCAAAAGTGACCCAGGATTGTGAAACATGACTGAAATTGTTTGGACAAGACATTGAACACAACAGTTACAACAACAAGTGAAATCGTGTTGTGTAACATATCATCAGACGGAACATTTTCAATATATGTACTGTAGTACACACAAGGGGCACTGAAATGACCAAAATTGCAGTGCTAAGCCAAATGGTAGCAGTTTCCGACTCTAACAGTGGTCATAAACATCAGCTTGAGGTCCCACATGTACATTATAGCCATTAAATATATAGCACCATATAATTTTACTAAAAATGTCATGTCATATTTTCATATTTGTGACAAATTTATGTTATCGAAAAATTATCAATAGTCAGCCCGATATTCACAATTTGATGACACCTGGAACTCTGTCAAGTTGACCACATTTAAGGTGCCAATAAGCCCATCTCATAGAGTTAGATTGAATGACGAAAATTGATTCAACATAATTTTATTCACAGAAAACAGAGTAAAATAAAATTAACAGTCATTACAATATGAAACAAATAGCAAAAGTGACAAAAACATGCTTCTTATACTCAGAAGACATTATTTAGACATATTGAAACCATAAAGCCAATCTACAGCTAGGTGTCAGTTTTCCACTAACTTTTAAAACAACTCAATTTTGTTCTGACATGTGATAAAACTTTACTGCATTGTAACTAATTTATCATTCTGATTTGAACAAAGTATGCATTTTCACAGCACATAAATATAGAAGATAGCAAATATATATTCAATTTCCAAACTCACTGATGGTGAAATGGTAGCTAGAATTTGTCTTGCCATCTCAATTGAAAAGTGTAATGCCCACATCAATTAAAAGGGCTAATGTAAATTATACATACATTGTACATTAAAACAAAAATAATATTAAACAAAATGACAAATAAATCTGAACCACTAGTAATTCATACAAATTATGTCAATTCTACTTTAATAGTGATCATATAAATTATATGATCACTATTAAAGTAGAATTGACATAATTTATATGATATAATACAGACACCCAGAATACTATGACATCAGGCTAAAATTTGGTGTAGAAGATAATAATTGTCATCTCTTTGGAGCTTTGTATACATGTACATATATTTAAGGTCAAGGTCAGATGAGGTCTTGTGAATCTTACAGTTTTTGTAATTTTTATCCCAGTCAGAATAATTGTCAGCAAGTGAAGTACATACTACATAGTAAAGTTAACTATCAACATGAACTGCATTTCATATAGCTCCCAATGGTTGTGGCTACAACAGACATGTGAGGGTGTCAGACCGATTCTACGAAGGCCCACAACTCCGAAGACCCGATTCTCCAACAGCCCACAACTCCGAAGACCCGATTCTCCGACGGCCAATAACTCCGAAGATCCGATTCTCCGAAAGCCCATAACTCCGAAGGGCCGATTCTCCGAAGACCTATAACTCCGAAGGGCCGATTCTCTGAAGACCTATAACTCCGAAGGCCCGATTCTCCGACGGCCCATAACTCCGAAGGTCCGATTCTCCGAAGATTTTGTTTTATCGGGGTATTATCGTTTACTAAATAGTGTACAGTCCAGTGGCGAAGCCAAGGGGTCCCAAAATTCCTACTGCCCCCATTAAACCTCTACTTGCTATTTCAGACAATATGGGCCCCTACCAAAACATGTCCAATGTCATGTAAACGCCCGGAAATCGTTCATGGGGCATCAACATATTCAAACTTTTCCTACTGCCCCCACCTAAATGGGAATTCTGGCCCGCCACTGATGATACACCAGATACTATAACGTTACGTTGGCCCATGAGATGCCAGAGTAAAATGTACAGGGGTGAACGGGGAAGAACTTGTCCTTTTTTCATATATAAAATGAACTTGATTGCATCAAATCACCCCAATGCAGTCGGATGTGCACAGTTTAATCATATTAATTGTATTAAGACATACATTGTGGCAAAATAATTGTATTTCTTAAATAAATTTAAGCATTCTGTGGAAAATTAAGGCTTGTCGCACACTACTGGTGGTGTAGATATCACCTTATTATAATACATAGTTAACGTTTCCAATATATGAGGGCCCCTTCCCCCTTTTTCGTACGCCGGATTCTACCCATTTTGGACTGTACGCCGGATTCCAGACGTCAATTTGAAGCTGGACGCCGGATTCCAGGGTTAATTTGAAACTGGACGCCGGATTCCAGTGTCAATTTGAAACTGGAGGCCGGATTCCATGGTAAATTTGAAGCTGGATTCCTGATTCCAGGGGGGGGGGGGGGATATATTATCTACATGTACATGTTCCATACAAAATATAACCATACGCGAGGGATTTCCGGACGTTTACATGACATTTGACACGTTTTTTGGGGGGCGGTCTTCCCTAGGGCCCCATTGACTCCGTCACTGGACTGTACACTATTTAATAAGCGATAAAACATGATCTTCGGAGAATCGGACCTTCGGAGAATCGGCCCTTCGGAGTTATAGACCTTCGGAGTTATGGGCGTTCGGAGTTATAGGCCTTCGGAGTTATGGGTTTTCGGAGTTATGGGTCTTCGGAGTTATGGGATTTCGGAGAATCGGGACTTCGGAGTTGTGGGCTTTCGGAGAATCGGGGCGTCGGAGAATCGGACCTTCGGAGTTATGGGTCTTCGGAGAATCGCTACGTAACCCATGTGAGCTAAATATTCAGAAGAATACCTCCTGTAAGTCTGTTAGTGGGATCATGGCACGTACATGAGAACAACCTAACTGGCACTGTACATATCAGTGAATATTTTTGGTTCAAAATGCGTCCCAGACATGGAGATACAGTATGACCATGTGAGAAAAATATACTGATTTGAAACATGTCGATGATTTGACCTTGAAATGAAAACAAGTTTATTTCATCAACTAGTTAGATGTCTGAAATGACTCACACAGCATATTCTACCTGCATGTCTGAGGCACATATTGTATCAAAAATATTCGCTGACACAGTGCCAGTTTTCTTGTTCTCATGTACATGTACGTGCTGAACAACTCCACCAGCAGACTTTCAGGAACTATTCCTGAGGACTGTGAATCAGCATGGATGTTCTGACCTACGTAAATGGAATCTATGTGGGATGCAGAGCGTTTTGAAATATAACCGGCCTGTGTGCTCTTATAATTATTTAACATTCTCGCTTCTTCATAAAATTGTCAAATCAGGCCCCACCGGCACCTAACTGTAAGCAGGTTCAATTAGTGTCAAATGTCACTTTCAACAGCTAAGGTCATATCTGGACATATGAGAATAAATCAATTCAGGCCAATGCTACACAAAATTAAAATATCGATTCTCAGGCTATCCCACCTCGCTGAAGCATTGCACATATCAAAACATCAACATCTGACTCAAAATTAAAAATCACTCTACCAAGATTGAGACTCTCAGTTAGAGGAAGATGACAACATTTAGTTTTCCAAATGTTAGTTTAGCAAGATCCGGTCTGGAAGGGTCTGCAGTGGACAATAAGCTAGCAAATTTCATTCATTATTACATACATGTATGGGAATTTAATCTTTCCTTTTCTGTTTCCAATTGTCATTGTTTCTTTCAAACTGATAATTCATCTCGAAATATATTCGCTTCGTGGAATATAATTCCCACCGCCCCCTCATCCAAGACAAGTGAATATGTGCGGGTTGATTCGACGACACCCAGCCACCAGACAATTTTTGACAATTGAGGTATTCTTTGAAGATGTGTCAGCGACACAGAGTGTCTTGTGGGTGTACTCATGATTAGCATGGATTTAGTTTATTTGTGTCATCTTTGTGTTAACAATTATCAGACAAGTTCAGAATATTTCAAATCTGCATTTGTATGCATGGAATTGGGAGGACATGCACATATTTGCACACCAACATTGTGAGGACAATTTTTTTTATTTCACGAAGGTCTTAAAACCACATTCTGATTGATGTGTATTTCCATTTGAGAAGTAGTTTGTATTTTAATCCCAGCTCATTTAGCACTTAAGCACCTGACCTAGTTGTAAAATCTAGGTGAAAGATTTCTTTTAACTAAAAGTAAGTATCAATGACAATGTAGCAATCATGACAGGCAATGACATGACCACTACCGTAATGCTCGCCACTTAAATAAGTTCTGATAGAACCTTTCTGATTGATAGATATGAATTATTTCTTTCACTCTATTGAGGTTACCTGCTCTTTTAGTCAAAATCAACTTTCCTGCAATTCCCCATGTTTTATCAATATAGAATGGGCAGTGAAAATACTTAGCTGCATGTGCGACAATTCAAGGTTTACCAAATAAGGAAGTCCGGCACTGACGTCAGAAACAACAGGTCAGGACCACGTTGAAACCACATGTTATCAGAAATTGATATACACACAGATTATTTCAATTCAATTGATCCTTTAAACAGCCATATGTATTCAGCATAATCTAATTTAGGTCCTTAAATGACTAATTATCAATATTCAATGAACACCTTCCCGAAAGAGACTGTTATTGACTAGAAACTTTTAAACCATTTCGACGACTTCATTAAGGAGAAATGTCCTCATAAACCAAATTGTCCTCACAACGCTGGTGTGTACACATGTGCATGTGCTCCGAACACCAATAAGAACCTGCTGTATTCTAGTTGAAAATGACTAAAATTCAGTATACATTCAAATTTGTTGGTCATTAAGGATAATTGACTGGGATCTAAGAGCCATAATAAGCATAAATGCAGCATGTAGACTGTGCGGAAGAAATCCAAGATGGTCACCATGGCGGCCAACAGGAACCAAATAGATTGTTCGCATCTTGGGGTCATGATGAGTCAATATGAAAAGTTTCGAGAAAACTCATGTATAAATGCAGCCTATCAACAGTGCAGAAAAAATCAAGATGGCCCCCATGGCGGCCATCTTGGGGTGGCCAACCGGAACCAAAATGGGACATTCTCATCCTGGGGTCATAATGAGTCACTCAAAGTTTAAAGAAAATTGATGTATAAATTCTGTAGACTGTGAAAAAGGAATCCATGATGGCGGTCATTTTGTGTGGCCGACAGGAACCAAAACAGGATTTTCTCGTCTAGACATTGATCTGAACATGCATATGAAATTTGGTAATGATCCAATTAGAAATACGGCTTGTAGACTATTAGCACATGTATTCAATTTTTTTTACCGTAGCGTGATACTTTGCGGAACTACAAATAGAGTTTATGTCCCATGGAAAAAAGCTATATGAAGTTTTTCACACAAACAAGCATTGAACAGAAATACTACAAAATTATGACTGCGCATACGCCATTACGAGGACCCCCTCTCAAACAGATGCTTTTATGGGCAAACCTATCATTGGAGACACTCGTGGATGAACATTTATGAGCAATGCGACATTAATTTCGACCATCATTTCGTTCAACTTATTGGAGAACACACAAATAAATTCCAAGCTTCATTAGTCTCGAATTTCACTTAAAATGATGTAACTGCACGTATTTACACTGTAACACAGCCCTGCCTTGGCACAAGATCGGAGTTATCCTAGCATATAGCCCATGCTATTTCCTTTCCAAAAAGGTACGACAAGTAATATAGGCGACATATGCAGGGAGACGGAGAAAACTACACACACTATCACCGGACCGGTATACCTGTCTTACGGGATATAGCAAAGGCAAAAAAATCATTTGTTTCCTGTTATGTGGCCAAAAAATTACAGGTAGGTACAGGTAGGTATGTCAATTTTTGTCTTTATTTTGCATTTAAAAAAAAACATTATTTTCAATTTCACGCTAAAATTACGGGTAATATTGACTGCAATTACCATAGGTGAAATAAAATGCTACCATTATGATTGCATCATTGAAATTCCCTCAAAATAATATGTCCTGTGAGGCGATGTTTATTAGTGAACATTGACCAGATTTCTACCATACAAATCGAAGAATGCAACATAACTGTTGTGTTCTATGGTAAATATATGTTGGAACAGTCAATACAAATGACAGTCGCATAAGTTAACTTTTCTATATATTTAAATATTTCTCGAGGTAGCGCAAATTTTTCCAGAAATTAGTTTGCTGTTTTAACTAAGGTCTTAAAAATCAAGAAATAATCCAGTAACAATTTAAACCAATATCTTTCAAGTGACTGTATAACAACTGAAGTTATTTATTATATGACTATAGTTTTCTCTCCCAGTATCTTGCTTAAACGCATTCTAGTTTTTCTATTAGAAAACAAGAGTGTTTTTTTCTCCGATTTCTTATGCTACTGAGAATGTCATCGATGTCGTCATTTTGTAAACATCATATACTGAATCATCAATGAAGCGAGAAATCAATTCATTCGTTTCTAGGCCTAAATATGTTACGATCTGAACTAAAAGATGTTCATTTAGTAATTAATTGAACCATATCATGAATATTCTTTTGTTATAGCAATCCGCAAGCTATTACCTTTGAGGAATTATTATTTGCTGATCGTCGAAGTCTCAGAATATCAATCGACCTACACCTACCAGTAAGTTGGGAGAAAATTCTCATTTTTCATTGAACTTTTGGCAACTCAGAACGCCAGTAGTCATATAATAAACGCTTTATCTATACATGGTAGTGATAAGTATCGCGTCTCATTGAGATCAGATTGCTGTATCAAGTTCAACCTCACTGCCAAAAACAGCTCGTTTGATACAGATCTGACTTCAACTCGACGTGATATGGCAGACCATATCACTATACTTATTGATAATGTGTATGTATAACAACTAAAGTTACTTACCAACTTCTGAATCAGCATCCATTTCTATTTCATCCAAAGATTTGCCCTGATACTTGTGCACATTCCCCTTCGCTACCGCTCGAAGCAGTTTACTGTATTTACATAGTTGTAGGGTCTTTTCCGGCAGTCTGTAATATTCTCTGTGAGTGCGTATATCATGTCCCATAAAGTTAGCTAAAACATCCAACTCATTGTTCTTCAAATTCATGATCTGTGATACAGTTGCCACATATAACATCTAACATAGCCTGAAAAATAAATGAATAAATAAATAAATGATTTGAAAGTTATATTTAATGTTTACACTTAATCAAAACTTCTGAAGCAACAAAACAATATTAGTATTGCTCGGACATGACGGCTACCGGAAACATAATCTAAATTGGACTCTATATAGATTATTGATTAAAATGCCCATGATCTATGTTGTACCTAAGCGGACCGCAGATTTGATGAAGAATGGTACAGAATTTCAGATAACTCAAAAGTATGTTCACTGAGGGACATATAGTACCGGTAGCTAAATAAAATAATGTCTATCAAATCCAGAAGACAAGATTTATTGACAAGATAACTACTAGTAACTCTCTGATACCTACATGTACCGAGGTGGATTGGCCCATTGGGAGACCAGGTATATTCCCGATGGGCCGGAGGCTGGAAAATTCGGATTCCACGTGATTTTCTATCAAGCGAGAATCTGAGGTTTTTTTTTACAGTTTGGGGGGGGGGGGTATATGTAGTTGGGCCGCAAATGAAACTGATGTGGGCCGCCACATGTGTTGTTTAACCAGCCTAACTGGCTAATCATAATTTTGTCATTAAACGAACTTTGTCAGGCTGTCAGCATCATATAACACCACGTAAAGACCCCGTTAATCTCGAGATATTAACGGTAACTCCCAGCTGTATAAATCCCCCAAAAATTGAGGCAAGTCTAGATGCTACTAGTACCTAGGATTAGCGATTTTCTTGTATAGTTTTCAAAATTTTCTCACCCTGGGCCAAACAACCATGGACAGCCCGGTGTGTCCTGGTCTCTTGTCTGTAGCCGTGTGCATTTGTCTGAGGTTAGACCGCTAGATGTAAGAATTTATGCAATTTTTCAGGTAAAAATAACTGAATGGTCTCATACCGGGAATATATAGAACCATGGTTGATGAATTTATAGGATATTAGGCCAGAGCACTGAGTGCAAGGGGGGGGGGGGGGTGCAATGGAATTATGCAAAAAAAAAAACATGTATTTGGTCTGATTTTGATTCAAGAGGGGGGGGGGTGCAGTTGGAATTCCAAGGTGGACACCCCCCCCGAACAGAGACCCTCCTCCACTCGGCACCTCAGCAACTGCCTTTTGCAGATGGGCCAGTATTATATTCATTTCCCAGGCCGATTTTTTGGCCCAGTCCGCCTCTGTACATGTAACAGGGTCTATTATCAACTGGTACATAAAGTAAAAGTTGAGTGACAACAGATTAAGTGCTAAATTAGAGGTTTATACTGTACATGCATCAACATTAAGAAGCCGGGCAAAATGGCACATATGTGATTGTGTTCATTTTCGTTGCGTTGGGAGGATGCATATGTTCTTGCACACCAACATTGCGAGGACAATTTTTTAGTTATGAGGACATTGTGTGTACATGGGATGTCTGTAGAATGAATGAGACGTAGGTATCGAAATAATCGGTAACGAATCGCAATTTGCGATAAATAAAGGCACTATAGTACGATAACAATCATAAGATTACACTCATTCTATCACATTTAGCGATGTTATGTGGTCAACATCCCCGTCCGTTCCCGTTCAAACACTAAAATGCATTAGGACTCTCCCATTCTATGGAACCTATCTTCTTTATTTCAAAACTGCATCGGAGGAATTATTTACCAGAGGAGAGTGTAAACTTGAGAAATCCTCACACTCGTCACACAATTTGTGACAAACACTTGTGAATACATCCAGTGATATTTTTATTAACCAACTTAATAGGAAAATTATTCAATCTAAAATCGTCCAACACTCATGTTCATTTGAAAGTATATAGCAATTTGTGATTCATTTTTCAAAACATTTTGATCCAAGATGAGACGTCTATCGAATCCAGAAGACAAGATTTATTGACAAGAAGATAACTAACTCTCTCATACTTAACAGGGATTATTATCAACTGGTAGATAAAGTAAAAGTTGAGTGTGACAACAGATGAAGTGCTAATATATCTAGACTGAGCGGATTATACTGAGCATGCATCAACATTAAAAGGCCGGGCAAAATGCCACATATGTGATTGTGTTCGTTTTCGTTGCGTTGGGAGGACACATACATGTATGTGCTTGCACAACAACATTGCGAGGACAATTTTATTTATGAGGACATTGTGTGTACATCGGATGTCTGTAGAATGAATGAGACGTAGGGATCGAAATAACCGGTAACGAATCGCAATTTGCGATAAAGGCAGTATTACGATAAGATTACACTAATTCAATCACATTTAGCGATGTTATGTGGTCAACATTACCGTCCGTTCCCGTTCAAACACTAAAATGCATCATTTGCAATTCATTTTTCAAAACTTATTTTGATCCAAGATGAGACGTCTATGAGGACTTTCATCAAAATATCCCCAGAGATTGAACTGTTTGTATGACATTTTTGTTTAATGTTTGAAGGGGTATGGATCGATTTAAGTATTTTGTTCAGATTCATGGTGGGAATGAGAGACGAACCATAATTTGTGACCGATAAATCAACCAAATCATGACTTTATTCTGTTGGCGATCAGCGATGAACATCAAAAACATAGAAGCCTTTCATGTTCTTTGAAGATGACCGACATACGTCGACGTTCATGAAGTTGATGGCCAAATTCGGTCAAGGTCGAATGACATCGCTTTTGAATCACTTGCCTTCGATAGGGACATGGTCATTAGGTTCTATTATTGGGTGGTCGGCGGGATACACTGAAGCCTTTGAGCCAATTATACCATGGCAAGTGGTCTAATCAGGGTTCATACAGGTTCCCATAGTCTAAATTTAAGCTTTAAAATTCAAGGACTTCAAGGACATTCTCATTACTGTACAATGCCACATGTATGGATATGAGAGGGGTATTACTCATGCCCCATGAAGGCAGAGAATAAATTCAATGTGGATCACTGAATCGTTACTATCCATGTTTCACTTCAGTTCGAATTCGCACCTACCGCTTGCCTAATTTTTATTCAGCGTACGCGTTTTATTGCGTGCCTAAAACAAACAATTAATGCTTTGTGCGATGTTGACAATACAATGCTTCTCTTGTTCCAAACAAAAATAAATGGGAGATTACCCAATAGCAAGAACCAAACATGCAGGAGGCCACTGTTAATAAAACCCGCCGCATTTCACTTTTTGATAATAATAATAGCGCATTTCCTTTATTATCGTCAACGCATGGCAAATTTTCCAGAGTTCGTGTCGAACCAGACGGGGGATCAATTTACAACTTCCATCAAGGATTTTTCTCAAAATCCGTTGCATGTTTTCGTTGTACTGATCATGTTGATAATGTTGATCACAAACTGTGACGCAGACTCCACTATCCAATGTTTCCTCGATAACGTAAAGCTTGATGACGGATCCGACATAGGTATTTCGGGTGTCGGTGACGTTGAGGTCGGCAGCGACTGGGGTAATTTTTATCTCAGTCGAAAAGGCACACTATCTACTATCACTGTACGTGATTTACGCGCGGATGTCGCGGGAATAATTTATTGCATATGAGAGTGGGCCTTGGAGAAACCAACAACCAAAAGATGAACAGAATGAAGGTTCCCCATCTGATGACTGAGTCAAGGCCGAAAACTTTCAATGATGTGTTGATGTCAAACTCTTTATGGTGATATTTTTTCTAAGAAAAGCTATAGTGATCGTGCTTAGCAAAGTGGACATTGCTACCAGGCATGTGATATAATGTTTAATGTTTTGATATGCCTATAATGGTTAATCTACTTCTTCTCTGTATCCATGTAGAATGCAAGAAGTATGGGTTATTGCTACGTACTAAAAGGGTTATAATTAGGTAATATCAACTTGAGGCAGTTTCAATTTCCAGAACATTTTCATGTTCTGGAAATTGGCCCGAAAATAATAAATAATAACCTCATACCGCATTTAGGTTTGAAAACCAAAAGTGACGCTAAACACAGGTTTTATTAACAGGGGCCTGAACTGGGTTAAATTCAATAGCTGCGCCGATTCTTTGAAGTGCAAACATGAGTGACGTCAGTGACCACATGCTTCGGGTTAGGTTTCAGAGCGGCGGTGGCGAGTCTTTGATGTTCCAACACCGATCACTACCTCGGATCGTCAAACATTGTTTCGAAATGAAAACTGTCATAATGTTATGACGGCAAGACGTGCCTTGGTTGATTGACAGACGGGATTGCATTGGACAACCTTGTAAGTTGTACTTTGTGTCCACATACCAGGGGTTACTATGCGCATTCCATGTACCAGTACGCGGTTTATCGTGTTTGTGAAACCGACATTCAATTCCATGACCATGGCACCACTTATATAGTACCAAACTAGTAGACAGAAGATCACTCAAGAGTGGTAACAATTTACTAACAAAACTGCATGCGCGGTGTTAAATTCTACAGCAACATCGAGTCTTTGAAGTCGTGTTGACATCTTTCGGTTACCACATGTATTCAGATAGAGTTCAGAGCAGCATCGAGGCTTTGATTTGTAAACACCAATGAGTTCCGACTTTTGTAAATCAGTGTCCCGATATATTTTATAGCGATAGGTTATGACATAAGTGCTGCGTGCTCTGGTTGACAAGATCGTCATGTGTCTTTCCAAGATCTTCTGCACTGCATTGAACTAATTTATTAATTGTTCTGAAAAAAGTGGATTGATTTTATACTCCACTGAGCATGTACTAGTATTGTGATTTATCTTCTCATGTAAAATGGAATGAATTACATACAAAAATCACAACATATTCCGGAGAGCGATTTGCCCTCCTAAGTATTACTATTAGTAACTATTAGTATTAGGGAGCGATTTTCTGCCACCCTGAATTTGATATAAACACCAGGCCTGGACAATGGAATTTGGAAACAGATATCATACAATACCGTATGAACTTGAATCTGTTTGCTGAAAAGAATACACTGGAAATATCTTACATACTTTCCCACAAATATCTGGGTTGGGTGACATTACTGACAAGCACAATCATGACACAATTACATGAGCAGATGAGGTCAAGACAGACAAAAATTTAAAAATAGAACAATCACTCTAGTCTAGTTGCGTCATTCCCGGATTCCGGACAGCCCCTGGACGTATATTTACTCGACGATTACCTAATTTGGGCACATTTGGATTAGCTTACAAGTTACAGGTACGTGTATGTCAATAATCAGCGATCTGTTTTTTGTTTAAAATCTCGGCGTCTTTCACCCACAATCGCAAAACCGAGAATGACAAAATTCGCGCTGTAGGTAAAAATAGTAATAAACTGGTCACGGAGAACGGTGACCAAAATTGAGTGACAAACGCGCCCGTAGTGATGGTAGTCCCTCGCAAATTATTTTTTGTAAAAACCAATAGTATAATGATTTTTTGTAAAATTTACTAAAAACCAATCCAGATTCGCATAATATTAAAATAACAATGTTTGTTTGTTTGATTCTGTAGTCACTCTTCGCTGACTAAATTAATAAATGTTTGAAAAGTATTCTCTGGTGCTTTAAGTTCAATCACATGTGCTGTACACGGTGCTGCGACAGACATTTACAAATCACGAAAAATGAAAATCATATGGTCAATCCCGTTTTCCCGAAACTTATACCCTGCTCGCCCCTAATAGTAGTACATGATCGGTTAGATAAACTCATTTAGATTAGAGAGAATATATATATTTAACTTTATTTCTTTAAATAATTATACTAACTATACTTACTTTGATAGAAAATACTTCTGATCTTTTTTTTTAAATGGCTGCTAAATGCACTAGAAATGAAGCGGAAACAACATACCTTTGATTGGACGACTCACAAATCGTCACCGGAAGGACCGCTTTGATTGGTTAAAAATGTTAGTACTCCGAAGAGTCGAGCGTTTTCATTGGCTATCTATACACTCGTGTAATATAGTTTGTTTGTGCGAAGCGACCCGCGATTCGCCAATGGAATATTTTTGTGTATGTGTGTGTGGGTTCAGAATACAAACCGAGTTATGGGGACAGTTCCTAAAATTGAAATACACAATCAGAATCTAGTTTTGATACCATTGCAAGGACATCATTGTGAGGACATTGGAATGTCCTCATAAACCAAATTGTACTCACAACGTTGGTGTGCAAACATGTGTATGTCCTCCCAACCCCAGGTAAACGAACACACACACACACGCACACACGGACGACGGATGCCAAATCATGGCAATAGCTCAAACTTACAAAGAACATATGTGGGACAATTGGCGCACAGAGGTAACATGACACAGGGAATGTCACAGGATTAGGTGCATTAATTATCAGCTTAATATAGAGCACCATGCAATAGACTAATAACTATTTTAAATGACTGAAGGGGCACTAATAATTTAATAATTCTTCACATGATTTTCCTGCTTGTCTTGTTTATCACCGGTCATTTTTGAGGGGCAATGCCCTCATTGATAGTAGTGTTTCCGGACACTGGGGTCTTCGATTCATATTTATTATTTTATGAGGGCATTGCCCCTCAAAAATGACCGGTGATAAACAAGACAAGCAGGAAAATCATGTGAAGAATTATTAAATTATTAGTGCCCCTTCAGTGACCCGCGATTCGCCAATGGAATATTTAGGTGTATGTGTGTGTGGGTTCAGAATACAAACCGAGTTATGGGGACCGTTCCTAAAATTGAAATACACAATCAGAATCTAGTTTTGATACCATTGCAAGGACATCATTGTGAGGACATTGGAATGTCCTCATAAACCAAATTGTACTCACAACGTTGGTGTGCAAACATGTGTATGTCCTCCCAACCCCAGGTAAACGAACCCACACGGACGACGGATGCCAAATCATGGCAATAGCTCAAACTTACAAAGTAAGTTGAGCTAATAAATATTAATCGAAGACCTCTGTCCCAAAATATTTCTATCAATTGACACAAGCCGTAACATGTGGTAGCCCAGTGGTTAGAGTGTCAGACTTGTAATGGTGTTACTGCACCGCGCGGTGTGAGGTGGATGATCGTCGCCACAACAGTGGCTTGGCCAGATTTATATAATAAGCGGTGTGTGTGCTATATATAGCCACACGCTGTTTCAAATCTCGCGCCAGGTTGTGACCCTTGGGCAACGTCACTTGTACTGTCATACCTAGACGAGAAATAGGGACCTGGTTGTTGGGTAAGTGTAAGCCAAGAGCAATCTTGTGTAGCGCCATTATAGCAGCATGCGTTTAAGGATTGCTCAACATGGCATTACTCAACAGCTGGGGTAATAATGTGAAGTGCTTAGGGCCCTCGCGGGGATACGTGCTATATAAGAATTATAAGAATTATCATTATTATGTCCCAAATTGATTGTATGTACCGTATATTACAAAAGAAAATTTGAAATAAAGTCAATACTAATTGATAGTAGTGTTTCCGGACACTGGGGTCATCGATTCATATTTATTATTTTATCAAAAATGACCGGTGATAAACAAGACAAGCAGGAAAATCATGTGAAGAATTATTAAATTATTAGTGCCCCTTCAGTCATTTAAAATAGTTATTAGTCTATTGCATGGTGCTCTATATTAAGCTGATAATTAATGCACCTAATCCTGTGACATTCCCTGTGTCATGTTACCTCTGTGCGCCAATTGTCCCACATATGTTCTGAGCTGATACTAATTATATTTAAATGCTCTTTACTGATCATGCAATTTATTAGTCCCACTTTAAGTAGTCACCTGAGGTCAAAGGTGCCTATCCCATGACATTCCCCTGGCCAAGTGACCAATAAGTACCAATTTTTCTACATATAGGATAGGATAGGATATTTAGGATAGGATATTTTATTTAAATATACACATATTAATGCATAATACATTTGACAAATATTATGTTGTATATTCGAGGGGTGGCATAGTCAGGCTAGACTGTCTTACTGCCACCCCTATAGTCTAAAATGATGGGTGGCAAACATGATTTCAGGAAAATATCGTCCCAGCTGCACCACTGATTAATGATATAAAGAAAGCCGGCAGAGTTTGTCCAGAATTTGGCTTTGGTGTTTCATAATGATGGGTGCCACTAAAAGAACATTCATCTTCGGAGAATCGCATTATATTAGGGAAAATATCGTGTTGATAACCTAGCTTTGCCAAATGCATTATATCTCAGGTCTTCTTCAACCGATTGGCCTGAAATTTTCCATGTCTTATTCTAAGATGTGCCGCAGGACATGGTCAACATTTGGGCACAATCGGACATGAGTGTGATATATTTTTTTAAATGCCAAAAGTGTGACAGAGTTACAGACAGACACAGTGAGAGCTTTCCGATGAATAGCAACAAGCCATATTTCCGACTAAATCCTGAAAAATTACCCATAATTCTTCTGTGGTTAAGGAGTCGATTATTTAGGGCCTTATACTGTATAACAGGATTCAATCGAGCCATACACATTTTTTCATGTGACACATCCATCCAAGAAAGTAGATATAATTTTCTATTTTAGGTCTTAACATTAAGGATGAAACAAACTGAATCACTAGGCAACCTTTCATATCTGGTGCGATAAAAACTAATCATATAAAACTGCACTGGAATCCAAGCTTAAAGCACAAACATATCAGTCATAGAAAACTGGGGTTTTTAATCCAATATGGTGATCGAGTGAACACAATGCTAATCGAGGGAAGTCATTGGATCAATTCCATTAGAGCAGCCTCAGCAAAGATATTAATTTGACATCAAAGATGAAACCATGCGATCAGGGATTGCAATCCTGATTAATTCTCGCCAACCTCTGTTGGGCTTCCTGTTAATGAGGTATGATATGTCAGCAGTTTGATGCCGTCAGTATAAGAATTATGGGATTGACATAAAGTAGGTTCCGTATATGTATGTACCAGGCCTTAGAATAACAGGACATCTGGCTGATGTTTGTAATGGAATTTGAATCGATTCCTAATATAAATAAGACCTATGCTGGGTGTGGCAAAATTATGCCTGGTGTGCTTTTATGAACTGTACACAAACAGACAATGGCATTGACACTAAACTGTAGTATTGGAAATGTTATTATGGGTGGATGCTGAATTTTGTCAAATGGACATATAAAAAACAACCAAATTAAAGTTATCTTCCAGAAACCTCAAATATTGAAAATCGAACTTGACCTGTATTTTGGTCTGGAAAACTCACATACCAAATTTGGTTCCGACAATATAAACCAAACGAAAGTTATCCTACGGAAACCTCAATATTGATCATTCTAAGACAAAAAGAGCCATAGAGTCAGTAAACAATATTCAGATTGAACCCATGTTCGTACTTAACCTGTATTTTGGTCTGGAAAACTCACATACCAAATATGGTTCCGATAAAATAAACCAAACTAATGTTATCATCCGGAAACCTCATATATTGAGCCATATGTATGTAAAAAATATTTGGACCGAACCCATAATCGAACTTGGAAAATTCACATACCAAATTTGGTTAAGATAAAAGAACACAAACTAAAGTTTTCATCTGGAAACCAAAACAGCTAACGGATGGACAGACAGGTGGACGGCTCGATGCCCCAACAGATGGATGGACAGACCAATCACATAATACGGCCGTTTTTTTTCTTCAAATTAATCATCCATTGAGACCCCAGTAGGTGAAATTTGGTTAGAATTGCCACCAAGTTGTTTACAACATACCAGTATAGTGCTCACTAATCTTCGCCACTCAAGATTTTGGTGTTGAATGGGTCACTATGAATCACTCTCCTAAAAAATTGTCACAGTGTGGAGTGTTTTGCTTATTGCTCACTATTTCGTGCTGTATATAAATGAAAGTGTCAATGACACTGTAGCTCAACTTAGGTAGGGGAATAATTTAATGGTTGACAGTAAATGGAGGAATAGGAAAGGTGCTAATAGAAATGTCTAAGTAAGACTAGATGTACATGTCAATATCAACATTCATGACAGGTTTCATAATGATCGGATCAGGGATGTGGTGATTATGGTGTGCCAATTTTTTCCGAATTGCCCCAAAATGACCTGTTCCCATCTACAGCCTTTACAAATCTCATAATGATCTGATCAAAGGTACGACCTGTAGCCTGTGCCAATGGATTTAGTCATGCAAAGAGTAAAATCCAAGATGGCTGCTGGCGCCATGTTTTTCGGCTGAACGACCCCAAAATGACTCGTTTCCCATCTACATGTCATTGTTAACATCCATGACAAATTTCATGAAGTTCCGACCAAAGCTACAACCTGTAGCCCGGACCAAAGGATTTAGTCATGCAAAGAGTAAATTCTAAAATGGACACCGGCAGCCATGTTTTTTTTCCGAATTACCCCAAAATGACCTGTTCCCATCTACAGCCTTTACAAATCTCATAATGATCCGATCAAAGGTACGACCTGTATCCTGTGCCAATGGATTTAGTCATGCAAAGAGTAAAATCCAAGATGGCTGCTGGCGGCCATGTTTTTTGGCCGAACGACCCCAAAATCACTCGTTCCCATCTACATGTCATTGTTAACATCCATGACAAATTTCATGCAGTTCTGACCAAAGCTACAACCTGTAGCCCGCGCCAAAGAATTTAGTCATACAAAGAGTAAAATCCAAGATGGCTGCTGGCGGCCATGTTTTTTGGCTGAACGACCCCAAAATCACTTGTTCCCATCTACATGTCAATATTAACATCCATGACAAATTTTATGATGATCAGATAAGCAGTACGACCTGTAGCCCGCGCCAATGGATTGAATTTTGAAATCCAAGATGGCCACTGGCGGCCATGTTTTTTTGTCGAATGACCCCAAAATGACTCGTTCCCATCTACATGTCAATGTCAACATTCATGACAAATATCATAAAGATCAGACCAAAGGTACGACCTGTAGCCCGCGCCAAAGGAAATTGTTGACGGACACACGCATACACGGACGACGGACGCCAAACCATGGCAATAGCTCAAACTTACAAAGTAAGTTGAGCTAAAAAAGGCTTGGCTCACATAAAGTGTGTTTTGTGGAAAATATCACATCCATACTATCATTATACTATACTATTACTACAGTAATGCCCTAAGTAACCGACTCCTTAAACACAGCAGAATTATGGGTAACTTTTCAGGATTTAGTCGGAAATATGGCCCGTTGCCATTCATCGGAAAGCTCTCCCCGAGAGAGCTTTCCAATGAATGGCAACAAGCCATATTTCCGACTAAATCCTGAAAAGTTACCCATAATTCTGCTGTGTTTAAGGAGTCGATTACTTAGGGCATTACTGTATATTCTTGAGGACATTTTCATGATTTGGTTTTAAACTGTTATTTCTAAATTATAACCTATAATGAAGGCCATCTGTGCCTTTAAGTTGCATGGTTTCCCATTCTCAAGCAAGATCGATCCTGCCAGTGGCCACAAAGCAAACGAGGATGGATGCCAAGACAGTTGGACAGACAGACAAATCTTGTTAAAAACTCACTGACATGATGTCATTATTCAAAAGTAAGAGTTGGTTCCGATTTTTAAGTTAAGATCCAACATGCAATAACTGACCACAAGGAATATGAGGACAGACAGACAGACTCAAACCTCGTTAATAACTCACCAACAGTTATTGGTTGGTATCTTTTCATGAGGAACAAGATGGATGATTATAGACCATTAGGGACAGACAGATTAATCTCATTAATAACTCACTGACAGTCAACTGTCATTATTAGGCTGTATCTATTCATAAGCAACAGTTGGTTGGTTCCAAAGAAAATCCAACATGTAATTAACCACAAATCATATGAACATATATTAAACAGCTGGACAGATGGACATGCAGACTAAAACTTCATTAATAACTCACTGTCAGTTATTTAAGGTTGATCTATTCATGAGCAACAGTTGGTCCCTGATTCTTGAACAGGATTAATGGATGATGTGGGTCTAATGCATGTAGCCATAATATACAGTAATGCCCTAAGTAATGGACTCCTTAACCACAGCAGAAATATGGGTAACTTTTCAGGATTTAGTCAGAAATATGGCTTGTTGCCATTCATCGGAAAGCTCTCCCCGAGAGCTTTCCGATGAATGGCAACAAGCCATATTTCTGACTAAATCCTGAAAAGTTACCCATATTTCTGCTGTGGTTAAGGAGTCCATTACTTAGGGCATTACTGTACTAAGTAGTTGGGGTGATTAATTACAAGATTATAGTTTAGCAAGGGAAGCCTAATGATAACTATGTTATCATACTAAACAAGCAATTTACTTAGGACAATTCATACCGACTTATGCTTTAACCCTTTACCCAACAGAAGGACCCTGTGCCAATGCATTCTCTTATATATGCGAGTCGACCATAGGTCGCCTCGCATATATAAGAGAATGCATTGGCTTAACACATTGAAAATTATAAAATTGTTAAAGAATGTAAGAAAAAATGGTAAAAAAAAGATTTTTTTTAGGCTAATGCATTCTCTTATATATGCGAGGCGACCTATGGTCGACTCGCATATATAAGAGAATGCATTGGCACAGGGCATAACTGTAACTATCACAATGTGGTCAAGGAGCCGGTTCCAATGATATCCATATTTGTATGGTTCTATTGAGACAGACCGAAGATATTTTAGGATGTTGAAGCTTTATTTGGCCGGTTTGTTGGGTAATGGGTTAATAAGACATGCAGTTAAGCTCTAATAACTGTGCAATTCTCAAAGGGGATTGATCAAGCCAGCTATAGTGGCCACAAAGCATTATCAGGAAGGACGACCAGAAGGGTGGACAGACAGACTAAAACCTCATATATAACTCATGGACAGTTATTGGGTTGTATATTTTCATGAGCAACAGTTGGTTACCAATTGTCAAAGGGGATCGATCAGGCCAGTGGCCACAAAGCTTCACAGATTAATTCGTCATCACTGCATTGAGCAAGCCTTAAAATAGTGTGTCAGTCATTTGCAGAATGAGGTCCCCAGAGGGTGAATTTAGTGATGCTACCCCGCACAGCGGGCTAGCATCACTAAATTCACCCTCTGGGGACCTCATTCTGCTTAGGCCTTAGCAGAATGAGGTTCCCAGAGGGTGAATTTGGTGATGCTAGCCCGCTGTGCAGGGTAGCGTCACTAAATTCACCCTCTGGGGACCTCATTCTGCAAATGACAGACACACTATTTCAAGGCATGGTATTGAGCTGTCATGATTGATTGAGGGAATGTGAAGGACATGAATTGAACACATGCTGTTATCTCCGAGTTATATTGATTCAAACAATTTGTCAGGTTTATATTGGGCAGAATTAAAGGAGAATATCACCATCTCGATTAGGAAGTATTAGCCTGAAACGCACCAGTTATCTGACGTTGTGCACAGAAAATAACGTTGTGCGCGAAGCCAAAATGAGCGGCAATGAACTTGCGAGTCATATTTCTGTCTATTAAATAACTTTTTCACAAACGAAAAATCAAAAGACTGGTAATACCTTTCGTAGCACAGGGGGCAGGAATCTTTTATGATGGATAATTATATAATTCTTGGGAAAGGGACACAGCTTCTAAAAATGGTAGCTTCAGGATGAAAATTGCCTTTAAAACAAAATATTATTTATTATTTGTCGTCATCCATCACTCCCCAAGAGGCAGCTACTCTACGCACAGAAATAAACCCCAGTGTTTATTTGACTTTGAAACATAAGCCAACCACGTTACACATTCTGTGAGTATTATCAAAATATTCAAAATGACATACTATGTCGCATTTGAGCAACAAAAACATGTTTCAAAGTAAAAAAAAAACGAATTTGAGTATGTCAATCATTGTCAAAGCACAGACGTGATTCAACCAATGTTAGATATCAGTAAACGAAATAGTGTGTTGAAAAGATGTTTTTATCCTAGCGGAATGGCATTTGTTTTGTTATCAAATTTCGTCTTTCTGAAATTCTGTTTGTGACAACTTAAGACTTTTGATGAAATTTTTTGGAATTGATCTGGATTTGATGATGAATATTCTGGAACTATATGTCTGATCGGACGGGGTTTGTTTCTACGCGTAGAGTAGCCTCTTGGTGAGTGACGGATGAGGACAAATAGTGAATAATACTTTTATTTTTTAAAAAGCAATTTTTATCCTGAAGCTACCATTTTTAGAAGCTTCCCTGGCATTCACATGCACTTATATTTCAGTACCATCTGTTACAAATTATTTATATTATTACCAAATTATTGTGACAGTTTCGGTTTTTGAAGTAACTTTCTCCACTTCCGTGGCATTTTATGACGAACGAGAGGCCAATCACGATCGGCAGATGTTTAACCCATACCTTGGCAATAGTGATTAGCTATTTTCAGCTTGGAGTCTAAAATCCATAACATTCAATGTTAATCTTCAAAGAGTATTTTGGGCTGATATACCAAATTTGATTTCAGATATATTTTTTTGGAGTTATTGCAGCATGCATGAATTCTAAGTCGAAGAAGGGCCATAACTCCAAAAAAAACTTGGATCAAAACCATATTTTGACTCGATCTGTATTTTGGGCTGAGAAACAGATGTACAAAATTTGGTTCCGATCGAATAAAAAAATGTTTGAGTTATCGCACCATGCGTAAAGTGTCTACAGACAGACGATGAGTGGTCAATCAGAATGTCGACAATATGTGTACCATACCATGGTATGGGTACACATAAAAATCTAAATAAATTAATCAATCAATAGGGGCAAAGAGTGTGTCAAAATAAACCAATATAAAATGAGACCTATCAGATGAAAGTATCAGGAATGTTGAGAAGTGTTAATTTTTAACTACAGAAATCCATGCAAGTGAATGAGGAGAAACCTGGAGATATAAGACAAATGCGGATCCAATGGGGGCGCACCGGCGCACGCCCCCCCCCTATTTTCGCCAAAGCAATGTGCATCTTGAACAATATCAATATGATAGGCGCCGTGTATGATGAGAACGGAACCAAATTGACACAAACACGATGAAATATTACACAGTTTACGTTACGTCGTATGCTCATCAGCAACTTGTATGTTTTCATTATTTACGGTAATCAATTTATGTTTACGTTACCAGGGGATACCTGACGTTATACATTACGTCATGATTGTTTACGGATGGATGCCGATGGTCATGGCGCAAACAAAGATACACATGTTTATGGGACCGCAGGCTGCGAAGAAAAAAAAGAACGAACCTGACAATACGACTACCGTCAGAACCGATGATATCGACCCGATTGAGACTGTCCCGGTCGCGCCAGATTATGACATTTGCCAATATTTAGACATCGGAGGTAAGACACTTGATGAAATAAAAATGAAACTGGTAAAGAACAGAGTCCCTGAAAACTCATACCAATTCCCGCCCAGGATTTACAAAGATAAACGCAAAAAAGATGGCCTGATGAATCGGTACTGTTTAGCAAGCTGGTTTCAGAAGTTCCCATATCTCACCTACTCCAAGAGAACAGATGGTATATTCTGTCTTCCATGTGTCCTATTCCCCTCGACAGCACACCAGGGTGCTCGGGCAAAGAAACTCATAACTGAACCATACAACAACTGGAAAGATGCAACAACAGATTGTGGAAACCATTCAGTCCTGGAATATCACAAAGACTCGGCTGCCAAATTAGAAGCGTTTGTTGCCACATTTGAACATCCCGAGAGGAGAATAGACTCGACAATAAACATAGCAAACGAGGAGATCGTAGCGCGAAATAGGACTATCCTGGAAACGATAATTAAATGTTTAGAGTTCTGTGGAAGACAGGGAATTTCCCTCAGAGGTCATCGAGACGATGGTCTGCAAAATCGCGACGATAAGGAAGCTGGAAGCGACAAGACGACAGGAGGCGATGACAATGCAGATCTCGAAAGTGTCAAGACAACAGGAGGCGAAGATAGGAATGTGGGAAATTTTAAATCGCTACTCCAGTTGGTTGCAGATTTAAATCCAGCTATGAAAATCCACATGAAACATGCAAAAAGAACGGCCATTATATGTCAAAGACAGAGAACCGATGGAAAGACTTGTGAGATTTGTTGAATGTGAAAGGGCAACAGGTGATATTCTGTCCAACGAAATAATCAGAACACTGTGCGAACTTAACATCGATCCTTGAGTTAATTACTGCAGAAGTCAGACATATGACGGGGCTGGTGCCATGTCAGGTTGCGAGAATGGCGTTGCTGCAGAGTTTATGAAAAAAACCACAAATGACAAAGCACCGTACTTTCACTGCGCATCGCACGAACATAATTTGGCGCTGTCAAAAGCATGTACAATACAAGAAGTTCATAATATGAATTGTGTGCTTGAAAATCTGGGGATTTTCTTCAAATATTCACCAAAACGATCACGGGAATTGGAAAGAAATGTGCGTGAATACAATGAGTCTAACCCAAAGTCAAAGATACCAAAATCCAAGATCAAACCACTGTGTGAAACGAGATGGGTGGAACGACACACTGCCTTGGATGATTTATCTGCCTTGTATCAACCATTACTCACGACTCTACATGCGATAGCATCAAACAACGATTCCCATTGGAATTCCAAGAGTGTAACCGAGGTGAATGGTCTACATGCAAGTCTGACAAGTACTCAATTCATAGTGGCATTCGAAACATGTCACTACCTCTTCGGATATACAAAAGCTCTGCAAGGCAAGGAAATGGACATAGTTGCCGTAACGACGAGATAGAGCTCATAACATCTGAACTGGATAAGATTTGCAAGAACCACGTTATTGAGTTTTCGCGACTGTTTGTGGAAATGCACGAGATGGCAACTATTGCCAACACAACACTTAGTATGCCCCGAATATGTGGTAGACAAGTTCATCGAAGCAATGCCGATCCCAACGACAAGACAGTTAAGGGGTATTATCTAAAAAATGTTTTCAAACATTTTATCGACACAATGGTGACCCAAATGAATGACCGTTTCTCTGAGTTGATAAGAAGTGCTGTTCGCGCCATGTATATTGTTCCATATTTCATGGAAGGCAAATTTAAACAACAAACAGAAGCTGAAAGTGAAATTGTTGCATATTATAAGGATGATATGCCATCGCCTGGTAGTTTCAGACAGGAGCTTCGTATTTGCATGGAGAGACCACTGGGTTATGGTGAAAAAGAAACCGTCGACAATAAAGGAAACACTGAAGGCTATGTCGAGCAGCAACTTATATCCAAACATCTGCATACTGAACATTCTAATGGTAACAGCTTCGACAAGTGCGACTGCTGAACGTGCTAACTCGTCCCTGAAAATTTGTCAAAAACCAGCTGAGAAGTACGATGCACGAAGACAGACTGAATGCACTTATCCTCATGTTTGTTCATAGGGATATAAAGCTGGATTATGGCAACATAATAGACATGTTTGCCAGAAGTCACCCACGAAGAATGCGACTTCAAAATCCTCTGGGAGATGAAAGTTAACTGTCTAAAACGTGTTGAAAGTTAACTGTCTAAGACGTGTTCGGTATCTAACTTTTTTCGTTTATTCATTAAACAATTGAGTAATTTATTGACGTTGTGTCGGTATTGACCATGCAGTGGCTGCCATAAAAAATAACAGGACAGGGAACGTACGTATGGCTGAAGGGGTAAATATCCACCAGCTATCGCCACTAGCATACCCGAGTTGGCCTTAAATTTGTCGGTAGCATTCAATAACGCTGAATGTTCCACGTACGTTGCATTTAAAAAAACGAAGATTATGTAGCATAAGCTGAAAATATACGGTCAATTGAGCGCACATCGCGCGACCTGTAGGTCTATGAAGTATGAACACAACTTGGGTACGCTAGAACCGATAAAGGTCAACTCGGTACGGTACGTAGTACCCACGTACGCTAGCTCGGGTACGCTAATTAGTGACAACAGCTAGTGGATATTTACACCTTCAGCGAACGTTGCCACTATTTAATCTCTAAACCCAAAGTGGATTTGATTTAGTTATGATTGAAGGTGTGTGTATAAAGGCTGTGTCCGACGAAATAAACTATAACTCGAATTTATAAATGAACATTAGATGAAAAATAACCATGAAAAGTGCGCTGAATTTGAGCACCAAACACTTCTCAGCCGTTTAATTGATACATATACACATACTTATTCGTTCACATATGTCCCACAACTCATGCACCAGATATATAACATAAAATGTACATAATATGTACGTGGCCTGGTATGATATATAACAACCCACCAAACTTACGAAGCGATAGCTTAGAGATTAAAAAAGTGCCATAGGTTCCTGGCCCTGAATAATATACATTGTATAATAATCGGATACACCGGAATATGTTACCCATATAATTATGTTGAACATAAGTGACTACATCAGACTGCATTTATAAGCCAAAATACATGGTTAATTGTTCATAATTATCAATTAACTGGGTACATACTGTATATATAGTATAGTTTCTTGACATTCCATTATACTTTAAGGCGACTTGTATACATGTACAACCTATATTTGAATTTCATTGAGTTCTCGATAAACGTTATGATCGCCACTATTTTGTTAGTTCTGTCTTAAAAGTTGATCAAATATGAAGATATTATAGAGGCTGATGTTGACACTACACACAAGGAAATCGCTTCCTTTTGGTACAATATTAACAAAATTAAATTGCGATATATTGTGTTATATAAACAAGAATCGACGTTTACTAAGTTAGACTTCCCAATTCAATTTCCGAACTTTTCCCCACCTAGGTCCTCAGACCCCCAAATATGTACGGTATAGGCCCCATACACCATATTATGCCGAGCACATGTCGAAAAATTGACGACAATAACTTAGCTTCGCAAACAAAAACAACGGAGTTAGAGCTTCAATTATTACACTCCCGGAAGCAACGGAAGGCCCCAGATTCACTCTCAGAGCATTCAATTTACTAAATTTTCCCGGCCTCCCCACCGACGAGAGGGGGACCACCCCCTCTCGTGATCTCCCCCAACTCGCCGCTACACGGCTCGGATGATGCTTCGCATCATATAGGATGCCCCTCCTTATTGAAAATCCTGGATCCGCCTCTGATAGAAGAATGATTAATTGAAAAATATAATGAGAACATCCCTACAAATGAACAATAGACTATCAAAATTAAATTTTTTAGAACTGAATGGGAGAGTCCATTGAATCATGAATGGGTTAAAGTTTCACTACTATGTGGTATATATGGTGGCTAAAAATAACTCTAATTCAATAAGACAGCATTAACCCTGGTCTAGCTCTCTATTGTAGTTAAGCTTGTATTATTGGTAATTAATTGTAAGCTACTGGGGTTATCAAACCTCAAATCTGTTCAATTCATAGTTGAAAAAGGGCCATAACTCTGGTATAACAAATCGGATCTAACCCGTATTCAAACTCGATCTGTATTTTGAGTTGAGAAACTCACATACCAAATTTGGTTCCAATCAGAAGATAAATGGTTGATTTATCGAAGCATGTGTGAATTCTATGTCAAAGGGCCATAACTCCATTAAAAAATATCAGATCAAACCCATATTCGAACTCGATCTGTATTTTGGGCTGAGAAACTCATATACCAAATTCGGTTCCAATCAGATAAAAAATGTTTTAGTTATGGCAGAATGCTTGAATTTGAAGTCGAAAAAGGGCCATAACTCTGTTAAAAAAAAACTTGATCTGTATTTTGGTCTGAGAAAACCATATACAAAATTTGGTTCCAATCGGATAGAAAATGTTTGAGTTGGTCAATCCAGATGTCGATCGATACTATGTGTACCATTCTATGGTATGGGTACACATAAAAACTCACGCAGGCGCAACCATTTTAACATAACTATGATTTTGGTTATCTTAGGCACCCAAATATCCAGTATGACCCATCTATTAAAGTTTATCACAACAAAATGATAGTTTGGGAACCACATGCTAGCTTTCATGGATAACACTGCAGAAATGATGAAGATAACAATAGCGCCGGACAATTGATAACATTGTCCCCTAAAAAGTAGGTGATCTCATTCTGCAAATGACATACACACTATTTAACCCTTTACCCAACAAACCGGCCACAACCGGCCAAATAAAGCTTCAGCAGCCTAAAATATCTTCGGTCTGTCTCAATAGAACCATACAAATATGGATATCATTGGAACCGGCTCCTTGACCACATTGTGATAGTTACAGTTATGCCCTGTGCCAATGCATTCTCTTATATATGCGAGTCGACCATAGGTCGCCTCGCATATATAAGAGAATGCATTGGCCTAAAAAAAATCTTTTTTTAACACTTTTTACCATTTTTTCTTACATTCTTTAACAATTTTATAATTTTTAATGTGTTAAGCCAATGCATTCTCTTATATATGCGAGGCGACCTATGGTTGACTCGCATATATAAGAGAATGCATTGGCACAGGGCCCTTCTGTTGGGTAAAGGGTTAAGGGTTTGTTCGTAAAGAAAGGGTTAATTATCGATGGATAATAATCCTATAACAACTGATGAAGGACTCACTATTACGACAGGAACAATCCCGTAGAGAATGTCAATGGAGTCGAGAGGTTTCATGATTCTACCTCTACATTCACAATCAATTAAGTATAAAAGGTTAAAGGTACTCAATCCGTAAAGAGGGTCCCCATCTCAACAGATTCCAACAACAACAATCCGATCAGAGGGTCCTATATTACTATTTCTTTGGCTTTGGGGGTAAAAAATATTTGATTCGAGTCGAGGAACCCATCAAACAAAGCTCAGAGTTATTAGATATTGATTTTTGAAATTTGTTAATTGCTCGAGATGAGTACTAATAACTGCCGTCAATTTGGTAACCTGCTCGAGATTTTACGTCAAAACTCTATTCAAACAGACAAGGGTGGATAACTCTATAATCTGGGCCAGAAAGAATTCCCGATAATGAAAAATAATAGATTTCTAAAATCGATATCTAACAAATCTGAGCTTTGATGGGTGACTTCCTCGACTCAAATCAAATATTTTTGACCCCCGAAGCCATTGAAATAGTAATTGAGAGGAGTTTTATCGGATTGAGTACCTTTAAGAGGCGATTGTTCCAATGAATGGTGGTGTATGCAAGAAATATCTTATACAGTAATGTCCTAAATAATCGACTCCTTCACCATAGCAGAATTATGGGTAATTTTTCAGGATTTAGTCGGAAATATGGCTTGTTGCCATTCATCGGAAAGCTCTGAATTATCACAGTGAGAGCTTTCCGATGAATGGCAACAAGCCATATTTCCAAATCCTGAAAAATTACCCTTAATTCTGCTGCGGTTAAGAAGTCGATTATTTAGGGCACCTCTATGTCAGCTAAACAGCATGGTTACCCTTACATTTCCCAAGTGTGTTATAAGTGTCAAATAAGTGTTGCATAAGTGTAGGAAAATTTTTCCTCTAAGTGTGCACTTACAACCAAGTGTACAAGTCCAACAGTGGCAGTAAGTGTAGTGCAAGTGTAACATAAGTGTACAATAAGTGTACGTTCCAACTATGTAAATGAGGTGAGTGTCATATAAGTGTATGATTCTAAAGTGTGGTATAAGTGTATGTTGGCAAGTGTAATAGAACTGTATAATAATTGCAAGTGTTTTATAAGTGTAAGTTCTGAATGGGGTTGTAAGTGTATTGTAAGTGTACAATGGTGATTGTGATGCAAGTGTATTATATAAGTGTATAGTACATGTATTAGTAAAATAAGTGTATATCATAGATGGGCATGCACATATTAAATTTCACTATCAAAGATGGCAATTGATGCATTAATCAAGGGAATCACATTCACAATGATTTAGACTGATAAAATACTTTATTATATTATATTAATAATGTTTTAATATATAAACCATCTATCGATTAGGTTCCTTGGCTCAATAAATATATTTCATAAATCTGGTGCTGATAGTGATATGCGAAGTTTGAATGAGCTGAAGTATCTTCAAGCTTGTCTCTTCCCGTTTGTCTTTACTCCACTTTTGTCATGATGTCCATGTCATATTTAAAGCATGCAGTGCCTGCTGTGGGATGTTTAGTTTAGCACGGTGAGTGAGAGAAATTTGCAAACGTTGGCATGACCGATTCCAGTTTTTTTTGGCCAAAAAAGCTGTAAGTGAGTCATTTTTTTCTTCTTCTGATGTCACATTGTCTCTGAGATGATCCAATTCCAATGTGCTCTGTGTGCCCAGTCTACCCCTCCGCCAAAATTAGTTTTGTCCAGTATCACAAGCATTTGGACAAGACGTCAAGATGATTGAAATTGAATCCGTGATCAGTCCTCCTGGCGAGTCTTGCCAACATTGTCATTGGGCAACATGCCAACAATGAAACATGCGAGAGATCAATCACTGAATCAGCTGGACGACAGCCATCACTCTCCGATTGAGAATTATCACTTGTAAATAAATGTATGTTGTATATCTGAATTTAGCGCACGTTTCCATCGGTTATAATTTGTATGCATCCAGTGTGACTTTACTGTTGACATGATTTAATTTCTCAATGTCATCGTGTCATTGTAGGATCACCGGTCGAATTGGGAACAAACTTCGCCTATTTGCGTAATTATTTGCCGAATTCAGCCTCCTACCACCTGTTCTATCTCTAGTGTGTTTAGTTCCTTTCTTCTTTTTGCCAAATTGTTGAATTGTTTTGGCTTTTCTCGCCGTCATTTTCGTAAATGAAAGCTGTTGTCAAATAAAATGCAGATGAAATTTAAATTTGATTTCTTGACCGCCGAATTACCGGAATGTGGTCTGCGCATGCGCATGTAGTCACGGTCACAGTCACATGTTAGCTTTTAGCCAATCGTATGCTCAGTTCTAGGATATCACTTGATTTAGACGGGTTTTCCCAATAAAATGATGACATCAGAGGACAATGTTTACACACAGCGAGATCGGATTTAATTCCCCATATACGAACACGTGGGCAGAAAGCCGCAAGCATTTCCTTTGGGAGATTTACAGTGGGTCTATAATCACACGTATATACAGTTAAACTTTGTTATTTTTGATACATTTTACGTTAAATTAAAAACAGATAGCAGGTACATATACGTACTTCTCCGAGAATGTTAAAAACAATTTTTATCTGTTCATCATTATTTTATTGTCACGAAATTACGCTAACTATCGAAGTTTTGCCATAAAAAACCCCGATAAAAATAATTCTATTTGGGAGTATTGCACGTCAAAATTACAGGTTTAGAAACGATTTTTATTATACTTTTTATTATGCGTCGTCAAACTACTATCATACAACATTTCTATATTCGTAATGGACATTTTTTGTTGTTGTTTTTTGAATGCAGGTGTGTTTGGAAACACAATCATTGAAGCTTTCATATAGTAATACGCCAATTTCAATATACGTGATAGCGACCAATTTTCATTGTTTCTATGACAAACATTTTGCAGTTAATAAATTGTAGATATACATACTCATATATCTTTATTTTAGCACAAAAGATTCATAAAATTTATTACTATCGGAATATAAATAACAGAAAAACGAAATACCGTAATTTCAAAATTGAAAAAGTTCATATTTAATATAAGACGGCAATTATATAGTACAAATGTGCGAGGCTCTGAGCAGTATTCCTGAACATATCCATATCAAAGTTTGATAAGTGTGGTATAAGTGTTGATAAATTTTTCCAAAGTTCCATAAGTGTACCTTTAAGTGTGGGGCAGTGTTCCCAAAACATTTAAAAAGTATAAGTATCATCAGTGTGTCATAAGTGTAGAGAGAACTTTTCAAAGTACCATAAGTGTAGCTGTAAGTGTGGGCAGCATGCCCAAAGATTTTCAAAGTCTCAAAAGTGTAGAGCAAGTGTACACTTATTACAACACTTACACTACACTTACGAAATAAGTGTACATTTCGAAAAAGTGAGTGTGGTACAAGTGTACTGAATTAAAAAAACAAAAGCTACAAGTGTACTATAAGTGTATACCTGAACTACACTTACAATGAAAGTGTACACTTAGAAAATATAAGGGTATGGTGTCATAATTTAAGAGAACTAATATGAGTTTGATCCTTGAAAGTTCTTAAAAATGCACTAATATTTTTGGTTTTTATGTATAGCGCTATATATGGAGACCAACAAATTGCCTTTTTGACATACTTTAAATACCTGACAAAATATTCCCTTTTCTGGAAGTCGTGCCCCCCTTGTCTTTGGTTGCGTCCAACGCCCCTGTAAAAAAATCATACATCAATTTGAGGTTATGAGGATAATGGTCTGCAGCTGTCAATCAAAATTATTATTACCAGATATATATTTTTTCTACGAATCACGACTGAGTGGGTCGTTGGCTGCATTAAAAATTCATTTTTCACCCTAAGTTTGATATCCGAGCATACTTTTAGTGCTAAATTGGCTATTTTCAAAAATAAATTTGTTGGCAAATCATTACGTATTGAAATTTTGAATTGTACAATATTACTCAATGATTATAACAATGTTTTTCATTTTGCATGACACTATCATACAATTAAAGATGCAAAAAAGGTAAGTTATCGGGTTTATCATAGCATAAAGGCAGGTACTGTAAAACTAATTAACTATTTCTACAGGCGCTTTGTCTCCTAGAAACCGTAAAGTCCTCCCACAAATAAATATGTGTATAATTAAACCTCCATTAACCCTTTACCCAACAGAAGGGCCCTGTGCCAATGCATTCTCTTATATATGCGAGTCGACCATAGGTCGCCTCGCATATATAAGAGAATGCATTGGCTTAACACATTAAAAATTATAAAATTGTTAAAGAATGTAAGAAAAATGGTAAAAAGTGTTAAAAAAGTTTTTTTTTTAGGCCAATGCATTCTCTTATATATGCGAGGCGACCTATGGTCGACTCGCATATATAAGAGAATGCATTGGCACAGGGCATAACTGTAACTATCACAATGTGGTCAAGGAGCCGGTTCCAATGATATCCATATTTGTATGGTTCTATTGAGACAGACCGAAGATATTTTAGGCTGTTGAAGCTTTATTTGGCCGGTTTTGGCCGGTTTGTTGGGTAAAGGGTTAACCAGTGCAGTATTGAAAAAGACTCAACATGCAATGATCCTATTATCTTTGATTAGTATTCTGTACCAGTATCTCATCACATCTGAGTTGACAAGCTAAACAGACTTGGGAACAAGCATCTAAAATGAAAATGTCTCCATGGAGAATTGTGCACACAAGATGTCAACGCAGGGCAGGAATGCATTTTAAACAGGAATTAGCCAAGTTGATATGGGTGCGATTCACAGAGTGTCCCTGCATGACGTGAGAAAGCCCACAGGCAGGAATATTTAACCCTTTCTATACTAAATGGATTCTCCCTGTCAGTTAAAAAAGTATACATGGGAAGGGTCTATTATTCATTTGGAGGGATGTTAAACCTTTCATGATGGGAGCTGGGCTGGTGCAGCATAAATAAAAGATCCTCGCTATAGGAGACTCGCATATATAAGAGAATGCATTGGCACAGGGTTTTCACAAAATTTCAGGAAGCTCCAGTCATGGAAGGGTAAAGATATGAGCAGAGGGCAGTGATATGAAATGATAGTACAAGAGGAGAAGTATTCATATTCATTAGTGGAAAATGTTTAGATAATAATAAGTGCAACAACTGAAACCACCTATTGAACTTATTATCTGAACATTTCTTAAGGGAAATGAGTACAAGAAAAACACATACTGTAAACAACATAATAATAACTTTATAATAATAATGTATAGCATTTGTAAGCACCTTCACTATCCCAGAAGGCCCAAAGCACTCAAAGTATTACAATTATTACCCTGATGAACGTAAACACTCAGTAACCAACTATTGCTCCCCGGGGATAGGGGAGGTACACTGGCCCAGAGTCTATACCATATGTGGCCAGCATACTGACAAGATCTTTCAATGCTCATTATCAGGTACCCCTATAACACATGGGTGGTGCAAAGCAGACACAGTACGGATGACCTTGCTCAAGGGTCACAACTTGGCATGAGATTCAAACAGTGTACAATCCAACAATTGCACATCGCCCAAAGCAGCCAAGCCACTGTTGTATGACAACTCACAATAGTCCACCGGCCGGCTGCGAACTCATCCCGCTCTGTTGACAATGAAGACAAGTTGAATGCTCTAACCACTGGACCATGGAAACTAGAGTTTTCAAATAAACAAGGATAATTACAGTAATGCTCTAAGTAATCCACTTCTTAACCACAGCAGAATTATGGGTAACTTTTTCAGGATTTAGTCGGAAATATGGCTTGTTGCCATTCATCGGAAAGCTCTCTGTAACTCTAGAACCGAACCATCGTTGGCCTTATTCTTCATCAAGCATGAATATAGTGTGTCTGACATTTGCCGAATAAGGTCCCCAGAGGGTGAATTTGGTTATGCTAGCATGCTGTGCAGGATAGCATCTTTAAATTCACCCTCGTGGGACCTCTGCGTCAGAAATGAGAACATCTTTGTTGGGTTGTTGTTTGATAGCACTCCTGATGGTTGTAACTTCCATTCCAAATATTACTCAGATCTGACAATTAACACTTTGATAACTGGAGCTTCCTGAAAAAACTGTGCCAATACATTCTCTTATATATGCGAGTCGCCCATAGGGTGCCTCGCATATATAAGAGAATGCATTGGCCTAAAATATTTACCTTGATCTTGTAAGCCAGTGCAATTTCTCTTTAATGCTGCACCAGCACAGCTCCAGTTATGAAAGGGTTAACACATGACTGAGATATCTGCTTGGACAGACAAAAATCCACCATTTCCAAACAAACATAAGGACAACATGCTAATATCATTCACGGGTCCCCCTTTTGAGATCTGAGGACTGATGGCTATAACTTCCATTCCAAATTTCATTTAGATCCGGTAAACTATGACTGAAATATATCTGCAGGGACGGAAAAAAGTCCATCATTTAAGAAATGATTTAGTGGGTGCGTGTGTTATTGGGGAAAATGGTGCTGTGGCCATTGGAGGTAGATTTAGTGAGAACCTAGATATTTCAGTTTTTGCAGTTCTCACTTGTCATTCTCACTTTTCTCCGACTCAAAAATTTGTTTTAGTTTCTGTTTTCTCGATGATCACATATGTTGGGTTTTTCAATTTGGCCAAAGTTTCTGAAAAATAGCTAAAACAAAATTCAGAAATGGCCAAAAAATTGGCCATAAGAATTTTGCAGTCAGCAAGAACTCGACTGCACATATGAAATCCCAGTCTAAGTGTTTCACACCACATTATAATTATCACTTTATATCTGTGGAAATCAAAAGCAAAAATATTATTCAATTACATTTTCTCCGTACATTCAGCGAGGAACGGAAACTATTCTTAGGTGCAAACGTACCAATGAAATGTTACCTATGCAGGGAGCTTTTATCGTCTCATCAACATGCGTGTTTCTCTCTCTGTTGGCTCTTTTATCCCTTATTGATTATCACTCCCCGAGTACAAATGTCGTACAGCGTTTTCATGTCGTCTCAGTCAGGGCACGTCAAATAATTTCATCTTTGGCATCAAAGGGGGATAACTTCTGACAGAATCAAATAGAATCGTGATACGAGTAGGAATTTAATTGTTGTATCAATAACACAAAGCCTTGATACGACTGATGTCTGTTTCGTGGCAGACGAATGTCAATAAGAACGGACAGAATGTCTGCGCACCGATAGTTGTCAAAGCTTGGTTTGTTATGAGTATAATCATTTCAGCCAAGCTGAAAATCTGATCTCGTCAGAACATGATACTGTGGCTATATTAGGACGTTGTTTACTGGGGGTTATAAAATCTTGTATTCTTGTATAAAGGTATAATCATATCACCGGACATGATCGGCAATCGAGCTTCATTCACGGTTAGTCGGTCTCAGAGCTGGTCCCCAAAGGGAAATGGTGTTCACTTTATGTTTGAGGTCTAGTCTAGGGTACTTTTCGATGAGGAATCTCATGGTGCCGACCGATTTTTGAAAAAAAGGGCCCAAGTTCAATTTTTAGGGGCTTGAACCCCAATTATGGTGTTTTGACCAAGATGGGTTAATTGGGGCAATTAAATGCCAATTATTTATCAAATTTACAGGTGTTATTATTCCAGTGAGCATTTTGAACCTTTTTTTTGTCCTGGGATGGGGTTTTGTTTCATTTAGGGTGTCCTTGAACCCCAAAATAGGGGCAACCATTACGATTTACACAATTTTGGCCATCTTCAAATGTATATGCCTATACTGATGTGTATACTGTTTTTTAACTTGATATTTTTTTTCATTCAGAGGCATATGGTGTCTGAAATCATTTTTGAAAGGGTTATTGGTCAAATAGGGTCTTAGGGATCAGGTGGGCGGAGCTTAAAAATAGGCATTTTTGGCAAAAAATACATTGTTTTTCAACAAGTGTTTCTCATGGTTTCCTCAATAATCTGCTCATGCTTCATATTCAAAGTTGTATGCTGAAAGTAAATGAAACACAAATGTAAAACAACCGACATGAAGCTTATTTTGTTTTTTTATGGATATAAAAGTTGATACCTGTAACTGAAGGAATGTACCATTGTATGATGATATATAGTACACCCCTTATTGGAGCCCTTTCTAAGATATGCACTACATTAATAATATTTACCACTCACCAATGTATATAGAAATGATTTCAAATGTCTGAAAGTTCTTCTTCTGAACTGTCCTCGGAGATATACTGTAATCACATGAGTCATCAGAACTTTCGTCGTTTTCAAATGATAGAACATTTTTGAGTTCATCTGAATTGTAAACTAGAACTTTTTCGAGCTTATCTGAATTGTCAACTGGGACGGTTTCGTCGTTCGTTTGTACATTCTGCTGAGTTTGATCCCTTGATTTCTGTGGTAACTCTGTGGAAAGTGATGGTCCCTCAAACCAAATAGGCTTAGTAACTCCATTTTGAAGGAACCACCCATGCTTTAGTGGATCCAGTGGAATGTAAACTGTGTCCAAACAATGCAACATCATATGAGTCACTAATTGCATTCTTTTTATTGCAAAACATAATGAATTCTCATCTGGAGGAAGGCGTTTCATGGATCTGAGTTTTTTTAGCTTGTTATAGTCTTGTTGAATACCATGGCATATCTAGAATCGCCAGGAGACTTTTCCATTTTTGGCCGCTTGTACACTATATGTAGAATAAAGTCTGTTACCTCATCTGGATTTACGGTTGATGTTCCTAAACTAGACAATTGTTTTATAATGTTGGGATCTTTCACGATTGTTTTGAACGCAGTGGATTTTGATCTCCCAAAAAAGGGCTGGGTGTAATCGCTTCCGGTAACCACATGGAAAGCTGGGAGGTTTTCACTAATAGCTTCCCCAAGATGGTCTACAAGACTTTTAACATCATGGAACGTTATACCACACTTTGTTGCTACTGTACCTTGACGGAAATAAAGCTGGCGGTCACATTTTCTGGCAATATGTAATAAGAGAATAAACACATCAGTATCATCAGACACCACACAAACTGCTGCATGTTTCTGAGAAGCAAAAACAGCATGCAAGGCGAGTCTAGGGTCAGCTTCTCTGTGTGTAGATTTTAGACCCTGAATAATATCTGGCCTCGATTCAGGGGTCCTACTAAACAACGAACACAAACGAACATAAAAGAACATAAACGAACACAGGTCCAAAATGCGGAATAGAAGGGTGAAATTTGGTTTGTGTGTGCGTGTGGGTCCACTCTGTGTGTATGTGGTGTTATTTCCAACTTTGATCACTTATTTTTTGAGTTATTAGCATTATTTGAATACAAAACTACTAAACAACGAACACAAACGAACATAAGATTAGCCATACTGCAAAGGTGTTAATTAACTACGGCTTACTCTGTCTCCTTGTTAATTGCACATCTGTGAGTTGTTTTTACTGCAAGGTGATTGACAGTTTTGTCACTGATGGCAATAAAAACACGGGAAACATCAGAGGTTATTCCTATTTCAATGCGGAAGTGCAGTTGTTTTCTGATTTGAATTGGTGTAGCGAGAATATCTCAGACCACACATATACACGTATACATGTATATGTATTATGTTTTCGGACCTTTTTCGTGTGTTGATCGATCCTATTTTGTGGGCATGGAACTATGTCTCATGTACCCATCCACGGTAATAACTATAACCGAGAAACCATCTTTAGAATATTGTGTTGTTGGAGAACAAATCAATGCGACCAGCAGTCTACCAGATGGTGAACCAAAGCATTATCAAAAGACATCAACGTTGGTTATTAACTGAGTTGTTCCTTCGAAAATCCAAAAGATGGAACCACCCTAGTAGAAATGAATGATTCCCACGACCATCCTGCAATCATGATTTTAGGTTGCGACTTGATTCCCAAGCGCGCTGATGCGTGCGATATGCTTCCCCATGGTTCCCTTTATAGGTTGCAGACTTGATTCCCTTGCGTGCGTTAAGCTTCCCCTTGATTCCATTAGATTGCAGACATGCTTCCCTTTGATTGCAGACATGATACCCAGCTTGCAAACATGGTTCCCTTGATTGCAAGAACAGAATATGATGCTTCCCATGTTTTCCAGTTGTAATCTTGATGATTGCGAAGGTTGCGATGATGGTTGCAAAACGGAAACCATCAGAAATAGTTTAAGTACAGCAATTTCATTCCCAGAAATTTCTAAGTCCACATTTTATAGGCTCAGAAATAAACTAAGTCCAACATTTAACTTATTGTCAGTAATTTGTGTGCATTTAGTTTAAAATATATGTTTTTACCATTCATCGGAAAGGTATTGAATTGAGCATTCCAACAAATGGCATTAAGCAATATTTTGAACTAAATCGCGAAAAAATATATACATGTTTAAGGGCACCAGAAGAGTTCATAACATCAAAATTTCACACTAAGAAGAGAGTAAAATAGTCTCAGCTCTTAAAATTACTATTTTCTTAAATTCCTTCCCTATACAATAATAAGGTTCCCTATCCATAAGAAGATTGGTGGCCTTGAAGTAGGAACCAAATATCCAAAGAATATGCTTCAATATTAAAACTATAGTTCAATGAGCCCGGAAAAAATCATTTTGAACAACAATCAGATGTAGAAACATGTCTATTTATAATAATACGTGCATGCATTTATATAAAACAAAAACTTAACTGTGAAGAGTATTTTAATGCCCCTTTATAGTCTCAGCTCACAACCATGCATAATTTTGAAAAAGTTCTATGTCAGATGCAAATTCAATGCATGCACTGCCCCCATTGCTAAGAAACTGCTACTTCCTATACATGTAATGGCATTTGTCAATGACTAAAAGTTTCAGGTTTTGAAAAGAGGTGACATATTCTTTTCACCATCTAAATTAAAGACATAAATCTTCAGTTGCACAACTTTAACCTTGGCAGAGTTAATTAAGTTCAGTTATATAGTTTGCGGCCCTTTATGTAAAGATATTTATTCATGTTTTTATTTGTATTTCAAAATGTCAACTTATAAAATTACACCATTTTGAATCCCTATACAAATATAACATTAGTTGATATTTATTATGAAATTAAAGATCAAATCTAACTCAATTAATATGAAAGATAATTTGCTTATTAAATCAAGTTGTAAATTTATCTCACTCTCTGAATCATTTTTTAAATAACAATTATGTGCACACCTGCTTACCCAGTAGACACAACAATACCAGAACTCTCATGCAAAACAGAGCTGTAGAGGTCACAGAGATCAAATTTCCTTGAACATTGTATTATGCATCTCATTCTGTGACACAGATATTACCCATTTAGTGTGCCTTGTCTGGTCTCATTCACTTTTCAAATAAAAACTGTTTTATAATAGTGGCATCATGTATACAAACAGGGCATTTTGATTCTGTTTTAGGAATTAACATTGAGTTTATGGCTATATCAGAGAACATATTTGTATGTGAAAATAGATTATTTCTCATTTGTTTTGTATATTGTGAAGAATTTACAATTTGACTGCACAGAATGGATCCATGATAACTGTTTTATAGCATCTCTGGTAACTAAGTACCATTGTAAATCAATTTTCATTTTTGTTATTGATCTAGTATTCAGAATATACACATTCCCAACCCCCCCACCCCCCCCCCCCCCCCAAATCTTCATGCAGTTGACATATTATTTTAAAGTGGGATTATCATTTGCACTTAATATATTATGTAAAAAACTCAATTTCATTATTATCACCATGTTGTTTACATTATCAATAGAGCACTTACACATGAATGTATTTTTCACACATCCTTGGATCAAATTCATTCATTTGTTGCAAATATTTTATTGAGTATATAATAGGAGATGGCCGCCCCCATAAATGGTTGGATTTAGTGTGTGTTATCCATTTAAACTACCAAACACAACATAATTTTCCCCAATTGATAGGCTTTAAAAATTTGTTTGCAGGTTATACCGGTATGTCAACGATTACTGTCATGTCAGGGTCCACAAAGATTTCAAGAACTATCATTACAAAGATGATGAATGCTCACTGCTATACAGCAAGAAGGGCTTTGGAAAAGAGAGAAAAGACATTTTCATGGAAAGAGGCTAGTTTAAGTTGAATACATGTAACTGGCACTACAGTCTTAATGTATATAATTGAAGCAATTAAATGCATATGTATTATACACTGGTAGCTATTTGAATCTCATGAACAATTCAAGCATATGTACACCATAATATACAGCTGTTTATATAGAGAATATCTACAGATTTTGTTTTAATGCTGAAATATCTCATGAGTGTCTGGAAAGAAATATAACATTTTCAAGAGAGGCAGACACCAATGAGATGTTTCAGGTATTCCAGCTGTAGGCATTATTTTTAGCTCAACTTTACTTTGAGCTATTGTCATGTCTTAGTATCTGTCGTCCGTGTGTGCGTGTGTGTGTCCGTGTGCATGACTCGATCGTCAACAATTTCCTTTAGCATGGGCTACATTTCGTACCTTTGGTTGGATCATTATGAAATTTGTCATGGCTGTTGACATTGACATGTAGATGGGAACGAGTCATTTTGGGGTCATTCGGCAAAAAACCATGGCTGCCAGCGGCCATCTTGGATTTAAAAATTCAATCCATTAGCACAGGCTACAGGTCGTACTGTTCATCTGATCATCATGAAATTTTTCATAGATGTTAACAATGACATGTAGATGGGAACGAGTCATTTTGGGGTCATTCAGCCAAAAAATATGGCCGCCAGCAGCAATCTTGTTTACTCTTTGCTGACTAAATCCTTTGGCACAGGTTGGACATTTTAATTAGCACCTTTCCTATATTCCTCCATTTACTGTCAACCATTAAATTATTCCCCTACATAAGTTGAGCTACAGTGTCATTGACACTTTCATTATTATATGTGCCCTATTAAGGCTCAGTTATTAATTTATGCTTGCACCGGTAATACTTCAACAAATTGAACCAATGCAGAGTTACCGATATGGGGAAAAATTTCAATAGCGAAAAATATTATTTACATTTTGGAGTGCAAACCGCCATATACATGTAGCTATAAATTAGGCTCCTGCGAATATTTAATACGGTATTCCATTCGAGATTCGATTCGAAAGTCAAATTCGATTCGAGTCGAAATTGCTTACTTGAAATTTTGAATATACAATGCCGGAAAAGTAGGACAAGTACACATGACAATCTTAGCTGTTTTGTGGCATTTAATTCCCGAAAATTATGTATATATTCACATTATAATTCTTATTGTACATAGCCAAGAATTAGCCACGATAGGATGACTAAATACGTCTGTATTCTATAGCTTTAAAATGGTAGCAAAAGCTCGCAGATTGCCAATGGACCGACGACGCGGTAAATTATAATAGCTATGAGACTCGGCAACCGATAGCGTTATCCATCGTCTATCCGATTCCGCGATATGTAATATGGGTGAGAATGTAAACAACACATGTTCCCGGTGTCGAAAAGTGTATTTTGGCACTGTTCTCTTTTGAAGTTGACTTTCAGTTTCGGAGCTTTCTTTTACAATGGACAAAATGTCATCCATCATTCATGTTTATATTAAACATGATAAAGCTGCAGACACGCCTGTGATGAATGCAACATGCATGGTGTATAAATCACAAGCATCTGGGACAATGACCCATCTATGGAATCATCTGTTCAAGAAGCATCAACCACTACATGAAGAGTTTTTGCTGAATTTTGGGGTGAGGGGTGAAACAATCCTACATAACACATCACGTATTGAATATATTGACATAAACAACATGCATGTTGCCAATGCGGAATATATCTCCGCACAGAAGAGGCTACACTGCGACTGTTGTTGCGTCTTCAAGTTTATAACAACGGGTGTTTCCGAATGCTGATTTGCAATTTTGCATGCAAACTGTAGAAATTTTGTGTGATTTTAGTTCCGATAATCCGTTTAGTGGCAATAGATTAATCGTTGTGATGGCCACATGGACGTTTTAATCTGCTTTGTTTTCTTGACACTTATAAATTGAAGTTAATAGTATCTCAAACAACGGTTTATCGCCACATAGTTGTGATGGAACTTCATGCATGTAGTTCATAGAACGTTTCACAAATCATCTAATCGTTGAAAAAACATACCTAATTGAGAATGCAATGCACAGATATGATTCGATTCGATATTTGATTTGATATTCGATTCGATTCGTGAATTTGTTACGATATTCGATTCGATCAAAATATCCAATTCGCAGGACCCTACTATAAATTGAAGCCAATTACGTTTTGAGTATTGTTTTAAAGGTGGGTTATATCTTTGTAAACATGTATTATATAGTTACCGGGGTATAAAATATTAGATTTGAATCGAAGCCTCCTGTCCGGAAATGCTTCTATCGATTAATATTAATTTTATTTCGAATATTTCTGTCTAAAAGAGCATGTTTGTTCAGCTAGCGAACAATAGTGGTTACTGTTAACCAAGACCAGAAATTTTATTGTACAATTTTGTCACAAATAAACGTCAATTATACTCATTATCGCTTATATCTGTGGAACAAAACAATACAAACAATCAATCTGGGACATTTTACTTTCGTTGCGTAGCCGTAGGGTGTAGGAACAGCCCAGTGTTCTATATCGCAATATGGTATCATCCGGATGGTCTGTTCTAAAAATAGTAGCATGGATGGTACCGATTTAATATTAAAAATAAAATCAATATTAATTGATAGAAGCTTTTCTGGACAGGGGTCTTCATGCAGTTCATATCTATTATGTTATACCCACGCAACTATTTAAAATTTGTTATTTAAAGAGATAATCCATCTTTAAGCTTTTCTTTAATATATGTGTTGCTGCGAAAGCTATGGAAACACATCGTCCATCATGCTGACACTTGATTAAATTGTAAGTAATGTTTATTATTTTGTATAAATTTCTTGATTCTTGATATGTTATGCTTCTGAACTTTCTTTTAAATTGTTAAGAGAATACTTATCCATTTAAAATTAAATATTTTATAAAGTTTGACATTTTTTAATATCTACTAGATCTATAGGGCTCATATCAAATCTTACCTATCTAGTATTAGTTAGTAAAGGTGAATTAACATAATGTGTTATATAATATATAATTATAGTGAGGGATTCTTCACACTGTTGTTTGACCAAATAATATTGTTGGTAAAAAGTTCCTCATAAATTAATAAACAAAAAGTGTAATCATCATTATTATGGAGGTGAAAGTAAATAATAGTAAAGTTTTTGCAAGTTTCGAATGTGAAATTAAATGAATGTTTTATTTAGTTCAAGGAAACTTATTACTCAACAGGAAGAACACGAATTGGTTGTGATATATCAGGAGCTCCAAACATGATCATATTTTAGCCAGTAAGAATGGTGGAATCCCAAGTGCTTCAAAGTCAGTATTTTTGTAAATATTATCGGTTATGTCTTGCGATGAAGATCCAATGTAGCAAAGGAAGTGCTCTGATTTCGATACCCTTTCGGCTCAACAAAGTGTCCATATTGCATATTGTGCTAAACTGTTATGTGCACTAATTTGTTATCCCCATTTGTATACCAATTAGATTGCAATGATGATTTGACTTCCAGAACTTTTTATAGTAATGCATGTGCCCATGCACTGTGAAGGTTGTGAACTTTATATTTAATTGGGGGGGGGGTAGAATGGTTGTGAAGATGATTGCGGGAATCATAATGAAGGTTCCGAGATGGGAATCATAAAGAAGGTTGCGAGATGGGAATCATAAAGATGGTTGCGAGGATGGTCATGATGATGATTGCGGGAATCATAAAGAAGGTTGCGAGATGGGAATCATAAAGAAGGTTGCGAGATGGGAATCATAAAGAAGGTTGCGAGATGGGAATCATAAAGAAGGTTGCGAGATGGGAATCATAAAGAAGGTTGCGAGGATGGTCGCGATGCGATGACCATGTTCGCAACCTTCTTTATGATTCCCGCAATCATCATCATGACCATGCGCGCATCCTCGCAACCTTCTTTATGATTCCCATCTCGCAACCTTCTTTATGATTCCCATCTCACAACCTTCTTTATGATTCCCACAAGATTGCGATGATTGCGATGCATGCGAAGATGATTGTAGGGAATCATTTGAGGATGATTGCGGGAATCATTATGGTGGTTGCGCAACCATCTTGATGGTTGCGCAACCATTTTGATGATTGCGCAAGCTAGAATATACTCTAACTTGGAGGTTGGGAATCGTTCCAAATGCAACCATCCTCAGATGATTGCGGACATGGTTGCGAATATGACTGTGATCATGGTTTGGGAATCATTCCATTTCTACTAGGGCAGTCTGGCTTTCATGTTTTGTTTTTGGTGAAATTGGTTATTAGGGAAATTATGTTACGTGTATCTACCGAAAATATTCGCTCCTTCTTCGGAAAATAATAAATACTAGTTTAGAGTGCACCTAACCTTTGCCCAGGCTTGTCTGATACTGTGCGCGAGACATAGCTCCAAACCTCTTTTTGTTCCTATTCCTTTGAGGTTTTACAGTTGAAATATAATATTATATGTTTAGTGTAAACATATTTTATTCCAATCAAAATAATAACATATTTAAACATTTGACAAACATTTTACAGTAAGATAGAATAATATAAATAATCGATTGATTGGAAAGGGGATTAAACAACAAGCCCAAGGACTTTTATTAAGTTTGCTCCTCTTTTGTTTCGCGCCCGCTCTTCGTTAAATGTATGTACGTAACTTGATTGACCTGGGCATGCGTTAGAACTATGAGAATCACACACATCGTCAAGGACAGACAACGGATCTACTTACACATTAACCTAACTATTTAATTAGACAGTTATGATATCGTTGACATGTTTTAGTCGATAATACACTCCCCATTTGAGCCAAATAGACCAACCCATTAAATTGAAAGAGACAAACATTTGTTTCCCAAAATGGCAAAGAATAGTGACCACTCGCTCATATACTCTAACAGAATCCCCTCACAACCCGCGAGAGAAAATACAACATATTTCTTGATTAACTGCTGTCGAATTTAACCACATATAGGCCTACATAAAATGGAGGAAAAATTCCAGGCTAGAGAGTTCTATCTCCATGTGCACTCTGATCCGGAAGAGAGACTTTTATTATAAAACTGGCGAGTTTCTAGAACTGAGACTTCGGATATAATAATATTTTAGTTAGCTTTAACAAAATGATAAATGTTGGATAGCTACCCATCTGATTCTCACACGACGAGAAATAAGCTCGATAAAAAGAGCAACTCAAATGTTTTGTTAGATATGCATTAAAATGCCGACCTCTGATGTTTCTGGTGTTTTATTGCCATCAGTGACAAAACTGGCAATCACCTTGCAGTAAAAACAACTCACATATGTGCAAAGAGTAAGCCGTAGTTAATTAACACCTTTGCAATACGGCTAATCTTATGTTCGTTTGTGTTCATTGTTTAGTAGCTTTGTATTCAAATAATGCTAATAACTCAAAACATAAGTGATCAAAGTTGGAAATAACACCACATACACATAGAGTGGACCCACACGCACCCACAAACCAAATTTCACCCTTCTATTCCGCTTTTTGGACCTGTGTTCGTTTATGTTCGCTTGTGTTCGTTGTTTAGTAGGACCGCGATTCAGAAGAATTACTTAAGAAGTAGCACAGATTCCCTTTACTGACAAACATTTATACCACTTTTCCCAGTCAGTACATATAGTCTGCGATAAGTGTTGTTAAATTAAATTTATTTTTCTGACCAGATAAGAATTTGTTCCAATCTGTGAGCGTTGGCAACTTCTGGCTCAAATTGGATAGTTCTGTTCTCTCACACATTGTGGTCTCCCTTTGGAAACATGAACTTGTCCATCATCAGAGTAGTCATCAAAAACTAAATGAATGGTGTTCCTGGGAGCTTTTAAAATAATCAACAACTGGATCTACCCAAGATTGGAATGTGTCATCATCCAGATCAGATATTGGAATAATTCTAACAACACGCATGGCAACAACAATGCTGCACTCGATCCACTCCCTTTGGTACAATTGTAGATGGTTTCTTTTCAGGCAAATTTCGCAAATAATTTCTAAAGAGAGATTTAGATGACGGACGACTACTGCCAGTGTCTTTACATATGGCCCATGGTTTGCTAGTTACTGGCCAAGTTCATTATTTCACGTATATCTAAATGTTTATCACCAAAATCTGCCATAATTGCAGCGATAGAATTCATTTCATTATAGATACATGTACAGTCTGTTTCATAGGCTTGATATTTTCAAAAGTAATGACTTCCTGTTTCTTGATGGGATCGTCGTATGTCAGTACTGGTTTGGTTTGGATACTGTCCGTGCTAACTTGTGGTTGTAGTCTATTGAAAAAGTCCTCCATAGCTGTGATACCTCGCGAGTTCATTGTTTTTATATTAGTACACATTTCTGAAGGTACCATAACCCCAGTAGCCATACTCACAAGGAGTTGCCCCTCCATCCACAAGTTTGGAACCCATGAATTAAGTCCAGAACATATATTTGTCACCATCTTTTCCTCTAGTGCCATTCTAGAAGCTCCAAATTCAACATGTTTGGAACATGAAGTTGAATTTCTTTTGTCTAAAGATTGTTTTAATGCAGCCAAAATGTGACTAATTCTTGTCCAACGTTCACTAGCACCCAGATTTTCAGTTTTTCCTGAAAGTCCACCAGTTTGTTTTGAAAATCTGTTGATAGTCATCTCAATAATTTGATCCATTGGAATTTTGGAATGCTTTTGGCCACTAAGTGAACCAGTGAAACCTCCACCACTCAAGTAGCTATATATGCTTCATAGTCCCTATTTCGAAGATCCTTCATGTCCAGATAGAAATAGCTGAGATTCCGTGCATAATTTTGTTTGTTCAAAGCGAAGCACCATGGTAGGAATTGATGGATTGTTTCTAAGTAACCTTCCCAGTTACCTACACGCTGAAAGTGTATGGTATTAATAAGAAGTGATGTAATTTCAATGAAAGAATCAATCCAGAAATTCATATCACCTGGAAGTGTTGGGGGCCATTTGAAATCAGGATCAGAGATAACTTTACTTAGATTGTCTGCTGATTGTCTCTGAATTAGTTCCTCAAGCACAGATCCACCACATCCAACTGGTTCGGTTGAAGAGTTATTTGCTGAATAATCATCACAGAAAGCAACTTTTGTTCACACAAACGCTTCAAAAAGCAGCTTATAATATCGAATTCCACGTTTAACGTTGGCTCCATTCAAACAGGCTTTAATCGATCCCTCTGGTCCAACACCTGATTCACATAACAGTTCAACAATACCGCACCCTCTGAACCGACTATATATACTTTTCATCATGCACATAATAATATGGAATCAAAAATGATCCAATCAAATTTAGATGACCCAGACTCTTGAAATTTGAATAAGACTTTTAGTATCTTGTGATAAATGGCTTGGTCAGCTTCTAGGAATATGAAGGGGATCTGTAGTTCTTTCATACAGTACATAGTTCTATTTAATACGGCTAGGATGACTCTCATGGATGTCAGAGGTGATGTAATTGCTGGCAGGTAACCAACATTGACACCTGGGGGATCCTTGTCTGTAGTCAACTGCTGGAAGGCACTCCATTCTGGAACTAACTGACCTTGTTTCATCCGACATTTAACCCATGCTAAGTTCTGTAAATCCGATTTGTTAATCTCCTTATCATCGACATCATCAGCCTTGTCAATTGGTAAGGGTGAAGCTTTTGTGGACACATAACTTGGAAGTGAAGATTCAGTACTCTTGAATGATCGATGCAGACCTCTTACAAAATCATAGTCAGGTTCCAATGAGACATTTGTTTCATCATGACAATAGTTACCCATCTTATGTTGTATTAGAATAGAGTTAGTCATGTGTGTTTCTTTGCAGTTTTGGTTCTGGTTTTTCCAGTCAATGTTGTCACAAAAATGTGTGTATTCAGGCGTCCATGTATATTAGAAGGTATCAATGAATGTTGACTTCGACAGCCCACTAAAAAATGTCTTCAATGAAAATTGTTTCAGTACCGTATAGGATATACCATAGCCAAGATGATGTAGAGTATTGAAAACATCACTAGATCCTGTCCTGGAGTGCATAGTTAGTGATAGAAGAACTTGATCCAGACCAGGTTGGGCACCAGGTAGCAAAGCCTGGATATCCTGACAGATCTGTGTTATCTTTGCACATTTCCGAACAGAAACATGAGCTTGGCCATCGTCTGTTAGCTTAGCATCAGGATTTACAATCCAACTTATGATATTGAATAGATCTTTGTTCACATGCTTTGGTTCTCCAAGAATATGTAAACGATTGAAAAAAAACCATGAGAAACGCTTGTTATAAAATAATGGATTTTTTGCCAAAAATGCCTATTTTTAAGCTCCGCCCACCCGATCCCTAAGACCTTATTCGACCAGTAACCCTTTCAAAAATGATTTCAGACACCATATGCATCTGAATGAACAAAATTATCAAGTTAAAAAACAGAATACACATCAGTAGGCATATACTTTGAAGATGGCCAAAATTGTGTAAATTGTAATGGTCATCCCTATTTTGGGGTTCAAGGAAACCCTAAATGAAACAAAACCCCATCCCAGGACAAAAAAAAAGGTTCAAAATGCCCACTGGAATAATAACACCTGTAAATTTGATAAATAATTGGCATTTAATTGCCCCAATTAACCCATCTTGGTCAAAACACCATAATTGGGGTTCAGGCCCCTAAAAATTGAACTTGGGCCCTTTTTTTCAAAAATCGGTTGACGTACACCATGAGATTCCTCGAGACTAGACCTCAAACATAAAGTGAACACCATTTCCCTTTGGGGACCAGATCTGAGACAGACTAGGTGGGGAATCACGTGGTTTTGAGTTGATGAGTATCACGCATTCGAAATGGCCGTGGCAATCACAAACGTGACCAGAAATGAGGAAAAAGGTAATAGTTAAACTACAATAATGATATATTATATAGTATTTTGCCAGATTCGAGCACATTTTGAATACTCACCAACCTCGAAACAACGCGATTCCCCACCTTGTTCACTTACACAACATAATAGCCTGGCTATATTCTGATGTGAGATCATGTTGACTTGTCTGGGTTTTGTATCTCATAATACTATAGGACTGTCACGATACGATTATCAGCTTTCATGATTTCAATTAAAAAAAAATCAATTATAATCAACAGAATCTAACCCTCGCAGAAGAAACCAAATAATTTTTCAAATTGCATCCAAATATTTGTTATCTCATGATCAATATGCTAGAAGACTCCAAGGCATTGCTACATTTTCAACATTTTAAATGTGTTCGCCCTCGAGATCATTCGTCGTGGAAATCGGGCTTCACTTACACATCGTAATTATTTAAGTATTGCTATATTTGTTTTCTCGTTTGAGATCGTGCTGATTGGTTAGGTTTTGTACAGTAATGCCCAAAGTAATCGACTCCTTACTTAGGGAATTACTATATCTCATAATACTAGGACTGTCATGCATACAATTATCAGATTTCATGATAAGATCATTAAAAAATAGCTGATTATATGCTCAACTAAATCTATTCATTATCAGTATGCTCGACGACTCTTTGGCATTGTAATTATCATTCTATATTTTTAATCATGCATTCTTGTGTAGACATTTAGGTATAATCTTTTTAAAAGACCTGAAAATCAGGATTGACTGGCTAGGTATTTGTCTTCTGCTTTGAGATCGTGTTGCCTGGTTTAATTGGGTTTTGATTGTAAAACCCATAACAGTTCATGTGCATTGAGGATTAATTGTGTGCCATAATAATAATGATGGGGATACTAAATATCCATACAGATATCATGTCATACTGTACACCCTATGTAATTAATTGACCCAGTAACTGGGGTTAATTAATATGTGTTTATGACAGTGGTCAAACCATAACTGTACAAAAATTATAACACGCCAATCAGCCCTCGAACAATGGAAGTTATCTAATGAGGTCCGGTGACCGACCTTTATTTACTGTAAAGATCTTTAAGTCGTCACCTGTTCTATCAAACGGTCTGTCGTGATTACAACAAGCTTATGCATTGTATTTGCGGCGCACATCTTGATTGACCAATTATGCACTCCCGTTCATTCAAACAAGTTATTTTTCCACCGAGGTGAGCATTACTGATATGGGCTGTGATACTATGTTTAGTCACAACGAGCATATGCAGGGATGTAGCGATTGGAAGACATGGGCGATACTTCATGCCAAATATATAAACGTTAATAATTAAATAATTAATTAAAGTAATACCGAGTATACGCCATACTAAAATTTCAGATCGGGGTATGGGGTATTCGGACAAGTTACATGGGCATTTGCTTTCTCAACAACACAATGAACAAATGTAATTAACGACAGACCGTTTTGCAGCACAGACAACTAACTATATTTACAGTAACTAAAGGTCAGTAACCGGACTACATTGAATAACTTACATTGGTCGAAAGTTCTGTTTGCTATATTATAAATCCAGCTTGGAATTTATGGAATAAATAAATCTGATATGTTGGAATAATGCACAATAGAGTAGAAGTGTAGTGTGCTCTCTAGTTAATCCACGATTAACACAGAAGTAAATTGAAATGTCATGGTTCGGCATAAATGCAATTCATTGAACAATCTGGGTGAAATACCGACCATGGGGTAGTGATTGGTTTTCACCGGACCATGTTTGTAAGACTGACCACACATTTAAACAGAAACTCATCACTGATTGTAAGTTTCTCGGGCTGATTGGGTGTTATAAATATGTTATAAGCACGGCGTCCGATTTATAAGTGAAATAAACACCACGCGTGTCCTCCGGGCGCTTGTGATCTTTATTTCACTTATAAATCGGAATTGTACTGGGAGTTACTGTTTCATACCAGTTGATTACCGGTATTGATTACATGCATTTTAACCACACACTCCTCTGGTTGTATTGCAGTCTATAACCGCACTTAAAGTCTAACTGAAATGTGGAGTGCCACCCCGGTATGAAGAGTCATTTACTTAGGGCAGTACAGTATATAGCCCATGCATGGAAGTTGCGACATGCAGGGAGGTTTGCCTAACCCCTCTCCCCAACTTTGGTCAAAATGGTTTACACTTTGAACTTTCATGCCGGACATGACGTCAGCTGGAAATTTCACACCACCGTTATTTTAGTGTGAAATTTGTTGCTTAATTTCCGATCAAAGTCATATACTTTCCTTAGCCATTTATAGTTGGAAATTTCCAACCTTGTAGGGGGGTGCCAGGTTGGAATTTCCAACAGTTGGAAATATATATAGCTTCAGATTTCAGGTACCAGCTGGAAAATTCCAACTCAAGGGGTGTGGGTGAGGTGGAAATAGTATTCAGGGAAGTTGGGACTTATGTCTGGTTCAAGGGTGGGTATAGTAACTGCAGTTGGAAATGGGAAGTCACATAATTTAACATTTATATACCTAATTTATTATAAACCTATAACAAATGACGATGAACAGTGCACGACAACCTCAAGATTTTTGAGCTTGAGCTGGTTTGAGGAACATCTCAATGTGCCACTCCAATCGACACATGGCCATTTCCATGAGAATTTGTTCACGCTCACTGAGTTAAGAACATACAGTAATGCCCTAAATAATCGACTCCTTAACCACATCAGAATAATGGGTAACTTTTCATGATTTAGTCGGAAATATGGCTTGTTGCCATTAATCGGAAAGCTCTCACTGAGAGCTTTCCGGTGAATGGCAACAAGCCATATTTCCGACTAAATCCTGAAGTTACCCATAATTCTGCCGTTGTTAAGGAGTCGATTATTTAGGGCATTACTGTATGAAGCAATGAACATGCACTCATACTGTGTCCGTGCCTCCATAACTCTGACATATTACTAGTAGGATTATTTGTGACAAACATGGATTTAAAAAATCATCGATTTAAGAAATAACCCTAAGAACCAATTTTATAGGGTAATGTATTTTCTCTAAAACAATCCAACGAAATAAAGTGGCTCAGTCAGGCCTAACAAGACAACAATGACTGTGTGAAATTACTCCCCTCACGCCACGTAACAAGACATTAGATCGCTGGAGGTAATATAGTTAGGGAGTCATTACAATAGTGCAGAATGAGAGCCACACTGTTATAATAGTCTGTTAGATAGCAGCGTCATGGGACACGCTGTAATATGGACAGAATGCGCCAGACTGTGCAAAAGATTGGGAATTAAAGATCCTCTTTGGAAAATAATCTGCCAAGCATGGGTTTGTCATTAGTTTTGTGGTGACTTAATTTCAATTTCAATGGGGCACATGGAACATTGTCAGCATTTTGCATCGTGAAGAGAATCAGGCACACATGGATTGTTGTCGGCAAGTTTCTTTATTATAAAATTTCTATAGAAACTTCTTCACATATAGATTCTATTTCTTTTTTAGTTTAGTTTCTCTATATCCCCAAATTGGCAGACGACACATTGCATAATCGAGGTTCCCAATGGGTGTGCATCACAATATTCACCATTTGGGAACTTCAATCTGAGTCTATGTCTCTTATAGCAGATTAGGACATGCAGGAGGTCCCCAGAGGGTGAATTTGGTTATGCTAGCCCACTATGCGGGATCGCGTCACTAAATTCACCCTCTGGGGACCTCATTCTGCAAAGAGACACTATGACAGGCACACCAAATTCAGACTTGACTCTGTCGATCACAAATTATACATAAAAAACATATGCATGTCCTCCATGAATCGCATCGAATGTGTCAAATATTCCCAGATCCCCCATTGGTGGCTTTTAGGGGGTATTCCAAAATATGTGATATGTGCATCAGAAAAAGAATATAATTCTTTCTGTGCCATTAGATGTATGTACGGAGAATTGGAAGTGCAGAGTCTGTCCTTGTATTTCATTTGATGCTATATCAAATTATGTACATACGGTTCTACTTACATGACAAAGCAAAATATTAATTGCAAAACTTCTAACCTAGTACATGGTCTGTCATGTAGTGTTTGAGATACAGCAACGCCCTAAATAATCGACTCCTTAACCACAGCAGAATTATGGGTATTTTATCAGGATTTAGTCGGAAATATGGCTTGTTGCCATTCATCGGAAAACTCTCACCCGAGAGCTTTCAGATGAATGGCAACAAGCCATATTTCCGACTAAATCCTGAAAAGTTACCAGTAATTCTGCTGTGGTTATGGAGTCGATTAATTAGAGCATTACTGTAAGTGCATATACATTGGCAAGACATTGGGTAAACGCACACATGGGATGTTTCTAAACAAGAGAAACCAGTTACTGGCCATTTTAGTCGTCCAAGACATGGCGCGACCTGCGTTTCTCTGTACTCCGCTTGGTATCAAGTGAACTGTTTGGTACATAATGACACTGGAAGAACTCATAAACAAATCACTGACACAGATGAGAACTTCATTGATTTTATAAGGTATTTCATATGTCTGGACTTATGAACTCCTCAATCTATTATAAAGTAACCTGTTCATATTATCATCTGGCTGAAGAAGGCCATGAGGCCGAAAATTACAGTACAAACAAAAGAGTGTTAATTGTTATTTTATCCTCTAAAAGAAATTTGGCCAACCAGTATGTACTGCTATATAACAGTACTTAATATGAAGATTACACAGTACATATTTCTAACTGTACTTATGAAGAGTGCAGCCAGACTTTATTCGTGTATGGTAACTATAGACACAAAGTTGTCATTACAAAGGACAGCTAATTCATCACTTCCTCGCCTAAATCAACAAGCTTAGTAATATATCAGTCCAGAAATCAGGAGTCCTTTGGAGTCTGTTCCTTGGTAACACTAGATTCATGTTAACTGATAGAGATGATGATATCACAGTGATATATGGCTTACATAGAAGGACATTACATATTTATCAAGATATTGGTGATAGCAGACTAGTGATTATTGTTGTGAGAGCGAGGAACTGATTTGCCAAATAACAGTGGTTATATTATTTACGAGGCGCTGATCTCACACATGCTGTCATTCGTTTAGCTTTATCCCGATTAACTCTTTTGATGCCAAACGTGCATTTATGCGTATTGATGTATGATGCCAAATGTGCATTTATGCAAAATTGGAGAGTGTCCATGGTCTAGGATGTGTAATTCTACGAAGACAGCTGCAGGCACAATCGGTTGCCTATTTATTTTCTATCGATGGACCTGATGTAAGCGGACAATATTTTTATGAAACAGGGTCAAGGTCATTGTATTATGTGAAGTCAGTTGGTAGTCAGAGCCAGAACAATGTGCAATTACTATTACTTAGTGTAAGTTATAAAGTTGATGAGAAGCATCAAATTGGTTGAGTTCTAATGTGTAATTGAGTGGCATTTATTGTAAAAGAAGGGATGATATCCAGATATTCCCGGAACCATTAACAGTGTAGAACACCGAGAGATTATCATGTATTTTCATATAAATGATCCACAAAAATACGGGATTTGCAATCATACCACCAAAACATGCACTCATACTGTGTCCGTGCCTCCATACCTCTGACATATTACTAGTAGGATTATTTGTGACAAACATGGATTTAAAAAATCATCGATTTAAGAAATAACCCTTAAAACCAATTTTATAGGGTAATGTATTTTCTCTAAAACAATCCCACGAAATAAAGTGGCTCAGTCAGGCCTAACAAGACAACAATGACTGTGTGAAATTACTCCCCTCACGCCAAGTAACAAGACATTAGATCGCTGGAGGTAATATAGTTAGGGAGTCATTACAATAGTGCAGAATGAGAGCCACACTGTTATAATAGTCTGTTAGATAGCAGCCTCATGGGACACGCTGTAATATGGACAGAATGCGCCAGACTGTGCAAAAGATTGGGAATTAAAGATCCTCTTTGGAAAATAATCTGCCAAAAGCATGGGTTTGTCATTAGTTTTGTGGTGACTTAATTTCAATTTCGATGGGGCACATGGAACATTGTCAGCATTTTGCATCGTGAAGAGAATCAGGGACACATGGATTGTTGTCAGCAAGTTTCTTTATTATCAAATTTCTATAGAAACTTCTTCACATATAGATTCTATTTATTCTATTTCTTTTTTAGTTTAGTTTCTCTATAACCCCAATTTGGCAGACGACACATTGCATAATCGAGGTTCCCAATGGGTGTGCATCACAATATTCACCATTTGGGAACTTCAATCTGAGTCTATGTCTCTTATAGCAGATTAGGACATGCGGGATCGCGTCACTAAATTCACCCTCTGGGGACCTCATTCTGCAAAGAGACATTATGACAGGCACACTAAATTCAGACTTGACTCTGTCGATCACAAATTATACATAAGAAACACATGCATGTTCTCCATGAATCGCATCAAATGTGTCAAATATTCCCAGATCCCCCATTGGTGGCTTTTAGGGGGTATTCCAAAATATGTGATATGTGCATCAGAAAAAGAATATAATTCTTTCTGTGCCATTAGATGTATGTACCGAGAATTGGAAGTGCAGACCCTGTCCTTGTATTTCATTTGATGCTATATCAAATTATGTACATACGGTTCTACTTACATGACAAAGCAAAATATTAATTGCAAAACTTCTAACCTAGTACATGGTCTGTCATGTAGTGTTTGAGATACAGCAACGCCCTAAATAATCGACTCCTTAACCACAGCAGAATTATGGGTATTTTATCAGGATTTAGTCGGAAATATGGCTTGTTGCCATTCATCGGAAAACTCTCACCCGAGAGCTTTCAGATGAATGGCAACAAGCCATATTTCCGACTAAATCCTGAAAAGTTACCAGTAATTCTGCTGTGGTTATGGAGTCGATTAATTAGAGCATTACTGTAAGTGCATATACATTGGCAAGACATTGGGTAAACGCACACATGGGATGTTTCTAAACAAGAGAAACCAGTTGCTGGCCATTTTAGTAGTCCAAGACCAGTGTTCGCGCTGTCGGTAGCCAAATTAGCCAATGGCTAATCTTTTTTGAATTTGGCTAATAAAAATTTCATTTGGCTAAACTTTTGGCTAAACCTTTTTTGACCCCAAATGGAGACTGAAAGCATGAAGTTTTGGCAAGTGGGTTTTCAATTTTGTGATGTGAACGATCTAGTCCGAAAACATCGTAAGTGGGAATATATCGCTGACTGTACAAAGGGAAACCCGATCGCGGACAGTACAAAGGGAAACCCGTCACTCTGCACGAAACAGCACAAAATCATTATTTTACATTTAATCCGCTAATCCCCCATTGTCTGTCTGGTCACTCACGGGACTCCTGCACAATGCATGTTTATGATGACATTGTATTTATGACGGCCAAGGTTTATGAGCACCAAGTGTAAGACAATAGCTTAATCAGCCAAATGTGAATCACGACAGATATTTTGTGGCTATTTGTCGTCAACACCGATACATTCAAAATAATATGCATGCTTTTATGACAGATTGCAATTTGATAATGGCGTAACAATATTAAGTTATTAGTTTCCAGATGTCACTTAAATATTTTCGCAAGGATAATTAACATTTAATGATTTAAAAAAAGATATTGATATAAAACAAAAAATTAATGACATTATAAGAAGGACAATCCCGGGTTACCCCCCCCCCCCCCCCCCCCCCCCCCAATCACTCTTTCACATAAAGATTGATAAATTTTTAATAAATGATAGATAAACAAATTACAAATATTTCTAGTTCATCAAAATTAGTTAAATTATTGTGTATTTTACCTGTGCCTGTTAGATTTGACGTTTTAGTCATTAATTGTGAACCGACCAGAAAACGATGATTTAATTTGGCCATATTTTTTTTTAATTTGGCTAAAAAACATTTGGCTAAAGTTTTTTTCATTTGGCTAATGAAATTTTCATTTGGCTAAACTTTTGGCTAAAGTTTTTTTCGGTCCAGCGCGAACACTGTCCAAGACATGGCGCGACCTGCGTTTCTCTGTACTCAGCTTGGTATCAAGTGAACTGTTTGGTATATAATGACACTGGAAGAACTCATAAACAAATCACTGACACAGATGAGAACTTCATTGATTTTATAAGGTATTTCATATGTCTGGACTTATGAACTCCTCAATCTATTATAAAGTAACCTGTTCATATTATCATCTGGCTGAAGAAGGCCATGAGGCCGAAAATTACAGTCGAAAATTACAGTACAAACAAAAGAGTGTTAATTGTTATTTTATCCTCTAAAAGAAATTTGGTCAACAAGTATGTACTGCTATATAACTGTACTTAATATGAAGATTACACAGTACATATTTCTAACTGTACTTATGAAGAGTGCAGCCAGACTTTATTCGTGTATGGTAACTATAGACACAAAGTTGTCATTACAAAGGACAGCTAATTCATCACTTCCTCGCCTAAATCAACAAGCTTAGTAATATATCAGTCCAGAAATCAGGAGTCCTTTGGAGTCTGTTCCTTGGTAACACTTAAGATTCATGTTAACTGATAGAGATGATGATATCACAGTGATATATGGCTTACATAGAAGGACATTACATATTTATCAAGATATTGGTGATAGCAGACTAGTGATTATTGTTGTGAGAGCGAGGAACTGATTTGCCAAATAACAGTGGTTATATTTACGAGGCGCTGATCTCACACATGCTGTCATTTGTTTAGCTTTATCCAGATTAACTCTTTTGATGCCAAACGTGCATTTATGCGAATTGATGTACGATGCCAAATGTGCATTTATGCAAAATTGGAGAGTGTCCATGGTCTAGGATGTGTAATTCTACGAAGACAGCTGCAGGCACAATTGGTTGCCTATTTATTTTCTATCGATGGACCTGATGTAAGCAGACAATATTTTTATGAAACAGGGTCAAAGTCATTGTATTATGTGAAGTCAGTTGGTACAGTCAGAGCCAGAACAATGTACAATTACTATAACTTAGTGTAAGTTATAAAGTTGGTGAGAAGCATCAAATTGGTTGAGTTCTAATGTGTAATTGAGTGGAATTTATTGTTAAAGAATAAAGGGATGATATCTAGATATGACTTGCAAGGTATACTTAGGGGATAACGGTCTGGTGTTTTGTGATTTCGGAAAGGTACAGGGCGAATATACTGTGGCAAATTTAGTTAATTGGCGACGCCGGAGCCCATTAACGGGTATTTGCCACAGTTTATTCGCCCTGTACCTTTCCGAAATCACAAAACACCCCACTGTTATCCCTATTCTAATGTTCTTCGAACTTAAAACGTTATTTAGACAAACAAATGCCTCGTAATTATCAACGAAATGTGCGGCCATAGAAAACACTCGGCCAATTCACAACTTTTTATTTTAAATTTAATGCGCTAGATAAAATATAGTCCCCCAATTAACATCGCTCTTATCGTTAAAAATGCTGATAAAGATGAAAAATTGCCACCTCGAATAGAAATAAATATGGACAACAATTAGTTTCTGCATGTAGTTGATGTCTTTTTTCAGAATTTTATCACTTACAAATTGCGGTTTTTATTTTACCGCGAACTTGAAGTTGAATTGAATTTGAAACAATGGAAAATTGTTTACTCAATGAGATGTATTTCACGCCGTATTTGTCGCGGTTTCATGTCAAGAAATTTGGTCAAATGATATCGAAACAATGATATTGATGGGATATAACTGCGTGGTGTTTTGTGCTTTCTGAAAGTACTTATTGTATACAGGGCGATTGTGCTGACTGTCAAATTTTGACAAAAGCGATGCCGCTGGTTTGTTTATAATATAGCAACGAGCTAGTAACGGAAGTCAGTAGACCGGGGCGCCAATTAACTTAGAGTTACTCTATATTATGTCATATATGACGGCATGATCGACGCATCGAAATGTGCAGGGATCTATCGATCATAACTGGGTCAAGTAAAAATATTAGGTGCATATGAGGTTCTCGGAGGGGTAAACATTTTTGTCACCGCTGATTATTTTGTTCTTGTGAGATTACTAATGTTCACATTCGCTGCGCATTATCACTTAGATAGTCTCCAGGAAATACGCCAAATTGTGATGTGAAAAATTAAAGAATTGACTGCGTAAAAATTGTGTTATGTTTTAATATTGTGTCAGTACAGGCGGCGAGGCGACCACGTGCGAGACGCGCCATTTTCAAAATTAATGATTTAGCGCATTTCGTTATCTGCATTTAAGAATTACCTTGTCAATTTTACACTCAGTATGATTGATAAAAACAATACATGGGAGAAATTATATTTATTGCGCGAAGTTTTGAGAACGAATTTATTCTTGAATGATGAATCGGAATCCTGGTGGCGTGAATTGTTTACAAGATACTGATGGCGCCAAAAATAAGCGCACATCAGGTGAGGAAAATCAGCCGAACAATATAGTTCTCAAACATTGTTTGAAGCAAGATACCTGCGATCGAAAATCAACTATTTGAAGCCAATGTGTAGTAATTATCGTAATCTTATGGCATTTATTTCACATTTTGGTAATTTATTCGATTTTTATCAAATATATATTTAAATTTTTTATCACGTTCACTTTGGAACAGTCTATTGCTAGTGTTGAAGGGATACTACGTTTATGAAACCATTTCTTTTTATGTTTCCTTCAGAGCGTTTCTAGGAGATATGTGATGTATGAATAATATGCATAAATAATTCAATGGACAATTTAATAACTTGGAATCAAAATTTGAAACGTGTAGAGTTTTAATTCTTTTAAACAAGCTTCCACCCCAATATGCTTACGAAGGAGGCTGTGGACGAATCCAAAAGTAATGACAAGAAATAGAACCGGAAACAGAAACATACATAAACAAAACAACATGCTCGATTCGACGATTATCAAAACAGACATAGGCCTAATTGTTCTTGAAATAAATGGGTAAATTATCGGAAAGTTGTCAATACGCTACGTACATTACTTTCGGAATTTTTTCGGGAAATCAGCGTGTTATCGGAATATTTAGATGAGGTATCGGAATATTTTCGGGAAATGGTGACCGCTCTATCGGAATCTATCGGTAAATTTAGAAGTTAGTTTTGAGTTATCGGAATCCTATCGGGATATTTATCGGGATCCCGATAGTAGTTTTGAGATGACCCCCTAAATATCCTGTGCCAGAGCATTCTCTTATATATGGGAGCCTCACATATATAAGAGAATGCACTGGCTTACCAAGATCAAGGTGAATATTGTTAAGCCAATGTATTCTCTTATATATAAGAGAATGCATTGGCACAGGGTTTTCACAAAATTTCAGAAAGCTCCAGTCATGGAATGGTTAACGTAGACAATGGATCCTATCAATGCAATGTACAGTAATGCCCTAAATAATTAACTCCTTAACCACAGCAGAATTATGGGTAACTTTTCAGGATTTTGTCGGAAATATGGCTTGTTGCCATTAATCGGAAAGCTCTTAGTGAGAGCTTTCCGATGAATGGCAACAAGCCATATTTCCGACTAAATCTAAAAAATTACCCATAATTCTGCTGTGGTTAAGGAGTCGATTATTTAGGACATTACTGTATGGACTAACATAACAGATTCAGCTGAATGCTTCTTTGTGCAGACTTCAGATGGTCTGTAAATCCTTACTGAATTAATGGAAATCTATTGCCCACTTAGAATATATGGCACCTCAGATTTTCCAGCCAGGATCAATGAAATATCAATTATATTTTTACTTTTTCCTGAAACAAACAAAAAATTAATTAACTCAAAAATAGTAACTCAAAAGCATTTGTGAAGGTATTAGTTATGAAAGAATGATATTTCTGAAGAAAAAAAGAACTTTTATGGACCACTTTTCACATATCATGTGAGACACACCACACCCCACTGTTGCCATGTCCTTGCAAACCCTGAAATAGTGTGTATATATGTCATTTGCAGAATGAGGTCCCCAGACGGTGAATTTAGTGATGCTACTCCGCACAGCAGGCTAGCATCACCAAATGGAACCTCATTCTGCTGAGATCTAGGATCGTATTGTAGTTTCCAGTTGTGGGGAAGTTGGTGATTTTATCTCCTGCAAATTAGGAGATATAGTAACTGAATAGAAGGGAAAAAGAAACTAAAAACAATGTCCCCAGAGGGTGAATTTAGTGAGGCTATTCCTCTGGGAACCTCATTCTGCTTAGACCTCAACTGCAATGGGAGACCTAGGATCAGATTGAATTTCCCAAGTTGAAGTTGATGATGTTCACCCACTATAGTCACCTCAATAATGCATTTTATCTTCTGAAACTTATGGGACATAGAAACTCAACAGAAAGGAAACTCTTCAAAATGTAACTAAAAACAATGTTAATTTGAGATTATAATTTATTGATAATGCACAGAAGATGACGCCAAAGAAGAATGAGGCACCCAGAGGGTGAATTTGGTGATGCTAGCCCACTGTATCTGAACATTTCCTAAGGGAACTATGAATGAATGAGTATTTAGTTTAGAAAGGTTTAACCCTTTCATGATGGCCTGGTGCAGCATTAAAGTTCTTGTGCCAGTGCATACTCTTATATATGTGAGTCTCATATAGGCATGCAGTCTCGCACATATAAGAGAATGCATTGGCTTACAAGGTCAAGGTAAATATAGTTAGGCCAATGTATTCTCTTATATATGCGAGGTTTCCTATGGGAGACTCGCATATATAAGAGAACGCTTTGGCACAGGTTTTTGTAAAAGTTCAGAACTTTTTTATTTTCTGACCCTGTCTAACAGGGAGCTACATATATGTATATAACAGTGAACAAAGAAGGCAGGAATATATTTAATTTTTAATACATTTTCCTCAAATAGGTAATGGTCTCAGCTCAGTACATTGAACAAAAATATTGAGTTAATTGCCCGGGAGAAATTTCATGATTCTAAGCGACACAAGCAAAATTGCACGCAAAGCCACTTAAAATCATGAAATGTCAAGTTATATAGAACCCTCATATACAGTGAAATACATTATTAGGGATCATGTTCTAACAAAGATACATGTATACATATTACCTGCACTGTTTGTTCAATGCAATGTTAGAAACTTCCCTGTCACAGCATCAAAAAGTTCCCTGGTTTTGTTCTGGTGGAGTATATGATCTCTATACTTGCCCAGATATACCAATCTGATATAATTTTAACCTTGTGACGTGTGGATCACAAATCCCGAGTTTAATGGAATTCGAACTAGCTTCACCATCGCTGGATGGTTTATAATTGCCTACAGTGTGCCATGCACATACCAACTAAGCCACAAAGTACTAACGAGAACTCCAAATGAAAGTGTCAATGACACTGTAGCTCAACTTATGTAGGGGAACAATTTAATGGTTGACAGTAAATGGAGGAATAGGAAAGGTGCTAATTGAAATGTCTAACCTGTGCCAAAGGATTTAGTCATGCAAAGAGTAAAATCCCATCGTTCCCATCTACATGTCATTGTTAACATCCATGACAAAAATTTCATGAAGTTCCGACCAAAGCTACAACCTGTAGCCCGCGCCAAAGGATTTAGTCATGCAAAGAGTAAAATCCAAGATGGCTGCTGGCTGGCTGATGTTTTTTGGCCGACTGACCCCAAAATCACTCGTTCCCATCTACATGTCAATATTAACATCCATGACAAATTACATGATGATCAGACGAACAGTACGACCTGTAGCCCGCGCCAATGGATTGAATTTTGAAATCAAAGATGGCTGCCAGCGGCCATGTTTTTTGACCGAATGACACCAAAATGACTTGTTCCCATCTACATGTCAATGTAAACATTCATGACAAATCTCATAAAGATCAGACCAAAGGTACGACCTGTAGCCCGCGCCAAAGGAAATTGTTGACGGACACACGCACACACGGACGACGGACGACAAACCAGGGCAATAACTCAAACTTACAAAGTAAGTTGAGCTAATAACTGAGAAAAACCCACAAAAACTTAAATGGATACCTGTGCCAATGCATTACCTTATATATGCAAGTCTCCCACAGGGAGGCTCACCTATATAAGATAATACATTGGACTAACAATATTTACCATGACCTAGCAAGCCAGTGCATTATCTGATATATGTGAGGCTCCCTATGGGAGACTCCCATATATTAAGAGAATTCACTGACAAGGTCTTTAATGCTGCACAAGGGCAGCTCCCATTATCAAAGGGTTAAACTATCCAGTTGACTTGATGAAGCAGGGACCACTCACACAACACACACCTTGTTAGCAAACCAGTTGCAGACAGAGTATCTGCAAACCAGGAAGACTTGGTGTCAAACAGGGATCATTTGTTTGCAAATTAGCTAGCCAGGTAATATAATGCATCTGTATCTGAATCCCATCTGTAGGTATTTCAGTGCAGGAACCAATTCTGGTTATAGAAGCACTGCATGGTCCAGGTGCTACCACAGGCTGAGAAACTTTATAACCATGTGGTGACTCCAGTATAGTTCTTAACATGCACACACTGCGGTGTGTATACGGGTCAGCAATTAATGTCCGCACCTGATCGGACAGCGTATTAAATACACCCAACATACATGGACAAATGTTGCAATGGGGGGGGGGGGGGGGGGGGGTCGGCATTTTGCATTCGGATCATTATTCAGTGATCTTGAATCATATATGATTTTTGTAATGGTTGACACATACCTGGTTTGATTTCGGTTTTGAAAATGACTTTGAGACTATTTGGATATAAATAGCAGTAAACAATTCAAAGCTCAGTATGTACCAGGAATGTTTTGCATGATTGGAATTGATTGAAACTCAGGGTGGCACTTTAAATAGCTAATATAGCAGGCATATTAGTACCTGAAGGCAGGCAGGGACCACACACATCTAAACAGGTACCAATACACCTGAATATGTACAGTTTAACTAAGGAAGTGGGGAACACATGACTCGTTAACTATAGCAGGTAACACACCTTCCAGGAGTCTTGTAATTGTTGAAGCAGGTACTAAGTACCACACACACACACCTAGGTAGCAAACAGCAAATAGTAATATAGCACCAGACTCCAGACCATCAAGGTAAGTTGGGAAAGCAGGGACCAAATTCATCACACACACGCACACACATGTTACAGCTACCCAGGTAGCATGCCACCCAGGTGATGTGGTAATTCAGGGAACACAGGCACCTTGTTGTAGCTACCCATGCAGGTAGCATGCCACCCAGGTGATGTGGTAATTTAGGGAACACAGGCAACTTGTTGTAGCTACCCAGGTAGCATATGCCACCCAGGTGAAGTGGTAAAGCAAGGAACACAGACACCTTGTTCTAGCTAGCAGGACGCAAATAGCATACCTGCACATTTTCCAGAAGAATTGGTGAAGCAAGGACCATATGTTCGCTAATTAGTTAGCCAGGTAACGAACATACCAGTGTTCACCTTAATGAGAAAAAGCATACAACTGCCCCCAAACAACAGGTATAAACAAGAAGGTAAACAATTGATTAACATTCGAGACAAAGGTGAGAGGCATTTCTGTCTCTCAGTAAATGGCTACGACAAAAGGATGAGGAGAAAAATCATTAGTTTACTAATATGGAACCATGTATGTACTACTTCATTCTACATTGTATGGACTCAATCAAGGGCGTAAGCAAGCATGCAAATAGTGTGTCTGTCATTTGCAGAATGAGGTCCTTGGAGGGTGAATTTAGTGACACTGCATCCCGCATGGTGGGCTAGCATCACCAAATTCACCCTCCGGGGACCTCATTCTGCTTACATCTCTTCTTCTGGGAAGTATCTATAGTCTACTTTTTTCCTTCTGGGAAGTTTCTATATCCCCTAATTTTGAGAAGATAAAATGCATAATCACCATACATCTCCAACTTCAACTGAGGAACTTCAATCTGATCCTAGGTCTCCCATAGCAGTTGAGGCCTAAGCAGAATGAGGTTCCCAGAGGGTGAATTTGGTGAAGCTAGCCCAAACTGCGGGATAGTGTCACTAAATTCACCCTCTGGGGACCTCATTATGTAAATGACAGACATACTATTCCCAGGCTTGGCAGTAAGTAGTGTGTATATTGGAACTTTATAGGATCGAGAGGCAAAAGCTCATAGCGATGTTTCCAATAATTTGAGGTGGTTAGCGCATTTAGGTTTGGCGCCATTCAATGTGATTTCTTCATCCTTTATAGTGGAGCTTTCTTCTATTTGGCGACTTTCTATTGGTAAAGTGATTAGTGCATGCGGCGGTGGTGATTAGTAGACCACATTCAATTTAGTTATATTTCTTCCAAAGGAACTTAAATTGTTCAAAAGATTTTGGTGTGAAATCTTTTTAATGACAGTAAGTGTTTAATTAGATTTACATTTTAACCCTTTTCAATACTAAACACTCATTGATGAGTAGTTATCACCTTAACTATCCCCCCCCCCCCCCCATTGCCTTAATGTCACACTGTGAAGTCTACAGAAGCGAATATTCATTGTTGAAAGCCAATGACTACTGAGATAACTGCACAAGGATTATCTTGATAATCATCAATGTTAAACCATGCATGCAGACCCAACCAAAGTTTGCCATGATAATGGATTAAGTTGCATTTGTAAATTGAAGTTATATGTGTAGAGCACAGTAGAGTATACAACTACATGTACATGGATCCTAGGCTTGTTAGCCTAGGCAAATTTCTGCTAATTAACAGGGCTTGGGTATTCTTATTTCTTTTCACAAAATCTGCCAAGAAATTGAGAATAGCCCACACAGCACATTAAATCAGCCCAAAATAAGATTTCTAAGCACTTAGTAACAATAATGTGATCGATTAAAATAAATGGCTTCAGATGCAATCGGCTGAACTTTGTAAAGCATGTCCAATTATTCTGCTGACCGCTTTTAGTGATTAGGTCAGATTAGGTCAACAATTTGTGACATCCTGTTCGTGTTATGGTCTGTTGTGTTATTGGGGAATGAAATGGGCGACCCAATTAATTGGCAGTTGACAAATTACCAAACAGGATTTAGTCTAACACAGACAGGCTATGTAAATATATAACAATGTTTCAACATGCAAAATCTTGTTATTGGAGAATTATTAACAATGTAAATAAGTTGATATAAGACCTCGGGTCCCTTTAAGAATGTGAGAACACGAGTCCCTTTAACCCTTTCAATACGGGAGCTGCGCTGGTGCAGCACTAACCCTTCCATGACTGGAGATACATGAAATTTTGCGAAAAACACTGTGCCAATGCATTTTCTTATATACATGTATGTGAGTGTCCCATAGGGAGCCTCACATATATATAAGAGATTAATTGGCAAATTTTTGGTTACTTGGGAAATTTAACAATATTGCTTTTTACAACAATATTTTCATTTCAAATCAATAATAACATTATAATCCAGGTATGCTATTTTATTATGAATATTTATCAATGAAATTATAAACTATACTGTACATGTATGCTTAAAGGCATATTATGTACTTGGTCGGGTGCGAGAAAGTGATAAGTTAGTATTCAGACGCTATGCCATCTGTGGGAATGTAGCATTCTACTAGCATCACCGAAAATCTCAAAGAAATCGACCACACCACTCGATAGATATCATCGCCTGAACTACGCTTAATTGTAAATATTTACATCTCGATTCGGGATGCGACAATCGGCGATAAACAAACGCAAATTATTTCGCCATCGAGAGTTATTGCATTTAATTAATATATAAAAATGACGGTGTGTATAATGTAACTTTGTATTAATATTCGTAAAAATAACTACTTTTAGCAAGAATATTCTCCATTTCTATTCGATCACAACCTGAGTGTTTCACATCACTTTAAATCTAACTCACATCTATATTAAGAGTTATTTTGGTGAACATTATTATCAGGCCACTACTCAACATATATTCTCCGAGACCCCAATGTTTGTTTGGAAATAAACAAACACAACATACATAGGAAGCCCCCTGAGGGCACAGCGAATTTATTTTGTGCTCAATTTAAACAGGAAGTGAAGTCGTTTTGATCCTTGGACTACGGATACTGGCTGCATTCCCATAACGTCTCTTCCAACATCCTGACATTCCGTTCACATGTATCATAGAACGTTGACAGAATATGCCAAAAACCATACAGCAATACTGCTGAAAAACACTGATAGCTTCAGGCATACGCCACAAAACAGCTATCATGCTTAGCGATACCGCTTATACCGGGCACAAGCACACCCTGCATACATAGAAAGCACATAATCAAGAATCTGGGATAATGATCCCTCCAAGCTTCAAGCTGCACTTAAGATACCAGAATAACTTAACACATATCATGAACATATCACGGAGCTCTGTAGATCGATACCGATCAAGAACACATGGGCACTGAGATCTTTATATTAATACTCCGGCTGATAATTAATCACCGTTAAAACCACGATATCAATTAAGGATGAACACACTCATATGAATTAATCGTCACATCCTCAGCCCATACATACGCCACCACCAATATCCGCAGTCGAGGACAAAACAACTAGAAAAAGAAAGAAAAAACATTCAATATATATATACATATATAGACATGAATGCGCATCATTATTATAACCAGACAATGATCTCAAATAGTATGTCATGCATATACTATACTATAATACTCGGAGGCTTCGTGTGTATGTTATCGTAGTGGTAAATTCAATATTTTTGCGAAAACGAGTTACGTAGAAATTGTTAGCAGAAGTTTCTATATATATCATATGCGTCTCCTTGCATGTATACATGTACTGGATGTACAAACAAGTCTAAACTTATATATATATCCTTAAAATAAACAACCGATCGCCGTGTCTCTACAGGTGTGAATGCATGACCCTGAACCAATCAGCACGGATTGACGATACCTCACACAATTCGTGCTGAGTACCGAACTACGCGCAGTCATGCGCTACAATATATCAACAGCTTGATTACCCAATCAAACATTAACCCCTCGGAGAAATCAGTTCCATTCTAATTCGTCCCTCAAACGAATAGAACTATATTACAATTCTTAACCCTTCCATGACTGCATGGAACTTCCTGAAATTTTCTAAAACCATGCATGTGACAATGCGTTCTCTTAATTATATATGTGAGTCTCCCATAGGGAGCCTCGCATATGAGAGAATACATTGGCCAATTAAACAATATTTACCATGACCTTGTAAGCCAGTGCATTCTCTTATATATGCGAGGCTCCCTGGGAGACTGGCATATATATGTGAATGCACTGGCACAGGATCTTGCCCCAGTGCAATGGATGCTATTGTCAGACAATATAAATGATGTAAAGACAAGTGAAAGGATTGGTATATTGGTATAAAGTATTGGTAGAGTATGCCCTTTTCTATATATAAGTTGTGTGAACTTATTCTCAGGCAAGAAATGAGTTCTCTGTGTTTGGCACATTTCATACGGACTAGATATGGTTCCATGCGGAAAACATTTTATACAATTTATAGGTTCGGAGTTTACTATTCGGTTCATTGACATATTTGTTTTTAAAGTCATTTTCAGTCCTTCTATGATTATTTTGATGTTAGCATCATTCAGGCAAGTTTCGGGTGTATGCATTCCCGATTCTATTGAGTCTTGAAGTCTCTTCCCCATGTTAGGTAGGGCCGTTTGGATATAATTATAATTTTGATGATTTGTATGCTTCATTGACAAGTAATTACAATGGTCCTCTTGTAATTTATTGAGGAATTTTTGAGATTGTGTCTGCATCAATATAAATGTCCTGGACCTAGAGCTTAATTATAATCAGGCTTGTAACTAAGGTTATGTATACATGTACTGATACACACCAGAGGGGTAGACTAACACCTGGTGTTTGTAAGACGATAATGATGAGGCATATCAGTGAGTGAGGTCTCCTACCTATCAAAGAACATACTAATATCACGCATGGCTGACATTTATTGATGGTGCATATTATCCTTTGATACCTGCTAAATGAGCCTAGTTCTAGGTGAGTCAATATATGCCATTAATCTACTGTGACCAGGTCCATCAATCCGGTCTTTATACCTCTATGATACCAACAGACGGTTGAGGGCATGTGGTGCATAACTTAGTGTGATGATCGAAGACTCTCCCCTATCTTCATGTGGCCAAAAAAAGAGTGCTTGTTGGGTGCTGCCTGTAATTAAACCTGGTAAACCTTTCAACAGATAATTTATAATTAATTTTACAGATCTGTGTGCTTCTTTATACCATGGTAGATTTCTCCTTCTTAACACTTTCATGACAGAAGCTTTTGTAAAAACCCTGTGCCAATGCATTCTCTTATATCTGCGAGTCTCCCATAGGTAGCCTCACATATATAAGAGAATACATTAGCATGATAATATCTACCTTGAGCTTGCCAGCCAGTGCATTCTCTTATATATTCGAGGCTCCCTCTCAACTCTTTCATGACGGGAGCTGCGCTGGTGCAGCATTAAAGATATTGTGCCATGCATTATCTTATATATGCGAGTCTCATATAGAGAGCCTCGCATATATAAGAGAATGCATTGGCTTACAAGTTCAAGGTAAATATTGTTAGGCCAATGTATTCTCTAATATATGAGAGGCTCCCTGTGGGAGACTCGCATTTATATAAGAGATAAGAGAATGCTTTGGCACATGGCCTTACCAAAAATTCAGGAAGCTCCATGCAGTCATGGAAGGGTTAAGTACATATATTGAGTAGTGGCCTGATAACAATGTTCACCAAAAGGTTTAAGCATACAGTAAAATTTATAATTTCTTTGATAACTATTCCTAATAAAATAGCATACCTAGATTGTTACTAAAGTTATTATTGATTTGAAATGAAAAATTTGTTGCAAAAAGCTATTTTGTTGTAAAATTTCCCAGGTAAACAAAGATTTTGCCTAGATTGAATTCTTCCATCTTGGCAAAAATATTGCCAAGGCAACATTTCTTTAATTCCTAGAGGTGCGCACTCTTCACTTTAATGGACATGGCTCATTTTAACTACCAAATTTTGTCTACGTAATTTGGAATGAGGTATATTAAGATAGGTTGAAAAATACACAAAATGTTTATATACTGCATGGTTTCATATGCTCTTATACATACTTGCCATGGTCACAGCCATTCTCCAGCTGTATTCCATTTTTCGCACAGAAGTGAAACATACTCTCTTTATTTCTACCATATGAGAAACAGACTAACATGGAACGCTCTTTTCTGTTCCATGTCGTAGAAATGACTAATTTTTTTTTGGGGCCCAAATATCCTGCCCAAAGTTGTATTTCGTATTAGTACTTCAATGCATCTTTCTGGGACTAATAATGCTCATAGAAAGGTAGTATAAATATTTACATATGGACCTATTTCGATACCGGGAAAATTTCAAAACTGAATATTATTAGGTGTATTTTGGTGCACAAACTGCCATGTGGCTTTAAATCCGGGTAACATCATTTCGCATTTCCACTTAGGCCTGGGCTGCTCGGTAGCTCAATGGTAAGTACAGTAATCTTAACCACAGCAGAATTATGGGTAACTTTTCAGAATTTAGTCGGAAATATGGCTTGTTGCCATTCATCGGAAAGCTCTCGGGGATATTCGAGTGTTGGAGCCTCAACAGCGAAGTCTGGCAGAGAGTTATGGGTAACTTTTCAGGATTTAGTTGGAAATATGGCTTGTGGCCATTCATCGGAAAGCTCTCACTGAGAGCTTTCCGATGAATGGCAACAAGCCATATTTCCGACTAAATCCTGAAAAGTTACCCATAATTATGCTGTGGTTAAGGAGTCGATTACTTAGGGCATTACTGTAGAGTGTTCAATTTGTAGTCGCAGTCAACAAGCCTTGAAATATGTGTCTGTCACCTTGCATAAATAGGTATGATTTTAGCTGATACCTACAGCCATATCATATCATTTGTAGAAGTTTATATTTGTTAGTCAAGCAGCAAAATTCCAATAACTTGATAGCCAGTCACCCTATCGCGAGGGCAGGGTTGATTGATATTGACATTGTGAACACCTAGTGGGGCTTTAAAAGTTGCGGCGTCTAGACACACAAGTGTCGGCAGATGAGAATAGACTCAAATTCACACCTTGCAAGGTTCACACACACCACATGAAGTCTTATACAGAACCACAGCAATTAATATTTAATTTACTCCAATCATTTTCACTGTAATTTTACTCCAAAAAGATCTTCTTCTATGAAACTGTCAAGTAGATTGTCAGTGTGGATGAAGCCTGAGAGGAGGGTGTCTGTCATTTGCAGAATGAGGTCCCCAGAGGGTGAATTTAGTGATGCTATATATCCTGCATAGTGGGCTAGCATCACTAAATTCACCTTCTGGGGACTCATTCTGCTTAGACATCTTCTCTGGAAAGTTTCTTTATTATCAAATTTCTATAGAAACTTCGTCACATAGATTCTATTTCTTTTTTAGTTTATTTTCTCTATATCCCCAAATGGGCAGATGAGACATTGCATAATCAAGGTTCCCAATGGGTGAACATCACAATATTCACCATTTTGGAACTTCAATCTGCCTATGTCTCTCATAGTAGATGAGGCCATGCAGAATGAGGTTCCCATAGGGTGAATTTGGTGATGCTAGCCCACGATCTAATGGATTGAATTTTAAAATCCAAGATGGCCACTGGCAGCCATGTTTTTTTTCCGAATGACCCCAAAATGACTCGTTCCCATTTACATGTCAATGTTAACATCAATGACAAATTTCATGATGATCTGATAAAAGATACGACCTGTAGCCCGTGCCAAACAATTTAGTCATGCAAAGAGTAAAATCCAAGATGTTTTAAGGCCGATCGACCCCAAAATTAATCGTTCCCATCTACATGTCAATATTAACATCCATGACAAATTTCATCATGATGATCAGATGAAGAGTAGGAACTGTAGCCCGTGCTAATGGATTGAATTTTTAAATCCAAGATGGCCACTGCATGGCAGCCATGTTTTTTTTTTCCAAATGACCCCAAAATGACTCGTTCCCATCTACATGTCAATGTCAACAGCTATGACAATTTCATAATGATCCGACCAAAGGTACGACCTGTAGCCCGTGCTAAAGGAAATTGTTGATGCCTCAAACATGCACACACACACAAGCAGACGCATGGACGACGGATACCAAGCCATGGCAATAGCTCAAACTTTACAAAGTAAAGTTGAGCTAAAAATCAATATATCTGAAGAATTAAACCTATATTTCCAACTGATGTGTTGCAGGCATGAACAAATTTCGAACTGTTTTTGAAAATCCCCCCCCACCCATTGCCACCTCCCTGATTCAAAGTGGCAATCGATCTAACTACATTACTTAATTTACTTTAGGGCAAATCAGCTAGATTAGCTGTGAGCTGTGGCACTAAAAGTGTTAACCCTTTACCCAACAGAAGGGCCCTGTGCCAATGCATTCTCTTATATATGCGAGTCGACCATAGGTCGCCTCGCATATATAAGAGAATGCATTGGCTTAACACATTAAAAATTATAAAATTGTTAAAGAATGTAAGAAAAAATGGTAAAAAGTGTTAAAAAAAGATTTTTTTTAGGCCAATGCATTCTCTTATATATGCGAGGCGACCTATGGTCGACTCGCATATATAAGAGAATGCATTGGCACAGGGCTAACTGTAACTATCACAATGTGGTCAAGGAGCCGGTTCCAATGATATCCATATGTGTATGGTTCTATTGAGACAGACCGAAGATATTTTAGGCTGTTGAAGCTTTATTTGGCCGGTTTTGGCCGGTTTGTTGGGTAAAGGGTTAAATATCCCCCTCACATCCTTTTGAGGTCAAATGTCATTATTATCCTTTTAACTGGTTCAGTGCTGAAAGCCCATATTTGGACCATATGTAAGAGTGCTGGAAGCCCAGATATGGGCTTTGGCAATTACACTGTCTTGTTTAGTCAACTCTTGTTTAGTTTAATCATTTAAATAGCGTTTGTCAGGTAATATTTCAGAAATATTGTTACATATATAATTAAATTGGGACAATGTGAAGTTTGAATGGATGCCGACCAATAAAATTGTCAGAAAAGGTACTTATATCGCGAAAAGTATGAGAAAAATTACAAATGTTTTGCCCTAAGGGCGGCCGACAACCAAGCTCATAACCATAACCTAATCAGACATCCAGGCTCATATCGATAACCTACTTTGACAAACAGACAACCAGGCTCATAACCATAGCCTAATGAGACATCCAGGCTCATAACCATTGCCTAATGAGACATCCAGACTCATAATCATTGCCCAATGAGACATCCAGACCCATAAACTTAAGTCTAATGAGACATCAAGGCTCATAACCATAGCCTAATGGCTAATGAGACATCCAGGCCCATAGGCATAGCCATAGCCTAATGAGACATCCAGACTCATAACCATAGCCTATTGAGACATCCAAGCTCATAACCATAGCCTAGTGAGACATCCAGGCTCATAACATAATCACAAATGTATATATATGGGGGTCAAATTTGAGAAAAGAGTGCAAATTATCAACTGCGAGCATAAAATTCAATAATTTTCTGTTTGTTGAAATATATATACGCATTTTATTACGTGTATGTAGGATATTTAGCAGCGAACCAGTTAACCTCCCTCAGGCTATTTACGGGCTTGATCCGTATTACAATGGCTTCCCACACATTTCAAAAGAATGTTATAGGTCTGCCAATGGATCATTCAATTCCAATCACCAAAGTAAACTTGCCTCATTAGTAAATAGCAGTGTGGCATCCGATTAATATTTTCTGCAAGGCGAGTACATAGCGTCATTCAGTCATTCACCGACTTTTCCGAACATTTTCTAGTGCATATGTATTTATAATCCATTGGTGATTTAGCTTTACAAGTCAAGCCATTGGTTTACTGTCTGAGAGAAAATGTCATGGTTACCAGAGTTTGACCTGCTACTACTTAACCCTTCCATGACTGGAGATTCCTGAAATTTTGTGAAAACCATGTACCAAAGCATTCTCTTATATATGTGATTCTCCCATAGGGAGCATCGCATATATAAGAGAATACATTGGCCTAACAATATTTATCTTGACCTTGTAAGCCAGTGCATTCTCTTATATATGTGATTCTCCCATAGGGAGCATCGCATATATAAGAGAATACATTGGCCTAACAATATTTATCTTGACCTTGTAAGCCAGTGCATTCTCTTATATATGTGAGGATCCCTATGGGAGACTTGTATATATAAAAGAATGCACTGGCATGGGATCTTTAATGATGCACCAGCGCAGTATATAGCTTTCTATGAGTAAATGGTGGATGCTCAATGACACTTGAGTCCACGACAAGAGGTACCGTATCTTGTCCACCGGAAGCTGACATAACCCTTTACCCAACAAACCGGCCAAAACCGGCCAAATAAAGCTTCAACAGCCTAAAATATCTTCGGTCTGTCTCAATATAACCATACACATATGGATATCATTGGAACCGGCTCCTTGACCACATTGTGATAGTTACAGTTATGCCCTGTGCCAATGCATTCTCTTATATATGCGAGTCGACCATAGTTCGCCTCGCATATATAAGAGAATGCATTGGCCTAAAAAAAATCTTTTTTTAACACTTTTTACCATTTTTTCTTACATTCTTTAACAATTTTATAATTTTTAATGTGTTAATTTAAGCCAATGCATTCTCTTATATATGCGAGGCGACCTATGGTAGTAAGTTAATTTCACACAAGTCAGAATATACTTAAAATTATACTAGTTGACATTAATTAATAGCGCATGAAAATCTCATGAACGATGTTCATCAACAGTGCCTGAAATGTTCATGAATCATTCAGGAACTGTTCATGAATTGTGCTTGAACTTAAAATGGGACTGCTAGTTCATGAACATATAGAGTTCATGAACTTGACATGAACTGTCACTGTTCATGATTGCTCATAAACTTGATATGTTCATGAAATATTGCTGTTCATGAATTTGTTATGTTCATGAACTTGCAGTTTCATTTAAACTTCATGCAAATTCATGAATAATTCATGAATATTGTTCATGAAGAGTTCATTCCAATTTCACCCCCCCCCCCCCAACCTCAGGTCCCATTTTTTTGACTGGTTGCGCCAAAATTTCCAACTGGAGTAAAATTTTATTTGCATCTATATTTTTCTACTGGATCTGCTACAACTACTGGATCTCCTACAAATAATACAAGAGCAGAATGAAGTTCATTTGTGGCAAGTTCAGAAAGTAAGTTATGGACATTTGTTGAATTTGTTATCTGAATATTTCCTAAGGGAACTACAGTAATGCCCTAAATAATCGACTAGTTAACCACAGCAGAATTATGGGTAACTTTTCAGGATTTAGTTGGAAATATGGCTTGTTGCCATTCATCGGAAAGCTCTCACTGAGAGCTTTCCGATGAATGGCAACAAGCCATATTTCCGACTAAATCCTGAAAAGTTACCCATAATTCTGCTGTGGTGACATATTTAACTTTTTAGTAACATATTCGTGTATAAAATAAACCGGCGAGTTCACAAACTGTTTCATGCACGAATCCACGATTTTCCAATGATACACTAACTTGTACTTTATCTCTATTGTAATTGAATCCACCAAGAAACTAACATAAATTTAGGGAAAAACACTTTTGATCAACACTACATGTTTTGATATCCTTTTTGCGGTGATCAAATCTGAGTACATATCCCATGAGGTACAGTAATGCCCTAAATATCGACTCCTTAACCACAGCAGAATTATGGTTAATTTTTCAGGATTTAGTCGGTAATATGGCTTGTTGCCATTCATCGGAAAGCTCTCAGTGAGAGCTTTTCGATGAATGGCAACAAGCCATATTTTTGACTAAATCCTGAAAAGTTATCCATAATTCTGCTGTGGTTAAGGAGTCGATTATTTAGGGCATTACTGTATGTTACTCGTAAAAGCACCAAAAAAACTTCCTGTTAACCATATCTATAGAAAACAACGTTATAGTAATTGACTCGATTACGCGTCTCCTGTTAGCGCAGTGATGAACATTGCCAATGCCACCATTCTCCATTAAAAAGTTGTCTTCGATCAGCGACCGAGGCTGGTGAATTCAAAACTATAGATAGTAGCATGTTTCAGCGACAAATGTTTGACATATAATTTTCTACCTATTTATTTCATGCAGTTTTAGTAATATTTCAGAGGGACAGCGATATTATTTTGTTAATTTTTCAACAAAAACATGAAATTGTTTGCAAGTCTGATTATAGTGTTTCTGTCATTTGCAGAATGAGGTCCCCAGAGGGTTAATTTAGTGATGCTATCCCGCATACATCTACATCTACTTGATACTCCATCGCCCTCAATGTGCTGAGGATTATGTGGAGGCGCATGAAATTTAAAAACTTAAAAGCATATTTTTTGGTGGTTATTTTGATAATATTTTAAAAGAAGTTGGAGCTTAAAATTCATACTATTTAGAAGCTGTCCGTTTGTTTTCAGTTTATATATGTTTTGTGAGTTCAGATTTGAAACTGCATGTGCATGTTGTGGCAGTTTAAGAATATGTCGCGGGGGAGTTTGTTCCAATTTATGATTGTGCGTTGGAGAAAGAAGGCTTCGAGGTAGTTTCATTCAGCTTTAGCAGTACGGAGGAACTTGCAGCCCTTTGTAGGCACAAATGGTAGGGAGTCGTCTACATGGCAAAGTGGGCTAGCATCACCAAATGCACCATCTGGGGACCTCATTCTGCATGGCCTCATCTGCTATGGGAAACAAAGACTCAGATTGAAGTTCCCAAATGGTGAATATTGTGATGATAGCCCACTATGCAGGATAGTATCACTAAATTTACCCTCTGGGGACCTCATTCTGCAAATGACAGGCACACTAAACTAAGGCTTGAATTCATATACGATATAAAACTTTACACTGAATTGCAAACATCACATTACTGTAGGATACAGAAAACCAATAGAGTTTATGAATAGATTTCTCTAAGAACTGTCTACATTTTTTTCGTAATAAATATTCAGATCTGAATTAATTCTACAATGTGTTATGGAAACCGACCATAAATCTATCATATGAGTTAATATTATGCATAGAATTGTATAAGAATATCATATTTCTGACTGTACTTCACGTTTCTGATTACTCTGTACGATATGTGTAATGGAAGGAAATGATTTCCCAAAATGAGATCGGAAGCAAGTTATAATGAACAATAGATGCCTCACTTAGGTTCCAGTGATCTGTCATCAGACTGGTGTAATACAGAACAGCACAGCATGAATGTGATGAACGTTATCACATGAGTTTGTTGTGCGCAATATTACAACGACAGCCATCAGGCACAAGTTGTAAGTTGCGGCATAACAAACGAGTGCGATAAAGTTCACCTCCTTCACAAGTCTGTGTGGTTTTGTATTTATTACACACCAGGAGTCAATATTCTTATCCATTCCTTAACTAACACTATTTCTGATTGGGCAAAAGCCATCATATGATAATCCAGAAAAAGTTCTATTGGACTCCCAAAAGTCATATTGGACACGAATTGGAGTCCAATATGACTTTTATAAAAATTATTGGGACTCCGGGTGATGTCATTTGGATAAACATACAGATGGATAATAAAAATGTCATTATACAATGTTGTGTACAGTATGTGTTTTCTAGTACTTGTCCAGGTTGTGGTGAAAAGTCATATTTGACTCGACGCTACGCGTCTCGTCCAATATGGCTTTTCACCATAACCTGGACTCGTACAAGAAAAGCACATACTGTACACAACATTGTATAATAACTTAGTTGTTTCTGTTTAGTTTCCATACTAGTTACAGTACTAGTCATCTGTATGAGGTTGAATTATTATTATAGTACAGTAATGCCCTAAGTAATATGGCTTGTTGCCATTCATCGGAAAGCTCTCAGTGAGAGCTTTCCGATGAATGGCAACAAGCCATATTTCCAACTAAATCCTGAAAAGTTACCCATAATTCTGCTGTGGTTAAGGAGTGATTAATTAGGGCATTACTGTACCAATTACATAAGATCCTCGGAGAACTTATCAATTTTTTAAATATGTATTTGGAGTATACAACTTTTTAGAAGCTCACCAAACGATTTGCTACCACAGCTGAACGATATACTCAAACATGCCGATATATATATACTCAAACATGCCGATATACTCAAACATGCCGATATACTCAAACATGCCGGGCCACATCATGGAAACTTCAATCAGTCACATGAAACTATGATAAAGGCACTTGATAACTTCCACCCACCCACTGGAAATGTGTTATCTGGCCGTATATTAGAGTAATTTAAAGCCCCATTAATAATTATAAAGTTCATTCATTACTTTGCAGGTGAAAATGGATAGTGTGTTTGAGAAATTCTGACAGAAGACATTGAGTTTACATCAATCTGGTAAGTTTTTCTGGCCAACTTTCTACATTTCGGGGACAACTTTGTGCAGGGGGGGGGGGGGGGGGGGGGGGGGGGGGGGGGCAGAATGATAATACAACTGCAGAAGAATTCATATTCATTGGTGAGAAATGTTTAGATAATAAGATAGACATGGCAAATTTTAAGCTGAACATTTCCAAAGAGAACTACATATCAATGAGTATTTAGTATAGAAAGGGTTAACTTAGTGCTCAAGTATCTAGCTAGCTCTACCAAACTACTATATATAGTACAGCTAATAATGTCATTATCAAACTAAATATTTGATGTAATGAGCCATCCCTGAAATAACCAGATAAGTAATGTCCTAAATAATCGTCAAACTCGATGAAGATATTGTTGAGTTAGTGTCATATATCAAATATTAATGAAATCAGTTAATAAATGTTGAAGTTTTCATGCTAGAATGTGATACTTTGTATGAACATGTTCAATACAATGTGGAATAAATATATTAGTTTAGTTAAAGAGGCATATTGGCTTTGTGGCCTCCTGTGACAAATGGTAAAAAGTGTTAAAAAAAGATTTTTTTTAGGCCAATGCATTGTCTTATATATGCGAGGCGACCTATGGTCGACTCGCATATATAAGAGAATGCACTGGCACATGGCATAACTGTAACTATCACAATGTGGTCAAGGAGCCGGTTCCAATGATATCCATATTTGTATGGTTCTATTGAGACAGACCGAAGATATTTTAGGCTGTTGAAGCTTTATTTGGCCGGTTTTCGCCGGTTTGTTGGGTTAAACACATATGTGTCTGATTAAATTGCATACAGATTCAGCCATGTTAATCAGCATTGGCTGATCCCTGAGTCAAGGCAAAAATATTTTTTTTTAGCAATAGCAACTTTCAGAGCCACCAATGCATTGTGCAAAATTTATATAATAGTCTTACTGTCACACTGTGGAAGTATGCCGACAGCAAAAATTGTTGGATGCCAAGGACTACTGAGATAACAAGGACCATTTTCAGCAATAAATTTTCAGCCAGACCCAACCGAAGTCTATCATGATAATGAACCACGTTCCAATTGTAAACTAAACTGAATTTTAGCTTAATTAGGCAAACAGGGCTGCATATTGACCTGGAACAGGATCTCGAGGTTTGTCAGAGATCTAGTCACATTTTTGTACTGATGACGACAAAAATAGACCACAGACATTTTATAGAAGGTTTCATTTTATTGAATTCAAACTTACTAGTAATTGTCTTTCAAAGGAGGCCATAGAAATAACTTCCATCAAAGAACCATGAAGACATAAATCTCCACTAACGTGTATCAGGGAACATATTTTAAAGGTTAAAGTAATAAATTATTCGGAGACGCTGTCATTATCGAGACGAAATACAATTTCTTGCTACCTGAAGCTACGAGGCATACTGTTAAAATAATTAACGAAGCTTTACTATATAAGGAAGTCTTAATTAACAATGTCTGCTCTACGCCCATAAATCAACAACAGCGTCACGCATTATATGCATAATGCCCTTGGGTCTATTTATACTGAAGTAGCTATTTTAGTGTACCCCTAGGGTTGATAATGATAGGTTTGTCATCCAAGCAACAAGGTAGACTATGTCCCTCTTTAAATAGTTGCCATGTATTTAATGGAACATGAGATCTGGTTGATGGCATAGGTTTGTCATCCAAGTAACAAGGTAGACTACAGCAATGCCCCTAAGTAATCGACCTCTTAACCACAGCAGAATTATGGGTAACTTTTCAGGATTTAGTCGGAAATATGGCTAGTTGCCATTCACCGGAAAGCTCTCGGGGAGAGCTTTCCGATGAATGGCAACAAGCCATATTTCCGACTAAATCCTGAAAAGTTACCCATAATTCTGCTGTGGTTCCCAGAGAGCTTTCCGATGAATGGCAGCAAGCCATATTTCCGACTAAATCCTGAAAATTTACCTATAATTCTGCTGTGGTTAAGAGGTTGATTACTTAGGGCATTACTGTATATCCATCTATAAATAATTGCCATGTATTTAATGGAACTTGAGATCTGTTTGATGTCATAACTCAAGAAATTTCTTCTTTACCACATCGATTTCACTAACAGATATTCTTAGTATTTATAAACATTTAAAGATAGCGTCAACAAACTTCAACTGATGATGATCCTATCGAAACATTTTGGCATCTTTTCAACTCAACCGGAATCAATTTCCAAAAATTTAGAATTTCTACTTTTGGCATAAAATAAAATTGTCTTGTTTGGTGTACGTTCTAAAACTCTTTTCAAAATACCATTAAACCACTCCAGGATCGAGCTTCCACTTTTGATACTATGCTCCCTATGGGAGACTCACATATATAAGAGAATGCACTGGCACAGAATCTTTAACAATGCACCAGCACAGCTCCCGTCATTAAAAGGTGAACATTAAGTATCCAGCCGAAAGCCACATAAGAGACCAATCATGGAATCTAGTAATGTGAATATCGATGTCCTGGCATTAGCTAATCATGGTAAAAAGATTCCTATTTTAACAGCCCAATTCCTACCATATGCTGAGCAATAACACGGCCAATCGCTAATGACACCAAAACAATTTCCTGGAATGGACTCGGAATTGGGCGTCCAGTGTTGGTTACATCAATTTGGCTGAAATGTTTACCAACCAAGGCTGGCATTGTGTCAAAGACATCAGCGTAAGGGCCACAAACTGATTGATTAACACAATTTATTGACTCATTCCATCTAACCTTATTGACCCTCTGTCTTCTGGGGCCGTTGATTGATTCAAGCATCTTTTGGAGCGTGGCGTCCATGCTACATTGGGATATTAACTGATTGATTCAAAGTAAAATACACAAGTTTCCTTCGGCCATACTACATTGGGTAATTATCTGTGCTAAATACTGTCATAGGGCAAAGATCCAACCCATATTTTGTCTGCCACATATAGTTTAACTCTTGCATGACGGGAGCTGCAATGCTGCAGCATTAAAGATCATGTGCCAGTTAGGACTGCAACGATTCATCATGAATTCAATGTATCGCGATACACTTTCAAACGATATGTGTATCGTATCATGTCATGTCAATCATGATACAGGAAATCAAGTATTGTCTGAAGATGGGCTAGTGCAATTATCTCTCAAGTTTGCATGTATACTATGTATATCTGACTCATCTAGCCAACAATTAAACTCCATTTTAATTTAAAATGAACTCTACCTTCAGTTATAAACTTGTGGTTTCTGATAATTCAGGTGGTATTCATTGGAAACACTAATTTAGTGTATCGTGATATACATTGTATCGTTGATCATGTATTGTGATTCGTATCATATCGTGACCAAGTGTATCGTTGCAGCCCTAGTGCCAGTACCTTCAGTTATGGAAGGGTTAAGCCAAGACTAAGTGGTACGAAGTTATCTTGTATCTATATATTAAGTTGTTAACACTACTAGTAATAATATAAATGGAAGGTCACTGACCAAAATTCCCCTGACGAAGGTGGCAGGGAGGAGTTTATCACACCATTATGATACAAGTGCATATTTACGAAATATGTTGCACATATTTGAAAATTCAATGTGTCAGTAGCAATGTCCTGCAGTTTTAACCCTTTACCCAACAGAAGGGCCCTGTGCCAATGCATTCTCTTATATATGCGAGTCGACCATATGTCGCCTCGCATATATAAGAGAATGCATTGGCTTAACACATTAAAATTTATAAAATTGTTAAAGAATGTAAGAAAAAATGGTTAAAAGTGTTTAAAAAATACTTTTTTTTAGGCCAATGCATTCTCTTATATATGCGAGGCGACCTATGGTCGACTCGCATATATAAGAGAATGCATTGGCACAGGGTATAACTGTAACCATCACAATGTAGTCAAGGAGCCGGTTCCAATGATATCCATATTTGTATGGTTTTATTGAGACAGACCGAAGATATTTTAGGCTGTTGAAGCTTTATTTGGCCGGTTTTGGCCGGTTTGTTGGGTAAAGGGATAAGTACACAAAATACAAAAAATTGTAGGAGAAGTTGATTCCATAGTTAAAGCACCCAAGTGCATATTCACTCAAAAGTCGAGAAAGGGTCAATAACTCTAAAATAACAAACATTTTCCATTAACACAATACCTGTTGCACATCTTCAATGTGTCAGTAACAATGTCCTGAAATTTGTTTAGTAAATAGGATACGAACTGTAGGAGGATTGATTTCACAGTTAACCCTTTACCCAACAAACCGGCCAAAACCGGCCAAATAAAGCTTCAACAGCCTAAAATATATTCGGTCTGTCTCAATAAAACCATACAAATATGGATATCATTGGAACCGGCTCCTTGACCACATTGTGATAGTTACAGTTATACCCTGTGCCAATGCATTCTCTTATATATGCAAGTCGACCATAGGTCGCCTCGCATATATAAGAGAATGCATTGGCCTAAAAAAAATCTTTTTTTAACACTTTTTACCATTTTTTCTTACATTCTTTAACAATATTATAATTTTTAATGTGTTAAAGGTACTCAACCCGTAAAGAGGGTCCCCATCTCAACAGATTCCAACAACAACAATCCGATCAGAGGGTCCTATATTACTATTTCTTTGGCTTTGGGGGTAAAAAATATTTGATTCGAGTCGAGGAACCCATCAAACAAAGCTCAGAGTTATTAGATATTGATTTTTGAAAATTCTTATGTTCTCGAGATGAGTACTTATAACTGCCGTCAATTTGGTAACATGCTCGAGATTTTACGCCAAAATTCTATTCAAACAGACAAGGATGGATAACTCTATAATCAAGTGGTAATAATTGACTACGTACTGGGCCAGTAAGAATTCCCGATAATGAAAAATAATAGATTTCTAAAATCGATATCTAACAAATCTGAGCTTTGATGGGTGACTACCTCGACTCGAATCAAATTTTTTTGACCCCCGAAGCCATTGAAATAGTAATTGAGAGGAGTTTTATCGGGTTGAGTACCTTTAAGCCAATGCATTCTCTTATATATGCGAGGCGACCTATGGTCGACTCGCATATATAAGAGAATGCATTGGCACAGGGCCCTTCTGTTGGGTAAAGGGTTAAGACACCCAAGTGCTTTTCTCATTCTGCTTAGGCCTCATCTTCTGGGAAGTATCTATAGACTCAAATTAACATGGTTTTTAATTACTTTTTCCCTTCTGTCATTTTCTATAATCCCCTAATTTGCAGAAGATAAAAAGCATAATCGAGGTGACCAATGCAGCCCTCACATTTGGCTACGGCATTCGGCAATGCCGAAGCGATTTGCTGAAGTAAACGGCTCCGACTACGGCAGTACACTGCCGTAGCGGATTGCTGACCCGACACTGACACTGATTGAAATTGAATAGTTTTATAACAATACAACGGGAGTTGAATTTCTCTTATCCATGGTCAAATTCATGCATGACAAAAGTAATAACTGTTAAAACAGTCAAGGAGCGGATAGCCAACACCTACCGGGAACTCAAAGTAAGTGACAAATTCAAAATGAAATTGAATCAAAGTTATATTATCCGCCCTGTGTCAATCCAACAATCCCGGATAATCGACAATGTCGGCTTCTTTGAAGGTGCCCCGCGCTTTCCAAGAAAGTTACACTCGATACACAACATTCTAGTCACCCGTGTAGCAAACAAGTAGTACGCACGTGCGAATTGATCACAATGTGTCAAAGACTTGAATGGGTGATGTCGGTTACGCTTGATTGACTGTGACGCATCGTCGACAAATATACACAAGGGCACGTGGTTATAGAAGTACAACAGAGTTTGATTGATGGAAATAGGTCAACCAGCTGCTGACTTGAAAATTAGTGCAGAAGTCTAGTGATCACGATGACAGACAATTGAATTTAACCAATCGAGTGAGCCGATTCGTTTCAAATTGGGGGAAGGCGGGGTCTTCACAAACAATCAGTCACTCAGATGTTATCAATGGGAGACCACTCTAATTCTCAAAGGTAACGGCGCTGTGGCCGTGTTAGATTCTTGCTATATTTGCATCTATGCACACGCGGCTGCATATTGCGTTTGTTACAAATTAAGTTAAAAATTAAAATATTTTTTGTTTGACAAAATATCAAATACAGTTATACTGTTTGAATACTGTATGGCAAATTTCATAATTCGGTCAGAATTAGCCTGGCAGTTGACTCATTGTGAGGCAACGTCATTCAAGAAATTTAAATTCCCCAAGAGGCATGGCAGGTTCTGTCATTCAATAGTCATTCAATCCCACGGCCGTGGTTGAACGTGGTTCTGGTTACTGTTAGTGGGTATTACATATACAATTTATATATTCCAGGAAGAAATAAATAGTACACATCTTCTTTGAAACGTTTTATGATTAGTCATGTAAATTTTGACAAAACAGCAATTAAGCCACACTTTTTGACAGCACGTAAAAATGCCGTAGTCACTGCCGAAGCACTTCAAATTGGCTACGGCATTCTACTGCCGTAGCAAACAAATCTGAATTGCCAGGGCTGCCAATGGGTGAACATCATCAACTTTAGTCGAAAATCTACGGGATAATCAATGTATAGTCAATTTTGGACTAGGATCAAACCAGCATTATAATTCCGGGATATTATGGCCTAACGCACAAAGCGCCTTGTTGACTAAGGCACTGGGGGGGGGGGCATGTCACATGCACAGTTATCTCCAACATTATCTAAAGCTGTATCACAGTCCATAGGAATCGTCTTAAATCCTTGAGTGAATCTAATAACCAACTGGGGTCCCCTGTAACTTGCACTGTTATCTCAGACTTATCCAGACTGTAGCACAGGCTTCATCTGAAATCCTTGAGTCAATCTGATAGCTGCCTGGGTGTGTTACTTTTTAATCAATGGTTTCCCCACTACCTGACAGTTCCTCTCGGAACCTCATTCTGCAAATGTCATTCAGACGCACTATTTCCAAGCTTGGATGAGCCCCTTGATAAATATACTACATACTATTTCTTCTCTTTTGCTTAACCCTTTCATAACGGGAGCTGCACTGGTGCAACATCCAAGATCCTGTGCCAGTGCATTCTCCTATATATGAGAACTCCCATATATAAGAGAATGCACTGGCTTACAAGGTTATGGTAAATAGTGTTAGGCCACTGTATTCTCTTATATTTGAGAGGCTCCCTATGGGAGACTCATATATATAAGAGAATACATTGACACAGGGTTTTCGCAAAATTTAAATAAGTTCCAGTCATGGAAGGGTTAATTAACATCTTCTTCAATTAAGATGATTAAAGTTGAGAAATTGCCCGAAAAAAAAACCATCAGTGTAACCTGAACATCAGTGAAGGGGCATCAAACTGACAAATTAACACAATTTATAGACTTATTCCATCTACAGTAATGCCCTAAATAACCACAGGAGAATTATGGGTAACTTTTCAGGATTTAGTCGGAAATATGGTTTGTTGCCATTCATCAGAAAGCTCTCACTGAGAGCTTTCCGATGAATGGCAACAATCCATATTTCAGACTAAATCCTAAAAAGTTAGCCATAATTCTCCCGTGGTTAATGAGTTGATTATTTAGGGCATTACAATAACCTGACTGACTCCCTGTCCTCATAGCGAAATCCGCATTAGATCATTCACTGTTCACTGATAATGCTGGAGGGACAAAAATTATATTTTTTAAGACAAAAGAAAAGGGATACCTAGGGATTTGGAAAAGCAAGAACCACCATCGATTGAACTTTCATTGAAAGCCATTTCCATAAAATCTTAATAGGAAATTACATTAAAGTAAGAAAATCCATTCTAAGTTATCAAGGCAGCTACGTAATGGATGGATATAATAGACACATAGTTAATCCATTATACCACCACTTAGTGAAAGTGTGGATATAATAGAATATGGTATATACTGTAATTTGATTTATGATTATCGAACAAAGTTGATGAACTTTAAACAAACTATAGAAGCAGATCTGAAGGGTATATGAAATGGACTTTGAAAAGTGAAGGGCATAGATATAATTTAATTTCCATTCCGATATTCCATGGCACGATATTCCATGGCATATTAGCAATGCATGGTTTGTAGCTAGATGAAGCTTGGGATCCGAGGAACAATTTAAGGGGTTTCCACACCTGAGCTATGTCAGGAGGTGGAATGTTTAGATGGACCTACACAGAAAACTACTAAATTGTTAAGCTAGTACACCATATGAAGGAATCTGTGCTATCTGAAGACCACATCAAGCATATTATATAACAATAAAAATATCAAAAAGATGACTTTAGCCATATTTTTAAAAGGGAAACTTTGTTTTATTTGAGTGTGTCAAGATTGAATGCAAGGACATTATGGGGGGATTCTTCTCTCAACTTTGAACTTCCTGAAAATATTTGGAAATGTGAAGTTTATGACATATTCTGATTAACACGTTCACTGCTGATGCCCATTCAATTGCATGCAAACAGTATGAGATAACTCGTAGTCGGCAGTGAACATATTAAGATTTCAAACATTTCATACAAAACTGGCCCATACCTTCAAATATTCTTTCCGCTCCCTCAATGTTTTATATAGATTCAGATTTATAAAACAGTTAATTTGGAGTTTAATTTAATTTATTATTTATTAATCTTTTGAAGACTTTGAAGAACCAGAATTGGTTGTTAAACATTCCATGACTGGACCTTCCTGAAATTATGTGAAAACCCTGTGCCAATGCATTCTCTTATATATGCGAGTCTCCCATAGGAAGTAATCCAGTGCATTCTGTTATATAGGTGAGGCTGCCACAGGAAGACTCGCATATATAAGAGAATGCACTGGCACAGGATCTTTAATGCTGGACCAGTGTATCTCCAGTCATGAATGGAATAAAGGGAGTTCTACCTAGACTAGAATACAATTGGAAAAATACATCAATATTCACTAAAATTACACTCACGTTCACATAATTTCAGCCACCTCCAGGATATCTTCTGTTATAATCATCTGAAAATGTAAAACAAACAAATTAAATAGTGCTGTCTCTTGTCAGAGTGTTCATACCCTTGTGTGCCAAATAAAGTACTTGAAAGTTTATAAATTTTATGAGAAAAATCCACCTAAATTTGATCAACAAATGCTATACAAATAGTTTAATTACAAGAAAATGTGGATTTTTAATTTGAGATGTTGTGCACACAGGGCATGTCGTCAATGATGGTCACATTTTCCCATGCATGAATCAAATTTAAGAATGTCAATTATGAAAACTTGCTCTGTATACTCAAGTCTACAAAAATAATTGTTCAGGGTATTAAATATTGAAAAATTTCATCTTCAACATGATATCATGAGAACTGATATGTTTCAACCAAACACTTCCATTCTGCACTGCATTATTATGAAATTTCCACCCTGCATTTATATTCCGCCCAGCATTTCTGTTTGGCACACATGAGTATACTAACGTATTTTGACAATGTATCCAAAAACATCTCAGCCCAGAATGAAGGCCACAGCAACATACAAGCCTGAGTTTAGTGTGCCTGTCATTTGAAGAATGAGGTCCCCAGAGGCTGAATTCAGTGACGCTTCCCTGCACGGCAGGCTAGCATCACCAAATTCTCCCTCTGGGGGACCTCATTCTGCTATGGGAGACATAGACTCAGATTGAAGTTCCCAAATGGTGAATATTGCGATGTACACCCATTGCGAACATCGATTATGCAATGTGTTGTCTGCCAATTTGGGAATATAGAGAAACTAAACTAAAAAAGAAACAGAATCTATAAGTCGCTATATAGATTTGATAATAAAGAAATTTCCAGAGAAGATGCCTATAAGCAGAATGAGGTCCCCAGAGGGTGAATTTAGTGATGCTAGCCCACATAACGGGATAGCGTCACTAAATTCACCCTCTGAGGACCTCATTCTGCAAATAACAGACACACTAAAATCTGCAGATGAAGGAGGGAACAAGATAAAAACTTTGACATACCGTTTGGAAAATTTCATGGGAAAATGTCTTTTCTTGATATCGGGGGAGATATCAGGGGGACATGTACAGCATCGATACATACTCATTGGGTTTACACTAAACAGAAATGTCAAGATATACTAAAGAAAAAATCTAAAGATTAGTGCGACAAACGCTTAGCCACAATCTAAAGATTAGTGCAACAAAGGCGCTTAGCCATGATCTAAAGATTAGTGCGACAAATTCTTAGCCACAATCTAAAGGTTAGTGTGACAAAGGCTTAGCCACGATCTAAAGATTAGTGCCAACAAATGCTTAGTCACGATCTAAAGATTAGTGCAACAAATCACTTAGCCACAATCTTAAAGATTAGTGTGACAAACACTTAGCCGCGATCTAAAGATTAGTGTGACAAACGCTTAGCCGCGATCTAAAGATTAGTGTGACAAACGCTTAGCCGCGATCTAAAGATTAGTGTGACAAACGCTTAGCCATGATCTAAAGATTAGTGGAACAAATTCTTAGCCATGATCTAAAGATTAGAGCGACAAATGCTCAGTCACGATCTAAAGATTAGTGTGACAAACGCTTAGCCATGATCTAAAGATTAGTGCAACAAACTCTTAGTCACGATCTAAAGATTATTGTGACAAACGCTTAGCCATGATCTAAAGATTAGTGCGACAAATGCATAGCCACAATCTTAAAGATTAGTGTGACAAACACTTAGCTGCGATCTAAAGATTAGTGTGACAAACGCTTAGCTGCAATCTAAAGATTAGTGCAACAAATGCTTAGCCATGATCTAAAGATTAGTGTGACAAACGCTTATCCATGATCTAAAGATTAGTGCAACAAACTCTTAGTCACGATCTAAAGATTAGGGCGACATTGCAAACACTTAGCCATGATCTAAAGATTAGTGCGACAAATGCTCAGTCACGATCTAAAGATTAGTGCGACAAACGCTTAGCCATGATCTAAAGATTAGTGCGACAACTGCTCAGTCACGATCTAAAGATTAATGCGACAAACGCTTAGTCACGATCTAAAGATTAGTGCAACAAATGACCAGTCACAATCTAAAGATTAGTTCGACAAATGCTTAGCCGCGATCTAAAGATTAGTGCGACAAATGCTTAAGTCACAATCTCAATATTAGTGTGACATATGCTTAGCCATGATCTAAAGATTAGTGCAATAAATGCCCAGTCACAATCTAAAGGTTAGTGCGACAAATTAAGCACTTAGCCATGATCTAAAGATTAGTGCGACAAATTCTTAGCCGCAATCGAAAGATTAGTGCAACAAACACTTAGCCATGATCTAAAGATTAGTGCGACAAATTCATAGTCACGATCTGAAGATTAGTGCGAAAAATGCTTAGTCATGATCTAAAGATTAGTGCAACAAACACTTAGTCATGATCTAAAGATTAGTGTGACCAATGCTTAGTCAAGATCTAAAGATTAGTGTGACAAACGCTTAGCAACAATCTAAAGATCAGTGCAACAAATGCTTAGCCACGATCAAAAGATTAGTGCGACAAATGCTTAGCCATGATCTAAAGATTAGTGCAACACCTTAGTGTCTTTGGCACAAGTATGGCAGTCCCCCCCCCACACCCAGCTCCGCGGCACATATCTGTATTACAGGTTTTGTTTTACCACCCCCCTCCCACTCTATATAACACCCCTGAATGCTGGATCTTAATTATCCGAATCGGCATGCCTCAATCATAGACCAAATTAAATCATTTTCAATGCATTGCCAATTCAGCAACCAAGACGAAAATTAGAACCATTGATTCAGTATCTGACAGGGCTGATGGGTAGAATGATTGATAACGCGCTGATTTGATTGGTCGATTATAGAATCAAAAGCTCCATTTGGTAACATGTCCATCTAATCGAGAACCTGCCTAGCATGATAGATATCCTTTGATCAATTGATTGTATGGATAAATAGATGTTAATACGGCTTTTTATAAGTGGGCGTATGTTTTATCCAGCTGAAGGGGACAGCATACATGTCTGACATCTATGTTATTTGCTTTACTGCAACATATCGTGTTCAAAGGTTGATATTTATGCCGTGTGTTGGTTGGTTAATTTTATCTTGGAAATAACCGACTACTTGTAAAATGGAGGTGGTACCTGTTCATTATGTCTGAGTTCCGAGCCCCTGCATGTAACATCTCGGATAATTCTCCAAAACGTTGTTCTTTGTATTTTGCCAAAAGCATAACAGGAGATTGTTACTATAAACTCTACAGGCTTCAAGCTGGCCGGAAAACTGTCTTGGCCATTTTTTTTTTATATTTCAAATTTTTTTTGCCATTTTTCAGAAACTTTGGCCAACTTGAAAAAACCGAAATATGGGATCGGTGAGAAAACTGAAAAAAAGACAAAAACATAAAGAAGCACACACAAAAATAACTGAAAAGTTGATTTTAATGACATGTTTCATTTGGTTTCAGCATCAAATTACATATTTGCAAAGTTTTTATCAAGTTTCAAAGGTCACAAATATAAGGTCAATAAATATTTGAAATACTTGTACATGTATACAAACTTCATTGCTTCCCATTTCCGTCATCGATTAATCTGTGTTACTTCGGACGTCTGAAAATACCAGGTATTATTGAATACCATGTTTGTTTAAAGTTTTACAGTGACAGTCTAATCTACAACCGAGGGGTAGTGTTGAAACGATTAGCGTTTTTATGGAATCGACTAGTCGCCAGAGGTAATCGACTACTAGTCGACTAGTCGGACCCCTTCTAAGAGTTCCCGTTTCTATGCCCATATGACGTATAAAAAGGGCCATGTGCAGTTTTGAGTATCCAACTCTTCGTTTCAGAACGTTAAAACAGAAAGCACGTGAACTATATAATCTCCCGTTTTGTCAGTAAGTCTCCCAATTTGATGTCTTAAACCAGGCTCTCCTGCAACCTCCATATAATCTCATGGTTTGGGGAATGCAGGTAATAAAACATTTTATATAAACAAAATTGTCGCCGGTAACCAGGAAATAAATAGGCAAGTCTTGTTAGTAAGTCTCGCTAACGAGATGTCTGGTGTGTTCTATTGTCTTTCTGAATTGGCGCCTCATGTCGCGGGGTGGGGGGGGGGGGGGGGGGGGGGGGGGGGGCGGTATGGGTATTAGAAAGATCTAGGATCTATTCAGTTACTGAGTTGACTTTACCAGCTTGACATGTTGCGAATTATGTTTTGTATATCATTGAAGCCATTTTGTTGCATCATTACTCTAGAAGTTTTCACTGGTCAATTGTTCCCATTGAACTAGACAGTGTTCGGTCGGCAGCGACACTTTGTGTCTTTGATGATCAACATAAAAGAAACCGCGCATACCGGTACATGTGCATACATTGGGTTCAGTTCAGGTCATGGAGTTCACCGCTCGTGCATGACTGGCAGTGGCATTGTTAAGATTCAATAATAAGATTTATTTCGTATTCAATATAATTATAATATATATATATCAACAGGACCCCACAAAAAGTTTAACTTGCAAGGGCAGGGCCCTTATGCTTGTATAATGATACAGTGTTATGTGTACGTATATTGGGTTAAAGGAATAATGCAATAAGCTCTAAGAAGTTAATATGTATTAACTGTTACAGATTACGTGATAATATTGCCATGCAATGGCACTGCTGTCATGATAGCACTTAGGTAGTGCTTTTTCTCGACTAGTCGACTAGCATATTTCGGGATCGACTAATTTAATAATCGCGTCGATTTCGACTAATCGATTAATCGTTTCAACACTACCGAGGGGTTAACAATACTTGATCGCGTATCAAAGAGATTCCGACAATATGAGTACTATATAACTAATATGTTGCAAACAGTCGGCAGTTCATTTGATGATGCAACATGGTTACTCTTTGGGTCATTGTATATTTTACAAATTGGCGACACTGTAGCTTTGAACTTATGGCAACATCATTGTATATTTCTACAAGAAAGGGAGTACTACGTCTTTGAAATGTGCCAACTGTCATCGTGTTCAATGAACTGAATGCACTCGCCCTTGATTGGACCAGTGGGGAGTTGATTGACGTTGTGCATATATATATATTGATATCATATTGATGATCCCAAGTGCAAGTGAACTGTATCCCTTTAATAATTCTTTAGCAATACTTCCTCATTATCAAAAGATATCCGAAACCTGGGAAACTACGGCAATTCAATCAGTGATGTTCTGCACGATATCATTTGCAAGTATACTTTGTTTGATACGTATACTTAAATGTTACTAGTACAGGCTATCGCTTATCGTGTGGTGACCGGTGAATGAAACTCAAGTCCTTTGCGGATGAAATTTGCATGTAGTGCAGACCTCTGTGATCGTTATCCACACTCTGGAAGTTTGCTGAAACTTATAGTTTCCATAACATTACATTCCATTTTTTAGGAACCGCCGGCGGTCCGTTGTGCATTCCTACTTTTATATTGTTTGTATGGTTGGCTACTCATAACACTGAAATTAATCGCTACGTTCGTTCCAAAGAACTCGCAAATATTAGTCATGACTATGATGACATCGTTGAGAACTGTGTTGGTATTGAATACATTCTGCTCATGGTCATTGCCAGTGGTTTATGATCAACTTTATTGACGTAACATTACATCAGCCGATGCCTGAAACAACCAGCTACAGAAGTTAACCACCACCCGGTCAATAGGCCATATTACGAAATACTTCCACTGATGTTATTAATATTAGGTACAATTAAACGATTATAGTCGACTATTGACGACCGATTATCAAAATCAATAATCGTGGCACCTCTAGCTATATCTGTCCCATAGCACAGTTAATCAGTTTGGACAGTTTGTCTCCTCCTCCTGAACCAACCTCTGATAATTTAAAGCAAGCTTGAGTTTAGTGTGCCTGTCATTTGCAGAATGAGGTCCCCAGAGGGTGAATTTGGTGATGCCACCCCACACAGTGGGCTAGCATCATCAAATTCACCCTCTGGGGACCTCATTCTACATTGCCTCATCTGCTATGGGAGACATGGACTCAGATTGATGTTGCCAAATGGTGAATATTGTGATGTGCCCCCATTGGGAACGTCAATTATGCAATTGTGTCATCTGCCAATTTGGGGATATAGAGAAACTAAACTAAAAAAGAAATAGAATCAATGTGAAGAAATTTGATAATAAAGAAACTTTCCAGAGAAGATGAGGCCAAAGCAGAATGAGGTCCCCAGAGGGTGAATTTAGTGATGCTAGCCCGCTATGCGGGATAGCATAACTAAATACACCCTCTGGGGACCTCATTCTGCAAATGACAGGCACGCTAAACTCAGGCTTGATTTAACCCTTTACCCAACAGAAGGGCCCTGTGCCAATGCATTCTCTTATATATGCGAGTCGACCATAGGTCGCCTCGCATATATAAGAGAATGCATTGGCTTAACACATTAAAAATTATAAAATTGTTAAGGAATGTAAGAAAAAATGGTAAAAAGTGTTAAAAAAAGATTTTTTTTAGGCCAATGCATTCTCTTATATATGCGAGGCGACCTATGGTCGACTCGCATATATAAGAGAATGCATTGGCACAGGGCATAACTGTAACTATCACAATGTGGTCAAGGAGCCAGTTCCAATGATATCCATATGTGTATGGTTCTATTGAGACAGACCGAAGATATTTTAGGCTGTTGAAGCTTTATTTGGCCGGTTTTGGCCGGTTTGTTGAGTAAAGGGTTAAAGCAATAAGCATGTTGAGACAAATATTGCGGATGCATATTTCATCATCACTCAGCGCTAAATTTGATGGGGACCAATTGGATATTCAAAATTAATCAAATCTGGGGTCTGATTCGGCGTTGACACCAGCATTGACACCGAATCACACCGCCGGTATCGACATCGGATCAAATCGAATTTCAATTATTAGCAGGGCACTCACATATGAATGATCATGACTGTTGGTAGCTAGAAATTATAAGTTATTGTGGTTAATGTTAACATGATGTGACACTTACGACTTCCGAGCCTGTCCAAACTCATTGTGAATTTCCAAGCCATCAACATTATCTCATATTACTGTCCATCTACTGCAGTCATTTATAATGTCTTGTACAAATAGTGGCAGAGTTGACGATAATCTGGAAAATATAAAAATATAACTATCTATTATATATTTAGTAACTGCTGTCTGTGTGTGTGTGTGAGGGTGTGTGTGTGTGTTATAGACTCGAAACCTGCTTGACCGATCCAACTCAAATTGGGTATGTAGACCTACTTTAATCCCATGAACAATATGGGCAGGTCCAATTCCACGTGTGACCGTGTCCTTGACCTTGACCTCGCTCATATACACTCATATAGGCATGTTTCTGTCAGACTCAAATTTGGTATGTAGGCTTTATACTTTGATCCCGGGAACAATATGGGCGGGTCCAATTTCACGTGCGACCATGTCCTTGACCTTCGCCTCGCTCATATAGGCATGTTTAGTTTGTCCAGATGCTGTACATATGTATATTCTGCCCAGACGGGGGCGATCACAAAGAAATCTCTAAATAACCTGGACGAAGTCGGGCACATCAGCTGCATGGTCTAATATATATTTGGGACTTCTGTCTGCCTGTTAGCAATCGCCGGGAAAACTGCCAGACGGATTTCGACGAAATTTGATACCTAGGGATACTTTTGTCCGGGGAGTGTTTTGGATGGGTCAAATTGTGACCCCGACCTGACCTTGACCTTCAAAATGGTCAATTCAAGGTCAAATCGTGCCTAGGGGTACTTTTGTCCGAGGAGTGTTTTGGATGGGTCAAATCGTGACCCTGACCTGACCTTGACCTGCAAAATGGTCAATTCAAGGTCAAATCAGGTAAACCGGATGGATTTCGACGAAATTTGATACCTAGGGTTACTTTTTTCCGTGGAGTGTTTTGGATGGGTCAAAACGTGATCCCGACCTGACCTTGACCTTCAAAATGGTCAATTCAAGGTCAAATCGGGTAAAACAGACAGATTTCGACGAAATTTGATACCTAGGGGTACTTTTGTCTGGGAAATGTTTTGGACGGTCAAATTGTGACCCTGACCTTGACCTTAAAAATGGTAAATTCAAGGTCAAATCGCGTCTTTCGATGTTAGATCCGGATGAAAGGGGAAACAGCCTGGACGAAGTCGGGCCCACCAGCTAGTCTAATATATATTTTGTAGAGCTGCAACGATTCATCGTGATTTTGATGTATCACGATACGCTTTCACAGGATACGAAGTGTGAAGTGTATCGCGATACACAAATATCACAATTTTAGGTCATCGAATGCGAAAATAACCCATATTTACTGTGTTTTTAAGCAATTTAGGTAGAAAATCATCGCAAAACATGGTTTTTGCATATCGTGATACGTATTGTATCGTTGGTCATGTATCGTGATACGTATTGTATCGTGACAAAGTGTTTCGTTGCAGCCCTAATATTTTGGGACTTCTGTTTGTTTGTCTCTGTTAGCAATGGCTGGGAAAACTGCCAGACGGATTTCGACGAAATTTGATACCTAAGGTTACTTTTGTCCGGGGAGTGTTTTGGACGGGTCAAATCGTGATCCTGACCTGACCTTGACCTTCAAAATGGTCAATTCAAGGTCAAATCGGGTAAAACGGACGGATTTCGACGAAATTTGATACCTGGGTATACTAGGTATACCTAGGTAAAACGGACTAAATTTTACACCTAGGTTTACTTTTGTCCGGGGAGTGTTTTGGACGGGTCAAATCGTGATCCCGACCTGACCTTGACCTTCAAAATGGTCAATTCAAGGTCAAATAGCGCCTTACGACGGATTTCGATGTTAGAGAGCAGAGGGGAAACAGCCCGGACGAAGTTGGGCCCACCAGCTAGTAGTCTATAAAGAGAGATATGTTGGCCCTGAATAGGTTAATATTAGATCAGTTCTGTTTGTTGCATGGCTAAATTTGTCATTTGTTTTTGCGGGCCAGAATCCAGATAAGACTGAACATGTCATGTCATCTCCGCAGACAACTGATTTTGCCTCACTAGAGACTAGACCATGTCTGTTCTTATAAAAATAGTTCCCTTTGCCCAGTCAGCACTCAGTAAATGAGATAATGATATATAGCATGACTGTGGGCATGTAAGTTTCTTATGGAATGCTGGAATCATTGCCCACTTAATTAGTGATTAGGGTGATTTATTCATAGCAAAAACTGATCAATATTTTATTGTGGTGAATGGAAATTTCAGACAAGGTGAACAATATATTGTCATTTCAAAGGCCAAACAAATTATCTGTGTTTCTGTTAACAGGACCTTAACTGGGTAGGGTATAGATAGATCAGCTGGGTGTAGAATTTTTTTTCGAATTCACTTATTTTCTAAATCTGACACAGTTGTGACTCGAATAGCCATAATTTATTCTCCACTGTGCAGTAAAATAAATATATATATAACAAAGGATATAACAAAGGATTCCACTTTTCAAAGATGTCTGTTTTAACTGTCAGCTAGATCAGGTGCCCACTCTGTCTAATTGCTGGTACACACTGTAACAATTAGTTCATGTGAATTGGGTTCATGTGAAGTGGGTTCATGTGAAGAGGGTTCATGCGAAGTGGGTTCATGTGAAGTAGGTTTGTGTGGTGTGGGCTCATGTGAAGTGGGTTCATGTGAATTGGGTTCTTGTGAATTGGGTTCATGCACAGTGTGTTCATGTGATGTAGGTTCATGTGATGTAGGTTCATGGTGGGTTAATGTGAAGTGGGGTCATGTGCAGTGGGTTCATGTGGAGAGTTCATGTGAATTGTGTTCATGTGAAGTGGGTTCATGTGAAGTGTGTTCATGTGAAGTGTGTTCATGTGAAGTGGGTTCATGTGAATTGGGTTCATGTGATGAGGGTTCATGCAAAGTGGGTTCATGTGAAGTAGGTTTGTGGTGTGGGTTCATGTGAAGTGGGTTCATATGAATTGGGTTCATGTGAAGTGGGTTCATGTGAATTGGGTTCATGTGATTTGGGTTCATGCAAAGTGGGTTCATGTGATGTAGGTTCATGTGAGGTGGGTTCATGTGAAGTGGGTTCACATGAAGTGGGTTCATGTGAAGTGGGTTCATGTGAAGTGGGTTCATGTGAAGTAGGTTCATGTGAAGTGGGTTCATGTGGAGTGTGAATGGGTTCATGTGAAGTGGGTTCATGTGAAGTGGGTTCATGTGAAATGCCAAATAAATTAAAAGTCTATTAAGCAACTATCAACAATGACATGAAAAGACAAATTGACTTATTATTTTCATTATTAATAACTCTCCAATAATCAGAATTTGCATGTCAAACCATTGTTATGCAAACATTACTGTTACAGTGGAATCACCAATAAAAGTCCAAATAGTCCAATAAGGTACCAGAGTTTAATCGAAACCTGATGGTAAACATTGGAAAATGTCCATAAGCAATTAAACAATTTTCTGAAAATCATATTCAGACTAAAATATTTGAACTGACTTATAATATACCTTACATAATTCATCAAACACTTTTCTGAAAATCCTATTCAGAATAAAATATTTGAAATTACTATATACCGTACACAATTCAGTTGACAATTTAAATCAATGTAACAGTTTTGATTACATATAACAATGGTTTGAACACACAACATTTTTTTATTGGAGAACTATCAATAATGAATATAAGAACAAAGTTTATCTATCTCTCCATGTTCGTCTTGTATTGGTAGTGATGATTTTACAGACTGTTATATATTTTCACATATACCCACTTGAGTGCCTTGGGTCCCTTTAATAGTGGTTATGTTTTTAGTTAAAAATATATTTTTTGCACATATACCCACTGTGAGTGCTTTGAGTCCCTTTAAGCGGTGATGATTTTACAGACTGTTATATATTTTCCCATTTACCCACTGTGAGTGCCTTGGAACCATTTAATAGTGGTGACGTTTTTACAACTTTTATATTTTTGCACATATATCCACTGTGAGTACCTTGGCTCCATCTATTTAGTATTCAGTCAGGCCAGAATAAAATTATCAGGATGTTGGGGCTCAGACATGGGTAGGTTTAAAGGGGGAATCGAGTCATAAACTCATTTTAAATATAACTAGAGGTGTGACTGTCCCGTGTTTTTTAAATACTAAGATGTTTCACATGTCAGCAAACATTTAGTTAAAATAATAAAATAACAGTTCCCATTGCAGGTGCACAACCCTAACCCTAATCTTAAACCTATGGACTGAAAAATGTAGGAATGAAAGCTCGGAAAAAATTATGCATGTTGCAAAAATGTTCTAAGTCGAAAAAGGGGAATAACTCCACAAAAAAAAAACTGGTGGTTGATGTCTGTGCCAAGTTTCACAGAAATTGATAAAAAAAACGATTGAGAAAAACTCCGGACAAATTTGTGTCCACGGACGACCGACGGACAAGCTGATTCCAGTATACCCACCTCCACAACTTTGTTGCGGGGGGTATAATTACCGTGTTGTTTGCATCGTTCATAGAGCACATAGAGTGTATTTTGCACTAATCCATGGCTCAAATTCATTCGTTTGTTGCAAATATTATGTTGTGTATAAAAGATGGTCCCATAAATGGCTGACTTAAGTGTACAATCCCCCTTTAAGGATTATAGCAGAGACAATGAATATAATTATATTTGTGGCTCCGGTAAAATAATCTATCCTTTTTGTTTTCATCGTTATGTGGGAATAGATCTCAGTGCCAAGCCTGATGTGTGAAAAAATGAAATTGTAAAACAATTGATCGGGACATGGTGGCATTAAGATCTGCCAATAGTTCACGTACCATTCAATGGCAATAATTTAAATTAGTAGCCACTCCTCAAAAGGTCACTATTCTTCAACCATTAAAATTAGGTCAATTTAATTAGCTTGATCGATACCCGCTCTGTAGCATGAGACATCGGTCATGTGGGTGGAACTCAATTGTTTTATATTGACCTATAACATCATCACAGAATAGAGTCAATACACAGCAGGCAGGGGAATGAATGGCTATAAAATTGTGTGGTACAATTCAGTGAAGTTTCCAGCGATTTTTTGGGGACACCTGTTTTTGGGTAATGATAATGCCGAAGGCATATCCCAAAGACATGAGCGAGGGAGGTTTGGGAGGGGGTATCCCCCTGCTGATGGTGGGGGGGGGTCTCCCCCTGGAATTTTTTTTTAAATCCAATGCATTGAGAGCTAATCGAGAGCTCTTGGAGTCAGTATTTTGAATTTTACTGAGAGTTCACTTTGATTAAGTTTCTGAAGCATAACTTTGGAATTTGTTTGATATATGTAATGGATTGGAAATGCTTATAAGTTATTGTCAGATATCTTTTTGTTCAATGAATTATGCTTATTCGGCTTGAAATGAGACCATTATCACTGTAATTCATATAATAGGCTATTTTCTAAAATTCAAGTGAGAGACACATTCATAATATACTAGTAGTACAGAAATAATGTCTATTAAGTTACATGTAGTAATTACTAGTAGTACTAATCTCTATGTTAATTATTCATTTGGTATTATGAGATCCCACATGATAACCAGGTTTACTTGATCAAATTGTCACTGTTCCTCTACTGTATTGCGTAATTTCACTTGAATTTGATTGAAATACTGACGTCTGAAGGGTTAACTATTTGAAGTTTTCACAGATGAAAGCTAGATAAAGCCAAACATACTTTACAGTATTATTCCAACTGTTAAACTTAAGTTAAATCTTTTTGTAAACTTACATGTCTTATATCAATATATATCAATATATATATTTTGTAATGATATGAATTGGAAACTGAATTAAAAAAAAAAAAAAGGTTAATTTAAAAAAAAAAAAAAATGGTTTTTGGGCGCCTGTAGTTTGGGCCCCCAAACTGGTAAACGGTATGAAAAACGGCCTGGATATGTCCCTGTACATACGACTTCGTATGGTTTGCTGAGTATAAGTTTTAAAGCTCTACGTTTCAGGTTTTAAGCCATATATAACGACATTTCCCTTTTTTTTACTTATGCAACAGATATAATGCAATCATACACAATAAGTGTTTGAACCTCTATTAAATTTATAGGAAAACTATTTTCTCATCAAAGCACAATAGAGGCTCAAGATTTTAAACTTATAAAATTTAAGGTCAAAAGTTATATGGTATTATTTGAGTTTAAATTAGGCACGGATGATCTTCGCAGTGTATATGCTGTTAAAATACTCACACCCGTTAAAACTTTCATAAACAGAAAGAATATTAATATATATATACATATTTGATGCTTATGCCAATCATACATATCATGTAAAGAGTATGTTATTGTCAAGTTTGTACACTTTGTTATGTAAACAAAAGCCAGGTTCTGTAATTTTTTTGGCTTTTGTTTACATAACAGACTTGCCAATATGAATAACATACTTATTATCTACACTATATAAGAACAAAGTCTGTTAATATTTTAATACTCTTTCTGTTTATGGCAGTTAATTTTAAGTGGAAGTGATTATTTTAACAGCATACCCACCATGAAGGCCATCCGTGCCTTTAAGTGTGTCAAAATAGAAAGTTTATATATGAAAAATCTCCCGAATTTTAACTAGATTTCCAGAATTCTGAAGTTCGATCTCCCAACATCAGCCTGCCAGAAAAAAAATGTCCAAACAAATTTAAAGCTGGAAATTTCAAGCTTGGAATAATTACCATTCTTACAGAAAGTAAATGTAAATTTAATTCCCGAGTCAATTATATTAAAGATGTTTATATTTATTATTTTAGAACTAGAAGTTGGGACTGTTGAAGTTTAATAGCCGCAGGGATTCAAATAAATAGCAGAAAGGTGATAATAATCAAAAGTTGGATATATATATCTACAGTAATGCCCTAAATAATCGACTCCTTAACCACAGCAGAATTATGGGTAACTTTTCAGGATTTAGTCGGAAATACGGCTTGTTGCCATTAATTGGAAAGCTCTCCCTGAGAGATTTCCAGTGAATGGCAACAAGCCATATTTTCTACTAAATCCTGAAAAATTACCCATAATTCTGCTGTGGTTAAGGAGTCGATTATATATGGCATTACTGTATTTCTGTATCTGTATCTGTAGTTGTTACGTCCTAGTGACCAATGCTGGCTTTTACAGGACGGGATCGAGTAGATCCATAATTTTTCCAGGAAGTTTTTTTTAGTTTTGCCGAACCCGCGACTTCTTCGCCACGGTAGGGATCTTTAACGTGCGCACATTGTTGCACACGGGACAGCCATTAGCGTCGGCTCCCGATCCGACGGTGTGCCAAGTGTAGTGTCATCCCTGGTCATGACATTACGAGAGGAGCAGAGGTACGAAGTCATCCAGTACGCATTTTTTCAAATTTTGTCTGAGACTCTTTGGAAATCTTTCTCAGATCACTGATCGTGGCATCGATGATTGATTTGTGATGCCCATGGTACTGGGAATGCAGATGGCGACACAAAGTCCGACCGATATTTTGTCGGATTTGAACCCTCGACCGTGTCGAAGGTGTAGCTCAGAGGTCGGCCCACAAACCAACTGAGCTATCCGCTCCTCCTTTGACTATATAGCATCATTAATTTAACCCTTCCATGACTGGAACTTCCTGAAAGTTTGCGAAAACCCTGTGCCAATGCTTTCTCTTATACGGTAAATGTGAGTATCCCATAGGGAGCCTAGCATATATAAGAGAATACAATGGCCTAACACTATTTACTTTGACCTTGTAAGCCAGTGCATTCTCTTGTATATACGAGGCTCCCTATGGGAGGCTCGCATATATAAGGTAATGCAATGGCACAGGAAACACCAGTGCAGCTCCCGTCATGAATGGGTTAACCCTTTACCCAACAAACCGGCCAAAACCGGCCAAATAAAGCTTCAACAGCCTAAAATATCTTCGGTCTGTCTCAATAGAACCATACAAATATGGATATCATTGGAATCGGCTCCTTGACCACATTGTGATAGTTACATTTATGCCCTGTGCCAATGCATTCTCTTATATATGCGAGTCGACCATAGGTCGCCTCGCATATATAAGAGAATGCATTGGCCTAAAAAAAATCTTTTTTTAACACTTTTTACGATTTTTTCTTACATTCTTTAACAATTTTATAATTTTTAATGTGTTAAGCCAATGCATTCTCTTATATATGCGAGGCGACCTATGGTCGACTCGCATATATAAGAGAATGCATTGGCACAGGGCCCTTCTGTTGGGTAAAGGGTTAACTTAATTAGCATGGATAATATACCCAGCAAGTGTAGCACGAGATGTTGGTGGTGTGGGTGGAACTCAATTGTTTTATATTGATGGTTCACATCACAGAATACAAAGCATGCAGGGGAATGATTGCTATAGATTGTGTGGTACATACGACTGCATCATTAAGGAGACTCGCATTTATAAGAGAATGCATTGATTGTCACTGTCCATAGTTGTTCCCTTTCGTCGCTTGGGTTTTAGCTACGTTTCAGTCGCCCGGCCATATATCATAACATTTCCAGTTTTATTGGTGGAACAAATATCATGCAAATGTCAACCCTTTCATTATGGGAGCTGCACTGTTGCAGCGTTAAAGATCTTATGCCAGTGCATTCTCTTATACAGTAAAGCTCTAAGTAATCGACTTCTTAACCACAGCAGAATTATGGGTAACTTTTCAGGATTTAGTCGGAAATATGGCTTGTTGCCATTCATCGGAAAGCTATCAGTGAGAGCTTTCCGATGAATGGAAACAAGCCATATTTCCGACTAAATCCTGAAAAGTTACCCATAATTCTGCAGTGGTTAAGAAGTCGATTACTTAACCCTTTACCCAACAGAAGGGCCCTGTGCCAATGCATTCTCTTATATATGCGAGTCGACCATAGGTCGCCTCGCATATATAAGAGAATGCATTGGCTTAACACATTAAAAATTATAAAATTGTTAAAGAATGTAAGAAAAAATGGTAAAAAGTGTTAAAAAAAGATTTTTTTTAGGCCAATGCATTCTCTTATATATGCGAGGCGACCTATGGTCGACTCGCATATATAAGAGAATGCATTGGCACAGGGCTAACTGTAACTATCACAATGTGGTCAAGGAGCCGGTTCCAATGATATCCATATTTGTATGGTTCTATTGAGACAGACCGAAGATATTTTAGGCTGTTGAAGCTTTATTTGGCCGGTTTTGGCCGGTTTGTTGGGTAAAGGGTTAAAGCATTACTGTATATGCGAGTCTCCCATAGGGAAATATAAGCCGACGACAAATAACAGAAAGTGAAGGATTAATATTCAATGGTGGGAAATGTACAGATAATTATTAACAACAATTGACCTATGGTTGTTTGTTGAACTTATTATCTGAACATTTCCTTAACCCTTTACCCAACAAACCGGCCAAAACCGGCCAAATAAAGCTTCAACAGCCTAAAATATCTTGGGTCTGTCTCAATAAAACCATACAAATATGGATATCATTGGAACCGGCTCATTGACCACATTGTGATAGTTACAGTTAGCCCTGTGCCAATGCATTCTCTTATATATGCGAGTCGACCATAGGTCGCCTCGCATATATAAGAGAATGCATTGGCCTAAAAAAAATCTTTTTTTAACACTTTTTACCAATTTTTCTTACATTCTTTAACAATTTTATAATTTTTAATGTGTTAAGCCAATGCATTCTCTTATATATGCGAGGCGACCTATGGTCGACTCGCATATATAAGAGAATGCATTGGCACATGGCCCTTCTGTTGGGTAAAGGGTTAAGGAACTACTCATCAATGAGTATTTAATATCGAAAGGGTTAAAGCCGTACACAGTGTCGAGTGCTGAAACCACTATTAATTTAATTTATAGCCAAATTATTTAAACCATGTCTTGAATTCCCCCAATAGCGGTAAAATGAATCTCGAATAAGGATGTCCCCATAGCCGCAATGGTTAGGTCATGGATACCATCATCGCAATCTATTATAACATCTCGCTATCCCAATATCTTAGCTGGTTTATGTACGAGCAGACATGGACTAGGCTAGACGAAAGGTTGTGGGCCCTTAATAAGTACAATAGTATTTCAGTTGTAACAAATAATAACATTAAAGCTCCAGGAAGTGATGCTCTCAGATCAAATATATGCCCTTCTAAATGGAGACGATATAAAATGATCATGTAATCTCCATGTTGTGATCAAATTTATTTCTTTCACAAAAATCAATAACCAATGATTTAAAATGTTCCTTTAAATTGTTCCGACTCACAGTTATCCACGTCCTTCGTCTATTCCATCTTTAAGTTGTTTTGACCCTTATGACCTCTGTGTATTCCAATCATGGGGGGAGACGGTCTGACTTATATCAGCAATTATACTATGAGTCAGTTATCATCAAATAGGATTCAGGAGAATTTATCATTGTCTGCGTTCCAAGCACCTATAATGTAACGTCTCGGATAATTCTCGGATGACATGTTTTTCTTCGTGCTTTACACAAGAAATTAAAACTAACTCTATAGTATCTATATTGACTTAAATACAGCAAGCCTGAGACTTAGCCAGCCGGCTGTCAACTCATGTTTAATAAGAGCTCCACTGAGGTGTCGACTTTAAAAATTAAGATATGCCTGTTTGTTTTCCCATAACCCTTTCATGATGGGAGCTGCGCTGGTGCAGCATTAAAGATCCTGTGCCAGTGCATTCTCTCATATATGCAAGTCTTCCATAGGGAGCCTCGCATATATAAGAGAATGCACTGGCTTACAATGTCAAGATAAATATTGTTAGGCCAATGTATTCTCTTATATATGAGAGGTTCCCTATGGGAGGCTCGCATATATAAGAGAATGCATTGGCACAGGGATTTCACAAAATATGAGGAAGTTCCATAATGAAATTGTTAAGGGGTTTCCAGAAAACTATACTTAATTGTAAAACTCAATAGTACACCACCTGGAGGAATCTATGCTAACAAAGACCACATCAAGCATATTACAAAGCAATCAATTTGTCATGAAGATGACTTTAATCATATTTTCTAAACGGAAATTTCGTGAGGAGTGTTCTCAGCAAATAAAATGGAAATGAAAAACTGCGAGAGCTTTCCGATGAATGGCAACAAGCCATATTTCCGACTAAATCCTGAAAAGTTACCCATAATTCTGCTGTGGTTAAAAAGTCGGTTAATTAGAGCATTACTGTAGCATAGATTCCTTTAGGACTGTATTAGCTTAACATTTAAGTAGTTTTCTGTGTGGGTCCCCCTAAACTTTCCACATCTTGAGATAGGCTAGGTGTGGAAACTCCTTAAAAAGTTTATAAAATTGGGCAAATTCTTAGTCGCGACAATGGGCCGTAACTCTTACAAAGATCATTAGACCAAACCCATAATCATCAACTTGACCTGTATTTTTGGTAGAGAAACAACAGACATCCCCACTTCAGCTCCGAGAAAATAACCCATTCTAGATCTGGAACAACTTAATGAGCAGAATTAAGCAGAATGAGGTTCCAAGGGGGTGAATTTGGTGATGCTAGCAAATGGCACACACTATTTCAAGGCTTAAATACAACTGTGTAATCAAACGAGCGTATAAAAATTGGTCACCTCAGTTCCACCTTTAAATCTGTTCCAGTTATGAAGTGAATATATTTACCTGGATGCTTGAAAGCTTCAATGATACATTGTTCATACATGTACTTCAATTTGACTCCACCTGGGATAAAGAAGGAAAGATGACTAAAATATCATCTCCTATGAAACTGTCAGGTCGGTTATCAGCTCATTTGGTGTGGATCAGATAGTGGGGAAGCCGTTGATATAACCCTTTCATGACTGGAGTGTCCTGAAATTTTGCAAAAACCATATATAATTCAATGCATTCTCTTATATATATATCCATAAAAGAGAATGCATTGGCCTAACAATATTTACCTTGACCTATTAAACCTGTGCATTCTCTTAATATTTGTGAGGCTCCCTATGGAAAACTCACATATATAAGAGAATTGACTGGCACACAGCAGGCTAGCATCACAATATTCACCTTCTGGTGAGCTCATTCTGCTTTGGCCAATATCTTCTGGGAAATATCTACAGTCTCAAACAAGAGGTTGCACCACAGGTTATGGGATACCTCCATGGTGAAAATTAAAATATGGGCAGGTCGGAAACCAAATTGTGAAAAAAAATGTGATGAATGAACAAATTACTTAACAATTCTAACAAATGACGGACAAACATTTTCAGATAAAGAAACAGGGATAACTCTTGAACGGAAAATGTGAACATTGTCAATGAATGCTCTTTTGAAAGCCCTCTTGATGCAACACCTGCATACCATATTTCATAGAGATCTGATAACCCATGGTTGAGATATATGAGCGGACGGACATAAATCAAACATTTTCAGATAAAGAAACAGGGATAACTCTTGAACGGAAAATATGAACAATGTCAATGAACCCTCTATTGAAAGCCCTCCTGATGCCAAACCTGCATACCAAATTTCATCGATATCCGAAAACCCATGGTTGAGATATATGAGCAGATGGATGGACGGACAGACAGGTGCATGTAATCCAGTAAGATGGGGGCCGGTATATTTTAACATTGTTTTTAGTCACATTTTCCCTTCTGTTCAGTTTATATATCCCCTAATTTGCAGAAGATAAAATGCATAATAGAGGTGATGAATGGGTGAACATCACCAACTTCAACTGGGGAACTTCAGTCTGATCCTAGATCTCCCATAGCAGTTTATGCCTCAGCAGAATGAGGTTCCCAGAGGGTGAATTTGGTTATGCTATAGCCCATCATTTGGGATAGCATTACTAAATTCACCCTCTGGGGACCTCATTCTTCAAAGACAGACACATGCACTAATTCAAGGCTTGGATCAAATCATCATTATCATTGCTGGACATGATGGCCTAACACACTATGTGCCTTGCTGATTGAGCCACTGGGGGGCCCATGTCACATGCACTGTTATCTCCAACATTATCTAAACTTGAAAATTGTCAATTTTGGTAGTCTCCTCACTTATCCCTGAAGTCTCCCTAAATTTCCTGAAGTCTCCCTAAATTTCCTGGAGGGAGACTTCAAGTCTCCCTGTTCTGAACCCCTAAGCTGAGGCCTGATCTAAAGCTGTATCACAGTCCACAGCCATAATCTGAAATCCTTGATACCTAATGTACTATGCCAACTGAGCTACTGCATGGGGTCCCTTGTCACATGCACTGTTATCTCAGACTTATCTAGACTGTAGCACAGGCTTCATCTGAAATCCTTGAGTCAATCTAATAGCTGCCTGGGTGTCCTACTTTATAATCAATGGTTTCCCAATACCTGACAGTATAATCTCTGTAATCAGATGTACCACCTCTGTATATGACATACGTAATTAGAGGAGCTTCAGATCATAATGCTGACACAACAGATTGAAGGTCTCATGGCATTAAAGGGGTACTGTACGCCATTTTCAATAAATTCCTGGTGATAACAACGATCTAATATCGATAATATATAGAAAACTAAGTAATTTGAGTCGAAGATGTATTCTGTTAATGTTCAGGTTAATAGGTTATCTTAAAATCAAAGTTGATAATTTGATATAAATTTAATTTATGGCTGGAGCCATAGTGACTACATAATGACTTAAATGAGTATATGGCACTGGTATGCATATAATATAACATTTAATTGACACATTTTCTTGAAAACTGTCCAAAAATTACCTGACAATGACAATTGGTATTTTCGCATTCCGGCTAATCTGCCATCCATAACATTACTTCGTACTCAACAGACTTTCAAATAATGAAAATCTGATTACCTTATTCTACGACTCCGAGACTATAGAAACCAACAAGAACATTTGAGTGCAGTATCCCTTTAAATAAATGAATCGAATAATCTCAGGTATTTATGTTCATGATTAAACATCAGCCTATCTTTGTGAACTCATTTTGATCTTAAGTAATTTTACTCCGTAAAGGATGATGCATCTCTTCCAGGCCACAATTACAACAACAACATAATTTTTATAAAACCTGAATTCAAGACTGTATACAAATACATTATGCACCATGTACTATGCCAACTAAGTTACTGCATGGCGTACAGTAATGGTCTAAATAATCGACTCCTTAACCACAGCAAAATTATGGGTAACTTTTTAGGATTTAGTCGGAAATATGGCTTTCCGATGAATGGCAACAAGCCATATTTCTGACTAAATCCTGAAAAGTTACCCATAATTCTAATGTGGTTAAGCTTGGAGTCGATTATTTTGGGCATTACCGTAGCTTGTCACAAGCACTGATATCTCAGACATTATATAGACTACCACAGGTGTCATCGGAATTATTTATTCAATCTATCAGCCGCCTGGGTGTCCTGCTTTATAATCAATGGTTTCCCAATACCTGACAGTATCATCTCTGTAATCAGATGTACCACCTCTGTATATGACATACATAATTAGTGGAGCTCATAATGCTGACACAACTGATAGAAGGTCTCATGGCATTTCACAATGAATAAAATAATCTCCCTATTTATGTTCATGATTAACCCTTTCAGTGCCAAGTCTGATTTTTTGTATCAACCCATATTTCCTTGATCATTTTTCAAATTTATTGATTATAATAATGTGATACATTGCAAATCGGACTTGACACTGAAAGGGTTAAATGTCAGCCAGCCTGGGTGAACTTGTTTTTTATCTTTAGATTATTTTACTCCGATAATCCTTTCTTTACTTAATGGATTCTCCCACCCAGTTATAAAAATATATATTGGAAACATATATTATTCATATGGAGGGATGTATACTGCAAGAAGTGTTAAACACATGACAGACATAAGAAATGATAAACAAGTTCAGAATGATTTATATTGATTGGTGGGAAATGTTCAGATAATTAGTTCAATAAACGACCCAAGGGAAATACTCGTCAATGAGTATTTAGTATGGAAAGGGTTAACAGAGAAATGCCCTAAATAACCGACTCCTTAACTGCAGCAGAATTATGGGTAACTTTTCAGGATTTATTTGGAAATATGGCTTGTTGCCATCCATCTGAAAGCTCTCCGTCAGAGCTTTCCGATGAATGGCAACAAGCCATATTTCCGACTAAATCCTGAAAAGTTACCCATTATTCTGCTGTGGTTAAGGAATCGATTATTTAGGGCATTACTGTAGATTGCCTGCGTGGTGAACTTTAGGTAATGCATATTAACCCTTTCTATATTAAATGGATTCAGTTATAAAAAAAAAATAGGATTGGTATATTAATCATATGGAGGTGTGCTTAGAAAAAATGAGTAGATCACAGACATACTTTTTTGAACTCCTCGCTCAATATAAAAAAAATTCTTCTTTTTTTAACTAAATTTTTTTAAATCAAAATTTTAACAAACTAATGCCGTTATAACATTTGCCAGGGTACCCCGATTTACCACACCAAATTTGGTTGAAATCGGTTTAGGGGTCTGGAAGAAAAGTCGCAAACAGACAGACAGACAGTTGGCTCTATATATATATACATATAATCATCATTGTTTTGATAAATAAGCGTGCATGACTCTGATAAATTGATCTCCAGAAATTTTATTTATTTTATTTATTAAAGTGTTGACAAATTTAAGGGTTTCAATGAGATCTGGCAATATTTAGAGAGGTGATTTGGCCCTAAATAATCGACTGATTAACCACAGCAGAATTATTGGTAATTTTTCTCACTGAGAGCTTTCCGATGAATGTCAACAAGCCATATTTCCAACTAAATCCTGAAAAATTACCCATAATTCTGCTGTGGTTAAGGAGTTGATTAAATAGGGCATTACTGTAATTGGCCAATAGGGCTTCAGCAACAAGTCATGAAATTCCAAATTATAATCTTCATCAATCTCAGCTCTGTCAATTGACCACAATGTAATTGATTATGCTATCCGTAATCAGTAAATTTAATTGATTACCCTATCTGTAATTTAATTGATTAGATGCACAATTTGAGAAATCAGTAATCACACCTGCAATCTTTGGATAGTAATGAGTAATTTGACCCAGTTCACTTCTGAATTGATTATCCCATTCCATTATATCAAGTGCATATTGGAAGCAAGCATGAGTTTAGTGTGCCTGTAGAATAAGGTCCCCAGAGAGTACAGCGGGCTAGCATCACCAAATTCACCCTCTTGTGACCTCATTCTGCATGGCCTCATCTCCTATGGGAGACATAGACTCAGATTGAAGTTCCCAAATGGTAAATATTGTGATGTACACCCATTGGAAACCTCGATTATGCACCCATTGAGAACCTCGATTATGAAATGTGTCGTCTGCCAAATTGGGGATATAGAGAAACTATATATATATATAAACTAACAAAGAAATAGAATCTAACTTTCTATAGAAATTTGATAATAAAGAAACTTTCCAGAGAAGATGAGGCCAAAGCAGAATGATGTTCCCCAAGGGTGAATTTATAGTGATGCTAGGCTATTGCTAGCCTGCTATGTGGGATAGCGTCACTAAATTCACACTCTGGGGGACCTCATTCTGCAAATGACATATACCTTATTCTCAGGCCTGCCAGGGAGACATATTCTCCCTAATATATTCCACTTCTCCATATGGAGAAGTCACTTTTCTCTCATATACCAGTATATATATGCATATGTCCCAGCAACATATTTGAAGTATATTTACTGATTATAATGGTGTTCGTACTCACTATAATGGTTTCATAAATGGGCTCTTGTTTTGCATAATACTTAGGATCATAGAAGGGTGATATTGGGTGGAAATCGAACTTCAGCCATTGTTAATTCTCTCACATAACAGTCCACTTCCCCCCAGATAACCTAACAGGGAGAAGTGACTTCTCCCAATTTGAAACCTCTAGGCTGGTCCCTGTTTGAATGATCTATCTATTGACTAATGCACAGTTACTGGACATAAAATCCCAAAATAAGGTTTTAATCACATTTATAAATGGGTACAACAAATATAAATGACTGGTCCCCAGACTATAAACCTTGGCATCGCTCTGTTTTGGACGTTGTTATTATAGACCGGTATGGACTATCTCCATTTTGGATCTCAGGTCAGAATTCTGACCAGGACTAAAATAGAACTGTGCAAGCTGATTGGCTGAAGTGATTTGTGTGTAATGTGTTCCAAGACCCAAATTATAAAAACATATTATTTTGATATCCTACTTAGTATTTATGAATAGATATTTATAAATATGTAAACTATTTTCGCAGAACACACGAGGCAATGTATTGTGTTTTGATGGGTATCCCAGTGTTACTGTTGTCTCTCCGTCGTTATATTTGGATCAATGACACAAATGACGTCATCTACTTAAAGACGGCGATAGTCCGCATACTGGTCTCTTATGGAAGGTCACGTCACAGAGCAATAGCATTGTAGTGTTTCACATATGAGCCAGGGATGCGTTTTCTAATATAAATGCACAAGTATGAAAGCATTAACAAATACAATGTAGGCTGGACAAACATATCTCAAATAAACACACCAAACATATTTCTCCTGTTTCCTATAAATAACATACCCAACTACAATTCTGCAGCGATAAAATTATTCCGGACACCAAATTAACGGAGTTTAACCCTTTACCCAACAGAAGGGCCCTGTGCCAATGCATTCTCTTATATATGCGAGTCGACCATAGGTCGCCTCGCATATATAAGAGAATGCATTGGCTTAACACATTAAAAATTATAAAATTGTTAAAGAATGTAAGAAAAAATGGTAATAAAAAAGTGTTAAAAAAAGATTTTTTTTAGGCCAATGGCATTCTCTTATATATGCGAGGCGACCTATGGTCGACTCACATATATAAGAGAATGCATTGGCACAGGGCATAACTGTAACTATGTCGTCAAGGAGCCGGTTCCAATGATATCCATATTTGTATGGTTCTATTGAGACAGACCGAAGATATTTTAGGCTGTTGAAGCTTTATTTGGCCGGTTTTGGCCGGTTTGTTGGGTAAAGGGGTTAAACCATGCATTTTCACATTTGGCGCCGAGTGACTTGTCACCATCTATACATGCATGTACTTGTTCAATTGGAAGTTGGAAAGACCGTGTTCTGCAACAAATAGTAGGTTGGCCGGAACTCATGCTCATATTTACAGAACACCAGTTCCCTTCTCATGATGCTTATAAACAAAATGGCGACATTGATGTTTGGTTCTCACTTCTTACTGTTTGGTTATTACTTATTAGGGAGAAATCACTTCTTTCTGTTTGGGTTATAAGGGAGAAATCACTTCTTCCTGTTTGGTTATTAGAGAGCAATCACTTCTCCCTGTTTGGTTATTAGTGAGAAGTCACTTCTCGCCTGTTTTGTTCTTAGGGAGAAGTCACTTCTCCCTGTTTGGTTATTAGGGAGAAGTGCATGGACTGTTACCAGGGAGAATTAACAATGGCTGACGTTCAATTTACACCCCCAACAACACCCTTTTATGATCAAATAAGTGTTATGCATCACAAGTGCCCATTTATAGTGAGTAAGAACACAATTTTAATCAGTAAATATCCTTTAAATATGTTGTTGGGACATATGCTTCTGGTATCTGCTACTTTAAATATGTTGTTGGGACACATGCATACTGGCATATGAGTGAGATTTAAGTCACTTCTCATTGGGACAAAAATAGGGGAGAATTTTAAGTGGCATATTTTAGAGAGAATATGTCTCCCAAGTCGCCCTCTAGGCTGGTCCCTGATTTTGGGCCATAATAAAGCATGCATACTTGTAGGTGCCTAATAAAAGTGATGACCTAATAATAGTGAGGACCTAATAATAGTGATAACCTGATAATAGTGATGGCCTAATAATCGTGATGGCCCAATAATCGTCGATGGCATAATAATAGTGATAGCCTAATAATCGCCAAGGCCTAATAATAGTGATGGTCTAATAGTAGTGATGGCCTAATAGTGATGACCTAATAATAGTGATGGCCTAATAATCGCCATGGTCTAATAATAGTGATGGTCTAATAGTAGTGATGGCCTAATAATAGTGATGACCTAATAATAGTGATGGCCTAATAATTGCGATTGCCTAATAATAGTGATGGCCTAATAATCGTGATGACCTAATAATCGTGATGGCCTAATAATTGTGATGGGTGAGGATTTAGGGATGAAATTAATAATAGTGATGGCAATTAATACACCCTATGTCTCATGCAATGCCAAATAATAGTGATTGTTAGCAATTTTCTCCAAAATTAATAATCGTGCTGACATTTATTAGGCACCTGCGAGTAATAGACCACATAACAATGGCTTTTGTTACCCTCCTCCCTATTTTCCACCCTTCTGATTGACCCATGTCCTGTCACGTGCCGGGCGACAAATCACACTGTCGCCCGCTGAGGCCGGGAGACATTGTTTATTGCAAGAATATCTCCAAGCACACACTGCAGTAACTCATCTATTTCACATCACTGCAACGTACTAAAATCATAGTTCTTATATACCCCACGCGATTCGCAAAACACACCAGTTGTGGTGTTTGCTAATTTGCATATATTTAGTGAACTCTAATATTCGAACTTTTAAGTTGATACTTTTATCGGACAAGCGTTATTATGTACTTTTAATATCGAAACATCTCGGTGATTCAATATGTTCATGTCGACATTATGGTGCAAGATTGAAAGAGTGGATCCCTTGAGGTTGGTTGGTTATAAATGTCTGCTGGTAGACAACGTAATGCATACGTTTGTCGCGAATGAATGGTACTGTAAGCTTATCCATGATATCAGACCGCTCCGCGATGTCTGCACTGTGATCATAGAAGTATTTTTGTGTGATGATCGCCATGTACTTGGGAGCACTGACACATATGAATGTACATTAATGAAATTGACAACTTCCCAATAGCTTTCGGTGAAGGCCGTTATGAAATGAACATCGCGAGTAAATTCCGCGCAGAAGACGATATTGAATATGCCACATTTCAGAAGGCCATAACATACCTATATGGCTTATTGGTTTACATTGCATGGACCGATATTGACGATTTAACCACCAAAATTATTGTAAATAAACGCTGATTATTAAACGCTTGACTATCTTTATGGAACAGAAATCCTATAGGACGATAAGTAGTTACTGAACATATATATAATCGGGAAATAAATTTAAGCACTCGTGACTCAGTGCAACATCGTGCGTGTGGATGGCAAGGATTGTTTTCTGTGGTATAGTCGGATAACAAAACAGATGTTGCCCTTCTTCTCGGGAGACATCGAGATTTGTCACCCGCTCGAGAACGGAATGTCTCCCTCGGAGCTGCGCTCCTCAGAGACATTCCGTTCTCGAGCGGTGACAAATCTCAATGTCTCCCTCGACAGCGGGCGACAACTGTATAATGTTCACACTTGGATATAGTCTGACATTTTCAGCATGAGGTCCCGGGAGTGTGAGTTTAGTAATGCTCTCCCGCACAGCGGGCTATAGTATCACTGAATTCACCCTCTGGGAACCTCATTCTGCTTATAGGCCACAACTGCTACATGGGAGACCTAGGATCAGGAATCAATACACTTTATGCAGAAACCGCTAACCATAATATAGGAACTGACAAACTTATCCAGATGCACAAATTGGGTTACACTCCCTTTACAACAATCACAAATCTGCAGTTAGCAGGAATCATACCTGAGCTTCGCCATCATGTACTGGATGGCTTATATTATGATGGCCTTAAATGCGCAATGCACTTTATAAATTCTGCCAACAGGGGATCGACCACACCCATGTCAAAGAGATTGTCATTTACGGTATCACAAGACAAATGGCTTAAATTCATATCTTCCATCCAGATTCTTATCGGAAGCATATCACATGTCAAATGCTCATCATCCATCCAAGGCTACAAGATCCCCATCTAAATCATATCACATGTCAATGGCTTATCATCCATCCATGTCCGAGATCCCCACCTAGAGCATATCACATGTCAACAAGCAGCTTATGATCAGTCCATGTCCGAGATCCCCACCTAGAGCTTATCACATGTCAACAAGCAGCTTATGATCAGTCCATGTCCGAGATCCCCACCTAGAGCATATCACATGTCAACAAGCAGCTTATCATCCATCCATGTCCGAGATCCCCATCAAACGTATGATACAGTATTACATGTCATCTGCTAACATTTCATCAGTGTCTACGCGATTCTCATCTACATATTCTGTCAGATTCTGCTGATTTGTTTCCCGCTGATGGCAAAAATCAATAAATCACAACACTACAACCTGGACATCATTATGTAATACAGGCCATGTATGGATACAAGGTCTCAAATGAAAGTGTCAATGACACTGTAGCTCAACTTGGAAAGGGAATAATTTCATGTGTTACAGTCAATGGAGCGATTAGGAATGCGGAAAGTTGAAATGTCTAAGTAATACTAGATTATCAACATGAAGAGATATATACAATGTATAAAGTAAAATCCAAGATGGTTGCTGGCGGCTATGTTTTTTATTGAAATTCAAAAACATTTAATAGCTTCCATCTAGTAGATCAATATCAAGATTAATATGAAGTTTGTGATCATCGGCTGACTCAGGGAAGTGGACTGTAGGGTGTGCCAAAGGATTTAGTCATGCAAAGAGTAAAATCCAAGATGGCTGCCAGCGAACATGTTTTTTTTTCCAAATGACCCCAAAATGACTCGTTTCCCATCTACATGTCAATGTCAACAGCCACGACAAATTTCATAATAATTCAACCAAAGGTACGACCTGTAGCCCATGCCAAATGATTTAGTCATGTAAAGAGTAAAATCCAAGATGGCTGCTGGCAGCCATGTTTTAAGGCCGAATGACCCCAAAATGACTCGGTCCCATCAACATGTCAATTAATATTAACATCCACGACAAAATTTATGATGATCAGATGAAAACTCCGGCCTGTAGCCCGTGCTAATGGATTTGATTTTAAAATCCAAGATGGCCACTGATGGCCATATTTTTTGCCAAATGACGCTAAAATGACTCGTTTCCAACTACATGTCAATGTCAAGAGCCACGACAAATTACATAATGATCCGACCAATTAACTGAATTAAGATTTGATGCCCTGACATAAGATTTGATGCCCCTGACATAAGACTTGATGCCCCTGACATAAGATTGTATGCTCCTGACATAAGACTTGATGCCCCTGACATAAGGTACGACTTGTAACCTGTGCCAAAGGATTTAGTCATGCAAAGAGTAAAATCCAAAATGGCTGCCAGTGGCATGATGTTTATGGTCGAATGACCCCAAAATGACTTGTTCCCATATACATGTCAATGTTAACATCCACAACAAATTTCATGATGATCAGACAAACACTCCGGCCTGTAGCCCGTGCTAATGGATTGAATTTTTAAATCCAAGATGGCCACTGGCGGCCATGTTTTTTTGGCGAATGACCCCAAAATGACTCGTTCCCATCTACATGTCAACGCCCATGACAAATGTCATAATGATCTGTCCAAAGGTATGACATGTAGCCCGTGCCAAACAATTTAGTCATGCAAGCATAAAAATTTATTCGAAATGAATCACTGCCATAATAAGTACAAGATCTGAACTAGTAAAAGGCTTGATGGGAGACTCGCATTTATAACAGAATGCATTGGCACAGGGTTTTCGCAATATTTCATGAGAGTTATGCTCTCCCACCCGGTGTTGTGTACAGGGATGACATTGTCCCATTGGGTGGGGAACGTTAATGGCTGTCCCTTGATCAATGGTCAATGGAAAAATTCTCTTCTTCGGGGTGTAAGTTTATATTACATTGTACATTGTTGATAATGTAGTTAGAGTTACCTGTCTAACAGTGTGTATATAAGTATAGACATTTCAGGCCTGTCGAGATGAGACTGAATACGGTTCGCATTAAAGACATATTATGTACTAATTCGGGTGCGTGAAACTAATATGCTAACTGGAGGAATATAGCATTTTAGTATGATCGCCGAAAATTTCAAACAAATCGATCTTACCACTCCATTGAAATCATCGTCTGAACTACGTACAATTGTAAATATTTACTTCTCTATACGGGACGCTACTATCTGCAATAAGCTAACGGAAATGATTTCGCCCCCGAGAGTCACTGTATTTAATTAATATATAAGAATGATGGTGTTTGTTGTCAATTTGGATATAATATTTGTAAAAAATACTACTTTGTGTAAGATATTATTCTCCATTTCTATTTGATCACCCTACTGGAGTGTTTCACATCACTTTAAATGCAGTAAAAGGCTCCTCTGGGAATATTGAATGGTACTATAACAAGTCCTAGTAAAAAAATTCCCCATCTCTAGAATAACACTACGAACATAGTCTATATACAGTATAATGCCATAAGTAATCGACTCTTTAACCACAGCAGAATTATGGGTAACTTTTCAGGATTTAGTCGGAAATATGGCTTGTTGCCATTCATCGGAAAGCTCTCCCCGAGAGCTTTCCGAAGAATGGCAACAAGCAATATTTCCGACTAAATCCTGAAAAGTTACCCATAATTCTGCTGTGGTTAAGAGTCGATTACTTTGGGCATTACTATAGCTGTGTACACAGTGGATTATTCTTCTGCCATAGGAGGTATTTCCAGTAAGATAGATACACAACCAATCATTGTGCCACTGTAACCCATCTTAATATAAGCTATAAAAAGGCAATTTTAGCCATCCTGCAATTTTAAAATTGCATCTGTATAAATGAGGTCTTCCGTATCCATGACAATCTGGACTTCATGTTCTCTATAATCCTGCCACTTTTCTGCTGATGAATTGAAATCAATACAAGACGGCCGATGATGACAAGCTCAACAAGTGATATACACAACATTTCCATGATACATTATTACATACAATGTACGATACATTATTACATACAATGTACGGGAACAAGCTTAGAGGGCAACTTGAGAGACATCTCCTCCCTAAAATGTGCAACTTCTCCCTATATTTGTCCCAGGGAGAATGACTTCTCTCTCATATACATGTACCAGTATGAATATGTCCGAACAGCATATTTACTGAATACTGATTATAATGCTGCTCTTACTGATTATAATGCTGCTCTTACTGATTATAATGCTGCTCTTACTGATTATAATGGTGTTCTTACTCAATATAATGGTGTTCTTACTCAATATAATGGTTTTGTTTTATAGAGCCCATATACAGAATGAGCAGGTGATGCCACAGTGTCCTGTAAAATATGGGAATGTATGCGCCCGATGCGATCTCGGTGGATTCCGATACCTCCCGCTAACAACAAGGGCACCTCCGATGTTTATATAAACAATATAACCTGACTGCGACTGTTGTTGAATTTATAGTTGTAAATTTTGGGCTTTGTAAGTGTATACCATCGTGTAATCAATTCATGATATTCAGGATTCTCTACAATTTTATTTACACTATTTTTATTTTTGACTGGCTAAAACTGCTCCTACGGCAGACTGTCTGTTCATCATTAGCATAATATAAGCTTACGGTGAGCAAGGCGGGGTGCCTTGTTTGTGGGCCCAGGACACTGTAGCATCACCTGCTCATTCTGTATATGGGCTCTATAAAACAATGGTGCTCTTACTCAATATAATGGTTTTATAAATGGGCTCTTGTGTTACATAATACTTATTGGATCATAGAAGGGTGATGTTGGGGGTGTAAATTGATCTTCAGCTATTGTTACTTCTCCCTGATAACAGTCACTTCTCCCTAAAAACCAAACAAGGAGAAGTGACTTTCCCCAATTTTAAACCTCTAGGCTGGTGCCTGATAACATAACTCATCCATTGTCTGGGCCAAAAAGCCGTTCAAATATTTGCTTAATTCAGAACAAATCAATGTATTAACCCTTTACCCAACAGACCGGCCAAAACCGGCCAAATAAAGCTTCAACAACCTAAAATATCTTCGGTCTGTCTCAATAGAACCATACAAATATGGATATCATTGGAACCGGCTCCTTGACCACATTGTGATAGTTAGTTATGCCCTGTGCCAATGCATTCTCTTATATATGCGAGTCGACCATAGGTCGACTCGCATATATAAGAGAATGCATTGGCCTAAAAAAAATCTTTTTTTACCATTTTTTCTTACATTCTTTAACAATTTTATAATTTTTAATGTGTTAAGCCAATGCATTCTCTTATATATGCGAGACGACCTATGGTCGACTCGCATATATAAGAGAATGCATTGGCACAGGGCCCTTCTGTTGGGTAAAGGGTTAATGGTAGTGTTTGTGAAATACATGTATAATTGCTCAGGAATTAACTATTTCAATATACAACTTTTTTAAATGAACAGGAAAAACAATTCTGAAGTACAGTAATGCCCTAAATAATCAACCACTTAACCACAGCAGAATTATTGGTAACTTTTTCAGGATTTAGTCGGAAATATGGCTTGTTGCCATTAATCGGAAAGCTCTCAGTAAAAGTTACCCATAATTCTGCTGTGGTTAAGTAGTCGATTATTTAGGGCATTACTGTAAAAGGGTTAATGATGTATGCTGCAGTTTTATTTTTCTGTAGTCTGATTTTATTACCTTAACCCATCCAAGACTGGTGCTTTTGCAAAAAACTCTGTGCCAATTAATGCATTCTATGATATATGCGAGTCTCCCATAGGGAGCCTCACATATATAAGAGAATACATTGGCCTAACAATATTTACCTTGTAAGCCAGTATGTTCCATTATAAGGGGCCCCTTCCCCCCTTTTCGTATGCCGGATTCGACCCATTTTGGACCTGTACGCCGGATTCAAGACACAAATTAAGCTGGATTCCGGATTCATGTATTTATATAAACGGATTCCATTTCGGGTGAAATATTGCGATTTGGTTCCTCATTTGGTCATAATAGATCATAATATCATGAATTTTATATGGGATCCAATCTGATGCACACTCTTATAGGACTTATTCCGTATATATATTCGTTTGTATATGGTGCTCTTTATCTTTCCGGTCATTAGTTGCAGCAACATATCCAAAAAATTGCCCCAAAGACATAGCAAAACAATTCGGATGATGGACTGCCAATTATATTTCCGTGAAAATGCGCTGTGGGCATAAACTTAACCCACAATTCAAAAATATGTATGTTATATTGAGCAAACATCAACATATAAACAACGGTACCTCCGATGGCTAGTTAAAACAATATAACCTTGCCAGGATAGTATGTGGATTTCAACCATGCTATATGTAAAACTGTTTATATTCTCCGACACTTAGCTATATCATCAAACACATTAATTCAAACGGTTTACATGCGATGTGTTCAGCATGATTGTTAATATTATTATCTGGAACCCATGCAAGCGGCCATATACACGCATGCAAATACATGGATGTGTATTGTTTGACTACCAGTGGATATATACATATTATCAGGAGCTCCAACTCCCGTGCTATATGCATATATTTATATATCAAAATCAATATGTAATCATAGATTAATCCCCAATTTTCTAGTGGAGCATGCGCATTATGTTATTGATCTGTCCGACCTTCTGTCCATCCATCATTCGGTATTGGTTTATGTGTGGTGGCTAAAGATAGGGCCTATGTATCAACTTTCTAAACTTAATTTAGTATTTGGGTTTTCTAACACAGAGTGCAGGCCGGGACCACGTGTTCGTTGACCGCCAGCCAATTTCCGCTATAGAATAGGGCCCCCTTTTTTTGTTGGGATTTCCTTCCATGTGCATCCCCATGTGAGGGCATTGGTAAGTCCAAACTGGTTTTACTGGGATTACTGATCCGGTGCAGGTTGGGTTCGAGTTTGGAGTCCACCCGAGGGTTTTACATAATATTGTGTTATCACATCAGGGTATTAATTCTGGGTCAATATATCACGCCCATATAAAGAGCGTTTAATTTATTAGTTTTTACACGGGAATGTGATAAAGATCGGTTAATCCAAGGAAGTCTAGATGCATATTCTATACCTTAATTGTTACTCTTATCCTAACATGTTGTAAACTGCTGCAAGGTAGACTGCTCTGGACCTCATTGGTGAAGTTTCCACTACCGGGGTTCAAGACGGGGTGCCTTTATATGTGGGACCGGGATGCGAGCATCCACCTGCTCATATATTATGGGTATCACAAAACTAATCTATAATATCATGTAAACTGAACGTGAAATCGGTATTTGTTTCTTAAATTGGATTCCGGATTCCAGGGTCAATTTGAAGCTGGATTCCGGATTCCAGCGTCATTTTAAAACTGGATTCCGGACTCAAGGGGGGAGGGGGAAGGGGCCCTCATTATATACATGTATGTGAGGCTATGGGAGACAGTTGCATGTATAAGAAAATGCACTTTGATGCAGCACAAGTGCAGCTTCTGTCTTGAAATATTTAACATCCCTTCCAGCAAATGAATAATATACCACTCCGATGTGCACATTTTAACTGACTGGGAAAATCCATATAGTTTAGAAAGGGTTAATATTTCATATGAAATTATGAATGTTTCAATGCTTGGCCATTAGAACATTTATAGTGGATTACCCTCAGGTACCTACTAATCGTGATGGCCTAATAATAGTCATGGGTGGGATTTGAATGTTTTTGGGGGGGTGGAGGTGAGAATTTTTTTTATTAATCTCATATGCCCTGCCCCATATGTGCCCCACCCCATAACAAATTTGTTAATCCTATAGTAATACAGTAATGCCCTAAATAATTGACTCCTTAATCACAGCAGAATTATGGGTAATTTTTCAGGATTTAGTCGGAAATATGGCTTGTTGCCATTCTTAGGAAAGCTCTCACTGAGAGCTTCCAATTAATGGCAACAAGCCATATTTCCGACTAAATCCTGAAAAGTTACCCATAAATCTGCTGTGGTTAAGAAGTCGATTACTTAGAGCTTTACTGTATAAGAGAATGCACTGGCACAAGATCTTTAACGCTGCAACAGTGCAGCTCCCATCATGAAAGGGTTTACATTTGCATGATATTTGTTCCACCAATAAAACTGGAAATGTTATGATATATGGCCGGGCAACTGAAACGTAGCTAAAACACAAGCTACGAAAGGGAACAACTATGGACAGTGACAATCAATGCATTCTCTTATAAAAAATTACCCTTAATTCTGCTGTGGTTAAGGAGTCGATTATTTAGGGCATTACTGTACAGAGGGTAAATTGTAGCCATCCTTCAATTTATAATTGCATCTGTTTAAAGGAGTTTTTCCATATTCATAACAATCTGAACACTGTATAATCCTGCCGATTTTTCTGCTGATGAATTGAAATCAATACACCACCACGGCCGATGATGACAAGCTGAACTAGCGATATACGCATCAGTTCCAAGATTTGTTATTACATAACCTATCCATTGTCTGGGCTAAAAAGCCATTCAAATATTTGCTTCAGAACAAATCAATGTAACGGTACTATTTATAAAATATATTTGCACCCGCCACAGGGAAGCATTAATTCACTCGATTAATTGTTTGACTGCGGGTCGTTCTGCTGATCATTACAGAGTTACGGACGATTCCGTCTGACCAATAGCCAGGGTTGTCTCCGTGGATAGACATCATTAATATTTTGCCTGAAGCACTGCTGGCTATCACTGTGGAGTGTTGTTACTGTTAGCAGCTCTCACTGATTGTGTTTGAAGAGACTGTGTCCATATGGGATTGTTATAAAAATTGGATTATTTCTTCCATTAAAAGCTTTACAAAGGATAATAGTGGAGTGGATGGTATGAAGAATGGATTAATATTCACTGATAACAGGTACTACAATCTAAATAACCTTAAAGGCACACACAGTATTTGAATCAAGTTGAAGAAAAACAACTACATGTATGACACATGTTTTAATATAAGGGCTTGGTTGGAATGTTAAAATGTATAGTATAAAGTCTGAAAAAGGGGTCACCTTTTTTAGATTATTGAATGTTACTATTTCTACTCTCTCCATACTTTCTATATCAATATAATTTATTTCGGGACTGACCTTTAGTTAAAGACATATTATGGACTTGTTCAGGAGCATGAAACTGATTATAGTTTGTATTCGGGTGCTATACCAACTCGAGGAATGTAGCATTCAACTAACATTGCCGAAAATCTCAAGCAAACTGACCGTACCACTCCATAGAAAATATTGTCCGAACTATGCTCAATTGTAAATATTTACTTCTTGATTCGGGATGCATCATCGACGATAAACTAACGAAAACAATTTTGCCATCAAGATTCATTGCATTTAATTAATATATAAGAATAATGAAGGTGTGTGTTATCAACATTTATTATTATCCATCCCTTAACTAACACCATTTCCGATTGGGCAAAAGCCGCCACGTGATAGTCCTGGGAAAAGTCATATTGGACTCCCGAAAGTCATATTGGACTCCCGACTGTACAATATATTTTTTTTATTGGGACTCCGTGATGTCATGAATTAACTCTATTGCGAATTGAATCGGTGAAATTGTGTTGCGCGCACAACACTGATGGATTTTAGCAGACATTTCACTTCCGCATTGAGTTTTTTTTCTCACTTCCGTGCTTACTTTTCCAAATCATGCTTTCTGATGATCAAAATACAGGCTTTTATTGAGAATTAAGTGCCGACAAATACCAAAAATAACCACAAAAGATTTATTCCCAAAATTTGGATACACATACAGATGGATAATAAAAATGTCATTATACAATGTTGTGTACAGTATGAGTTTTTCTTATACTCGTCCAGGTTGTGGTGAAAAGTCATATTGGACTCGACACTGGTGTGTCTTGTCCAATATGACTTTTCACCACAACCTGGACTCGTACAAGAAAAACACATACTGTACACAACATTGTATAATAACTTTATATTAAAATAACTAATTTGAACACGATTATTCTCCATTTCTATTTGATTACCCTGCCGGAGTTTTTCATATCACTTTGTATATTTTTGGTGGGAATTTATAGGATTCCTCAGAAGCCCTCTCATTTATCAGTTTCATTTTAACTTTGTCGGGTATGTCGTCCATTTTCAGATTTACAGTAATGCCCTAAATAATCGACTCCTTAACCACAGCAGAATTATGGGTAACTTTTCAGGATTTTTCTAAAAACAACGATGATTCCTTGCTTATTTGGAAAGTATGGAGAGGTGAATTGACGTCACATACATGTATAAGTTCCAAATGGAACTACTGAATGTAAAGTCAGTGGCCTATAGTTACAATGACGTTATATCAATAACATGACATGATTCGCTAATGTAAAATATGGTAAACTTAGCTCCGTATAAGTCAGATATAAATTGATTCAATGTCAAATTATCCAACGGTATGTGTGTTAACATTGAACTTGTTGGAATGGTGGGTGTCAAGTCAATGTTCCAACCCATTGCAAAATTCAGCCGGAATAGTGTCCCCAATAATCTTTTCGCTGGCGAAAATAGGGGGTGCAAGCCGATGGTGCCCGAGGGATGAAATTGATATGCAATTAACTAAAATTGACATGTATATTTACGTTCCTTTGACAATTATATGGACTTCATTTCTGTATATGACCCAAATATGACTTAAAGACATATTATGGACTTGTTCAGGTGTGTGAAACTGATAAATTAGTACTCAGGCACTATGTCAACTGGGGGAATGTAGCATTCTACTAACATCGCCCAAAATATCAAAGAAATCGGCCATACAACTCCATAGAAAACACTGTCTGAATTACGCTCAATTGCAAATATTTACATCTCAATTCAGGACACAACAATAGGCAATAAACAAACGCAAATGATTTCCCCATCAATACTCATTGCATTTAATAAATATATAAGACTGATGGTTTGTGTTGTAAATTTGGATTAATATTCATACAAGAGGTGGCATCAGAGATGCTGTGTCTCGTTTTCGGTGGCTTACCGCCGGTGGCTACCGCCAATTGGTGTGCATCAGTATCGGTAGACTAATTAATAGGTAAAATCGAAAAATGACTAATTAAGGGCCATAACTCCATCAAATTTTATCGGGCCAGGCTGGTTTTCGAACTCGTCCGAAATATTCTTGGCAAGTATGTCTATTCCAAATTTTAAACAAATTGGAGGACGTTTGTTGAAGTTATCGCGCTAACGAGCTAAAAATTCACGAAAAATGACTAATTAAGGGCCATAACTCTATCAAATTTTATTGGGCCAGGCTGGTTTTCGAACTCGTCCAGGATATTATTGGAAGACACTTATATACCAAATTTTAGTTGAATCGGATGACGTTTGTTGAAGTTATCGCGCTAACGAGCTCAAAATTCGTACAAAATGACTACTTAAGGACCATAACTCTATCAAATTTTATCGGACTGGGCCGGTTTTCTAACTTATCCGAGGTATTCTTGGGAGACACCTAAATATCAAAATTTCAATCAAATAGGATGATGTTTGTTAAATTATCGCGCTAACGAGCTGAAAATTTGTGAAAAAATGACTAATTAAGGGCCATAACTCTATAAAATTTTATCGGACCTGGCCGGTTTTCGAACTCGACCGAGATATTCTTGGGAGACACCTATAAACCAAATTTCAATCAAATCGGATAAGGTTTGTTGAAGTTATCGCGCTAACGAGCTGAAAATTCGTGAAAAATGACTAATTAAGGGCCATAACTCTATCAAATTTTATCGGACCAGGCCGGTTTTCGAACTCATCCGAGATATTCTTGGGAGACACCTATATACCAAATTTCAATCAAATCGGATAACATTTGTTGGAGTTATCGCGCTAACGAGCTGAAAATTCGTGAAAAATGACTAATTAAGGGCCATAACTCTATCAAATTTTATCGGACGAGGCCGGTTTTCGAACTCATCCGAGATATTCTTGGGAGACACCTATATACCAAATTTCAATCAAATCGGATAACGTTTGTTGAAGTTATCGCGCTAACGAGCTGAAAATTCGTGAAAAATGACTAATTAAGGGCCATAACTCTATCATATTTTTTCGGACCAGGCCGGTTTTCGAACTCATCCGAGATATTCTTGGGAGACACCTATATACCAAATTTCAATCAAATCGGATAACGTTTGTTGAAATTATCGCGCTAACGAGCTGAAAATTCGTGAAAAATGACTAATTAAGGGCCATAACTCTATCATATTTTTTCGGACCAGGCCGGTTTTCGAACTCATCCGAGATATTCTTGGGAGACACCTATATACCAAATTTCAATCAAATCGGATAACGTTTGTTGAAGTTATCGCGCCAACGAGCTGAAAATTCAAAGGGCCATAACTCTGTAATGATTTTTTGTCTGCAGCTTACGTGCATGGATATGTACTCACACACCAAAATATTTTTAAATCCGTCAATAAACGGTTGAGTTATAAGCAAAACACGTCGCCCGCCCGTCCGCCGCCCGCCCACCGTCCCTCATCAAACTATAAGTCGAGTTTTGGAAAATAACTCGACTAAAAAATAACTATTTTGAGCAAGATTATTCTCCATTTCTATTTGATCATCCAACCGGAATGTTTCACATCACTTTAATAGTTAAAGAGACAGGCTTGATTGGAATGACAAAACTGTTAAAATTTAGAATCACAAACCTAAGAATAAGATTCCATAGAGCCAATTATTGTGGACCCCAGCTGTTACATGTTGATATATGTCTGTTTGTACCATGATATACAGGGTGGATTATAGTATTTTGCCTGTATCATTTGCTAGCTATCACAGTGGAGTGGTTATTCTGTTACCAGATCTCTCTGATTATTTGTTGAACTGAAGGCCCATTGGGGAATGTTACACAGATTGGATTATTTCTTCCATTAAAAGCTCATAAAGGGATAGTTATGGAGCAGCTGATATTAAGTACCAGCATTGTACTTCCATCTACAGTAATGCCCTAAGTAATCGACTCCTTAACCACAGCAGAATTATGGGTAACTTTTCAGGATTTAGTCGGAAATATGGCTTGTTGCCATTCATCGGAAAGCTCTCAGTTTACTTAGGGCATTACTGTATATAGGGTGGATTATAGTATTTTGCCTGTATCATTTGCTAGCTATCACAGTGGAGTTGTTATTCTGTTACCAGATCTCTCTGATTATGTGTTGAACTGAAGGCCCATTAGGGAATGTTATACAGATTGGATTATTTCTTCCATTAAAAGCTCATAAAGGGATAGTAATGGAACAGCTGATATTAAGTACCGGCATTGTACTTCCATCTACTTTGATAGCCTTGAGGATACATGTAGTGTTTTGACAGTGTTTTAAAGCCAAATGAAACATTATCAGACACCGCCGCATTGAAATAAATGGCACGCATTGGATGTTTTATTTTAAATTTTTGATATTATATAACCAAAAAAAGTATAATTTTGGTATGTTTTTACCAACATGTCCATGCAGATATACTTAACCCTTTGGAGAGTATCTATAACGCCATATACATGACGTCATGAGTAAATTTAACGTCAACGTCATAATTATTTACAAGTTTGGGTCAAAAGTGTCCAATAATTCGTTTTAATTTATGTGCATTTTTTGTTAACATGTGTTATCATAATCATTTGCACTTATACATTCGGGACATTATATTAATCAAAATAAGTCCTACACAAATCATTTATAAATCATATGATTTATTGAAGTTATGTCTACATAAAATAACACTTCCTGAAACGACATATATGTCGTTCTACTCCTCATCCGATAGACGACATATACGTCGTTCTACTCGCCAAAGGGTTAACCCTTTACCCAACAAACCGGCCAAACCCGGCCAAATAAAGCTTCAACAGCCTAAAATATCTTCGGTCTGTCTCAATAAAACCATACAAATATGGATATCATTGGAACCGGCTCCTTGACCACATTGTGATAGTTACAGTTATACCCAGTGCCAATGCATTCTCTTATATATGCGAGTCGACCATAGGTCGCCTCGCATATATAAGAGAATGCATTGGCATAAAAAAAATCTTTTTTTAACACTTTTTACCATTTTTTCTTACATTCTTTAACAATATTATAATTTTTAATGTGTTAAGCCAATGCATTCTCTTATATATGCGAGGCGACCTATGGTCGACTCGCATATATAAGAGAATGCATTGGCACAGGGCCCTTCTGTTGGGTAAAGGGTTAAAGTAATTGACCACCTCTAATGTGGTGTCAACCCAGTAATACTGCAGTATTATATCATGGTAACCTCCAACATCGCGGTAAGGTTACCGTGGTTAAACTATGATTCATGAGGTCATAGTTCGCAGGCATGAAAATAAAATGCAGTGATCCGATCTCCTTATATCTGTGGAACTTAAAGGGAAGGGCAGCGTTTGTTACAGAAATATTCATATTTGTTCAAATCACCATCAACAGAAGGAATATTAATATATATATAGATTTGTTCATATGCCAAACATAATCGGCGCGTAAATAGTATATTGTCGTCAAGACGTACCATAGTGTTCGTAAACAAGAGCCTGCTCGTGTTACAAAAGTTTTGCTTCTGTTTACATAACACAGCTCAATTCTATTGGTTAATGACACACATATGATATAAACACTCTTTATTATTGCCATATCAGGAAAACAGTAACAAATAACGCTCTTTATGTTTATCATATTCGGATTTAAACAAAAGGCAGGTTCTGTAACGTTTTTTGCTTTTATTTACATAACAAAGGAATAACATTTGACAATAACATACTATTTATGCCATATTTCTGATTGGTAAAAGAACAAAGTCTGTCTATATTTTACTATTGTTTCTGTTTATGGTGGTTTTTGACAGAGGTGAAAATTTTAACAGCATACCCACCGCAAACGCCGCCCGTATCTTTAAAGGTATCAAACTATGGATGGCCTTCATTATAGGTTATAATTTAGAAAAAAGTTACCAAATCACACATTGTTTGAGCCGAGTGTTTGTTTATATACAGCATGTAAATAGTGAGTGATAAGCAAAACACTCAACACCAAGGCAATTGTTTAGGAGAGTGATTCATGGTGACCCATTCAACACCGAAATTTTGAGAAGTGAAAATTAGTAATAGCTATAACAGTATGTTGTAAACAACTTGGTGACATTTCTAACAAAAGTTCATTTAGTGGGGGTCTCCTTTCATTCCTTATTATTCTATGATGGAAACTTCTTGGTGAAAGTTGTCAATTCAAATTGTTTGTAACCTCTGTCACGATGGAATTAACCCTCAGTGTTGAGTGTTAATTTTGCTTATCGCATATTCTTTACATACTGTTTGTTTGGTTGAAAAGTTAGCTAAAAGAAAATAGAGAATTCTGTATTTCCTTGTAGCGACTTATGAGATAATTTGGGTATTAAACCAAAACACGTAATTCCTTCCCTCTCTCTCCATAATATTAACCCTTCCATGACTGGAGCTTCCTGAAATTTTTCCAAAACCATGTGCCAATGCATTCTCTTGTATATGCAGGCTCCCTATGCATTGGCGTTGGCCTAACTAAACAATATTTACCTAGACCTTGTAAGCCAGTGCATTCTGTTATATATATGAGGCTACAAATATAAGAGAATGCACTGGCACAGGGTCTTTAATGCTGCACCAGTGCAGCTCCCGTTGTGAAAGGGTTAATAAATTGTAATACTTACCAGCAACATATATGTTAACAAGAGCTACGCTGGGCGTGCAATATACGCCCTATCTTGGGTCGGCGGAAACTGGTAAAAAAGGGGCATAACTCTGATAAAAATTGGCGGACGGAACTCAAATTTGAACTTGACCTGTGTTTTGGTGGGAGAAAGTAATATACCAAATTATCATTGAATCCGATAAGCTCTAGTAAAGTTATCATCCGGACAACAAATTTCAGGGATTTTCTAAGTCAAATTACGTCAAATAAGGGGCATAACTCCGGTAAAAATTGGCGGACGGAACCCAAATTCGAACTTGAGCTGTCTTTTCTCCTAATAAACCCACATACCAAATTTGATTGAAATCGGTTCACTCTAACTAAAGTTATCATCCGGACAACAAATTTCAGGGATTTTCTAAGTCAAATTACGTCAAAAAAGGGGCCATAACTCTCGCAAAAATTATCGGATTAAAACGAAATTCGGACTTGAGCTGTATTTCGATATATGTAATCCACAAAAAAACGGGTTTTGCGTATAAACATTCCAAAATCGAGTTATCATCCGGAAACCAAAAAACATAAGAAAAACTGAATTTTCTGAGTCGAAAAAGGGGCATAACTCTGCCAAAAATGGTCGGACAGAACCCAAGTTCGAACTTGACCTGTGTTTTGGTGGGAGAAAGTAATATACCAAATTTGGATTCATTCCGATAAACTATACTAAAGTTATCATCCGGACAACAAATTTCAAGGATTTTCTAAGTCAAAAAACGTCAAATAAGGGGCATAACTCCGGTGAAAATTGGCGGGCGGAACCCAAATTCGAACTTGAACTTACTTTTCGGCTAATAAACCCACATACCAAATTTTACTAATTTTGGTTCACTCTAACTAAAGTTATCATCCGGACAACAGGTTAACGGACGCCCGCCCGGACGGACGGACGGACAGACCAATACTATAATACGGCCTTTTTTTCAAAAGGGCGTATAAAAAGAAGAGCTTACTGAGTTTGATGCCAGTACAGACATTTAATTGTCTTCAGTGAATGTCTTCATTTGTCTTTGCTGCCAAATTATCAAAACCAACTGTATGCCATCATTCCATGTTAGATCTAGATGAACTGTCACCAGTTTGCTGGACTGGCCGACAAAATTGGCAAAATACTGGGTGTTCTTCTTTTAGTTTCCTGTTGATAAAAAAAAATGTTTTCAATTGGATTGTGTATGTTGTTGTTGTCATTGGAGGTCTGAGAACCCTGAATGCATCTCTATATATTTGTTACATACATTACAGGCACGGGCGGTGTTCGTTGCAGAAATATTCATATTTGTTCAAATCGCCACCAACAGATGGAATAAAATATATATAGTTTTGTTCATATGCCAAACGTAATCAGTGCGTAAATAGTATATTGTCATCAAGACGTACGATGGTGTACATAAACAAGAGCCTGCTCGTGTTACAGACGTTTTGCTTCTGTTTACATAACACGTACAGCTCCTCAATTCAATTGGTTAATCACACACAAATGATATAAACGCTCTTTATTATTTCCATATCAGGAAAACAGTAACAAATAACGCTCTTTATGTTTACCATATCCGGATCTAAACAAAAAGCCAGGTTCTGTAACGTTTTTTGCTTTTGTTTACATAACAATGGAAAAACATTTGGCAATAACATACTGTTTATGCCATATTTCTGATTGGTTTAAGAACAAAGTCTGTCTATATTTTACTATTGTTTCTGTTTATGGCGGTTTTTGACGGAGGTGAATATTTTAACAGCATACCCACCGCCAACACCGCCCGTATCTTTAACCCTTGCATCACTGGAGCGAAAACACTGCTAATGTATTCTCTATATATATATATCTCCCATAAGGAGCCTCGCATATATAAGAGTATACATACATTGTACATTGGCCTAACAATATTTACCTTGTAAGCCAGTGCATTCTCTTATATATGCGAGGCTCTCATACGGGAGATTTGCATATTTAAGAGAATGAACTGGCACAAGATCTTTAATTCTGCACCATGCATCTCCCGTCATAAAAGGGTTAAACATTGTACCAATAATTTAAGCTATCCTGAAAGTTACATGTATAGTGATCAGGGATGAATATATATACGAACAGTGGCTGTTTTGTGGATGGGGAAGGAGGGGGTGGTAATATTTATTAGGTATTTTACTATTATCTTATGTAAATAGAGTATGAGAACTTGAAAATCTTCATAATATAAAGAAAAGTCATGAATTTGGTTCTGTGAATTGGGAATATTAGATAAGAAATTACAGAAAACCTGACTATTATTAGGCCCATGTAGTTCTCCAGAGCATTCCCTGGCATATCATTATCACTTAAAATGTATCCAATGCTGACAACTTGTATAAAATGCTGCTATCCTCTCACAATTATGTTTGGGTATTATTAATAGTTATTAGGGTCATGAAGTGAACATTAAGACTCCATATTTCAACCATTGTTTCATAAGTTTAATTGACATATTACATCTCTCCTATTTTCGTTCTATAGCGACTCCTGTCGTAGTACTATCATCAATTTAAATTTTGTAGACTCACTTCGCCCTATAGAACGGCCACTTCGCCTTATTTTTATAGTAGGGCGAAGTCATTTCGTCCTGAAAATCTGGTCTAGGTTCGTCCCTGCTGACAAGTAACATAACTAGGGCCCTGCAAACCATTTGAGATTCGGTTATCATGATCAAAACTTTGACTGGGATACTGAAAAATGAGCAAATCAAACACTACGGGATGACCATGAATCTCTAAATGTAGACGCGCAATCCTAGCACAAAACATTGGCACATCTAACAGCCCTCGAAATTAGCCACGGCAATCAGCAGTGGCATATAACTGCAGTAGTAATCATCAGTTTTTGCCACAGCATTTTATTACTGGGTCATTATGAGTGGTGAAAGAGTTGCCTATTACTAGTAATTAATATATAGTGCTATGTCATGCAGATAATGTTATGTGCTAGAATAGTAACTGATTGCGTTCTAAAAATTGTTCATTGTTTAATTGTTTACCCACATTTAGCTGTGGTCAAAGCTTCAATCTAGATGTATGTTTACATTGATCAGAATTAATTTGATCATTATTCAGGTGTATGGAGTGATATTGTTTTGAAGATGTCTTCGATGGAATCACTTTATTCTGTTCCTGCTAAATGTCCAGTGACGAGTGCTACATTGTATATGGCCATCTCCAATTTAAATTAATTCTTTATGTAATTATATTATATTGCAGACAGTAAATACTTAAAAACACTTTTATTTTAATATAATAGTGTCCACTAACTGTGTTTTAATTGTCCACAATCATGACTCCACAACGACATGGTGGGTAATTAGGTTCGAGGTTCGGTTTGATTCGAAACCAATATGACTATTCGGTTTGAAGGTTTGGTTCGACCTAAAATCTAAAGTTCGCAGGGCCCTAAACATAACCCATTAATCTTGAAGTGCATTACTAAAACCAGTAAAAGCTGCTAACGATACTTTGTATCAATTTTAGTCTTTTTTGGCTATATAGTGCCGATCAGGCATCTCTTATAGAGGTTCATGTGCCCATTATATGCCTAAAGATGGAGAAAGTTTGACATGGGGACTCAGAGTAGTCTCCCTTCATTTTCTCAACCTTTCTGACACTTTGGATAACTGCAAAGAGTGCCGGTCACCTTGATCAATAGATATATAGAAATAATTTTTGAGGATTGGCTTATATAACATACATCATTCATATCAGGATCCAACCTAAAGGGTGACTTGGGAGACATCTTCTCCATAAAACGGAGAAGTGACTTCTCTCTCATATATGCAAGTATATTTATTTATTATAATGGTGTTCTTACTCACTACAAAAGCATTATGAATGGGCTCTTGTGTTGCATAATACTTATTGTATCATACAGTAATGCCCTATATAATCGACTCCTTAGCTACAGCAGAATTATGGGTAATTTTTCAGGATTTATACGGTTAAGGAGTCCATTATTTAGGGCATTACTGTAGAATGCTGAAGTTGGGGTGTGAATTTAACTTCAGCCTTAATTGTTTCTTCTCCCTGATTACACTCCACTTCTCCCTAATAACCAAACAGAGAGAAGTAACTTTTCTCTGAATTTGAAACCTCTAAGCTGGTCCCGGATTCATATAACACAAGATATCAAATATCATAGACAAAATAGCCTTGCGCTCGTTCTTTCAGCATTTATTTATCGCTTTAGTGCAAACTGAGGTGCGTAACAAAAACCAGTGGAAGCAGCTAAAGACTTCATCAAAGTATCAATTTGAGATAATGACCCTGGCTATAGTGCGGATCAGGCATCTTTTATAGAGGTTCATGTGCCAAATCATTGTGTAATACAGGAACAATCGTCACAGAATGATTATAGGGGATTTAATCAGACCATGCAATAGCCATGTTGTCTGGGTGTATTGAAGCGGTTAATCATGAATTGAGGTCCTCCTCTCGAGTCACTGCGTGTCAGATCCATTAAATTTTCCGAGGGTGATGTACAGTAATGCCCTAAATAATCGACTCCTTAACCACAGCAGAATTATGGGTAACTTTTCAGGATTTAGTCGGAAATATGGCTCGTTGCCATTCATCGGAAAGCTCTCACTCAATAAGCCATATTTCCGACTAAATCCTGAAAAATTTCCTGATTTCTTTATTGCAAAATGTGCCTGTATGGATTCATACCATATACAGTAATGCCCTGAATAATTGACTCCTTAACCACAGCAGAATTATGGGTAATTTTTCAGTCGATTACTTAGGGCATTACTGTAGGCAATCACAACGTGAAACGATACGAAATGCCTCAACACATTGTCATAATTATTTCCTATTGTTCTGACACACTGTTCATTCATTTCCACTTCGGTAGACCTTTACTCGATTAACCCTTCCATGACTGGAGCTTCCTGAAATTTTGCAAAAACCCTGGTAGCACATTGTGTCATGTTATATCATTTCTGGTGCCATGATCATATATTCAGAAATAATCTATTCCATATATGTGACCCGCAATATCAAATCCAGTCGGAAGTCGGGATTTTTTTTACCCGGTGCCAATGCATTCTCTTATATATGCGAGTCGACCATAGGTCGCCTCGCATATATAAGAGAATGCATTGGCCTAACAATTTTTTACAATTTTAATAATTTGTTCTTGTATTCTTTAACAATTTTATAATATCACCCATACAGAGCCCCAGACAAACATGAGCAGATGACACTCTTCTATGTGCTTCTATATATGTGTGGGGCTCCCTGCAGGGAATGGATGTTTTTTTATTTTATGTCCTTTAAATTGTAAGAAACATTTATTTAAAAAACATGATAAAAAATTGTTAAGCCAATGCATTCTCTTATATATGCGAGGCGACCTATGGTCGACTCGCATATATAAGAGAATGCATTGGCACAGGGTAAAAAAATCCCGACTTCTGACTGGATTTGATATGGCAGGTCACATATATTCAGAATTAATCTATTCCATATATGGCCTTATGGATGATTCAAATGGATGACCAAAATATTAAACAAGAGGTGGCATCAGAGATGCTGTGTCTCGTTTTCGGTGGCTTACCGCCGGTGGCTACCGCCAATTGGTGTGCATCAGTATCGGTAGACTAATTACATGTAATAGGTAAAATCGGTTAATATTTGTTCAAGTTATCGCGCTAACGGCCTCAAAATCGCGAAGAATTCACAAACTAAGGGCCATAACTCTATCAAATTTTATCGGGCCAGGCTGGTTTTCGAACTCGTTCAGGATATTATTGGAAGACACCTATATACCAAATTTTAGTTCAATCGGATGACGTTTGTTGAAGTTATCGCGCTAACAAGCTAAAAAATCACGAAAAATGACTAATTAAGGGCCATAACTCTATCAAATTTTATCGGGCCAGGCTGGTTTTCTAACTCGTCCGACGTATACTTGGGAGACACCTATATATCAAAATTTCAATCAAATAGGATGATGTTTGTTAAATTATCGCGCTAACGAGCTGAAAATTTGTGAAAAATGACTAATTAAGGGCCATAACTCTATCAAATTTTATCGGACCAGGCCGGTTTTCGAACTCGTCCGAGATATTCTTGGGAGACACCTATATCCCAAATTTCAATCGAATCAGATAACGTTTGTTGAAGTTGTTGCGCTAACGAGCCTAAAATCAGTGAAAAATGGCAAAGGGCCATAACTCTGTAATAAATGTGCGGACGAACCCGATTTTTTGTCTGCAGCTTACGTGGATGGATATGTACTCACACACCAAAAATTTTATCCGTCAATAAACGGTTGAGTTATAAGCAAAACACGCCGCCCGCCCGCCGTCCCTCATCAAACTACATGTATAAGTCGAGTTTTGGAAAAAAACTCGACTAAAAAACACATATACATGTATTTCCATCTGCCCAACTACTTTTTTACTCTATATGTTACCAGAAACATCACCTTTTTTAGGGAATATATACCGGTATGTTATCCACTTTTTCCAGTCAGAGGTGTTGGCATAATAAAAGTTGAATAGATACAATTTTGGTAATCAGACAGAATCATAGAAGAGTACATAACAACTGTTATAGAGTTTGGGTACCTGATGCACCATACTAGTAGAAAACTCCCAACCCATGCAAGGAGTGCAATTTGCAAATGGAATTTCTCGGACTTGGACATTTGATTCTGATTCAAGAGCGGTGCAGTTGGAAATTCCAAGGTGGACACCGCCCAACATAGGCCATCTAGCCACGTCCCTGCCCAGAGATACATTTATGACAGATAGACATGCTGAAGTTATTTGAACATGGCATGAAGCTCATGATAACAGGCTGCACCAAGCCTGAGTTTAGTGTGCCTGCATGTCATTTGCATAATGAGGTCTCCAAAGGGTGAATTTAGTTGCGCTATCCCACACGGAGAGCTAGCATCACCAAACTCACCCTCTGGGGACCTCATTTTGCATAACCTCATCTGCTTTGGGATAAGGAGTCGATTATTTAGAGCATTACTGTAGTAAGAGGGAATATACAACTTGAAGGCTTGGATTATTGAACTGTGATTGATTGGAATTGTGTCGTGGTGGACTTATACGGCTACTACTCGGTGACACGAGACAATGACAGGATTATCACCACCCCGATACAATAAAAAAAGTCAATATTCAGTCGCTCCTGCAATATCACCGTTTCATCTGTAAGGCATGAAAGGTGTTGATTGATATGTAGGTCAATTAATGGCAACGGAAAGCATGCATAAGCCTCTGACGCTCAGCTTAGAGAGTGGAAATTTTAAATACTATTCTGGTAAATATATGAATGGATAGAATTTTTGTTTATAAGTCCATGCATGCACCAACCAATTAACTCTGGAAATAGTGTGTCGTCTGACCTTTGCAGAATGAGGTCCCCATGCAGAGGGTGAATTTTGTGATGCTACCCCACACAGTGGGCTAGCACCACCAAATTCACCCTCTGAGAACCTCATTCTGCTTAGACCTCATCTTCTGGGAAGTATCTATAGTCTGAAATTAACATTGTTTTTAGTTACATTTTCCTTTCTGTTCAGTTTCTATATCCCCTAATTTGCAGAAGATAAAATGCATAATCGAGGTGACTAATAGATGAACATCACAAACTTCAACTGGGGAACTCCAATCAGATCCTAGTTCTTCCATAGCTGAGGCCTATTAACCCTTTACCCAACAGAAGGGCCCTGTGCCAATGCATTCTCTTATATATGCGAGTCGACCATAGGTCGCCTCGCATATATAAGAGAATGCATTGGCTTAACACATTAAAAATTATAAAATTGTTAAAGAATGTAAGAAAAAATGGTAAAAAGTGTTTAAAAAAGAGTATTTTTAGGCCAATGCATTCTCTTATATATGCGAGGCGACCTATGGTCGACTCGCATATATAAGAGAATGCATTGGCACAGGGCATAACTGTAACTATCACAATGTGGTCAAGGAGCCGGTTCCAATGATATCCATATTTGTATGGTTCTATTGAGACAGACCGAAGATATTTTAGGCTGTTGAAGCTTTATTTGGCCGGTTTTGGCCGGTTTGTTGGGTAAAGGGTTAAACAAGAATGAGGTTCCCAGAGGGTGAATTTGGTGATGCTAGACCTCATTCTGCAAATGTTAGACACACTATATCCATGCTTGGTAACAACAATATTGGTGCCAAAGATCCATCAATGAAGCAACTTTGTCACATAATTAGACCCTAAATCTGGCCTCATATTTTTAGTAAGATACATCAGCATGTGCAGTGACGGAAGAGCTTAGCACAAGGATATCGATATTAATGCTGGAAATTAATTATTATGTTAATTTGAATATAATTATGAATTTATGATATTCAATTAGTTTTGGGTTATTTAGTGTTGACTGAGATAAACATGGGTGAGAAGGGTGGTTGAACAATTATTGTCAACATGAAAAAAAACTTTTAACATGGAACTATATATTACTTGTAGGTGTCTTTACTTCCTCTTTGGTTGTGAGGAAATATTATTTTGTTTAACCATTGTCGTTTTGAGATCATTTTTCATTGCTAAAATGTGATTATGTGATAAAATTGATCTCAAATTCATTGAAATTCTATCGAAATTTATTAATCTCGTCCACTAAATTCGATTCGAGCCTTGCTAAAGCTTGGCTCGAATCAAATTTAGTGCACTCGGTTAATAAATTTTGTATAGAAATGCGTCTCATTAGAGATCCTCTATCTGTTTCCATCCTCCAATGTTGGTCTATCATACCGTTCCATAATTCAAATTCAAAGCCAGCAATTAATACTGGCATTGCACACATTGGGATTCACAAATTACGAAGTCCAACAATAAACTCTGGTACGAATAAATGGGCAAAAACAATGCACAGTTGCTTAATTGTGGCTCAATTGTTGTTAACTGGTCTGGCACATTCTAAATTCAACAATTATAGTTAAACAACAGTAATGCCCTAAGTAATCGACTCCTTAACCACAGCAGAATTATGGGTAACTTTTTCAGGATTAGTCAGAAATATGGCTTGTTGCCATTCATCGGAAAGCTCTCCCAGTGTATTAGTGGCCCTTCAAGTCAATTTAAATAATTATTAGTCATCTAGGTTAAACAACACCTACTGCATGACTCTCCAGATAAAGTTACATCTAACTTTTAAGTTGATAATAACAGGGTTTCCGCTATAGCGGCAGGGGATCCCTTTTTGGGACCCATTCCCCCAGCCAATTTTTCCCCTTCTATCATACAACAGGACATATTCCATATGTAAACAGGTATAAAGATGTTTACTTCTCAATTTCGTTGGGACAGTACTAAGAAATTTAAATAGATGACAACTTTATTTGATTTCTAGCGAGAATACACACTCGGACCGATCTAACACGAACTGAGGAAGTGATCAAACCCGACATCGCTAGAACACATGCTTTGGAGTCCGCTGGTTACGTTGCTGTGGTTAGGTTACGAAAAATGACCGTTATATTCCGGTACGTTTATGCATCCAAACTGTCTGCCGAGTCTTGAATAGTGGTCGTTTAACTTCAACGGGCGTGTTTCTGTATACAGCAATTAATTTTTATCTAATAAATTTTCTATGTTTTAACCCTTTACCCAACAAACCGGCCAAAACCGGCCAAATAAAGCTTCAACAGCCTAAAATATCTTCGGTCTGTCTCAATAGAACCATACAAATATGGATATCATTGGAACCGGCTCCTTGACCACATTGTGATGGTTACAGTTATGCCCTGTGCCAATGCATTCTCTTATATATGCGAGTCGACCATAGGTCGCCTCGCACATATAAGAGAATGCATTGGCCTAAAAAAAATCTTTTTTTAACACTTTTTACCATTTTTTCTTACATTCTTTAACAATTTTATAATTTTTAATGTGTTAAGCCAATGCATTCTCTTATATATGCGAGGCGACCTATGGTCGACTCGCATATATAAGAGAATGCATTGGCACAGGGCCCTTCTGTTGGGTAAAGGGTTAAAGTTATTGCTGTTGATAGCATAGTAACTTAGGTGGATGCAAAACGATCAGCAAATCTACTCTCTGTTTCTTCTATTGGCCGATACAACAAAAGTAGGTCCACTAGTGTTTCCACGACATTGAAAACATTGACTGCATTTTCCCCGCGGCGGACACAGGACCCGTTCCCCAAAACCTGGCGGAAAGCCTGATAATAAACACTCTTTACTACTCATTATTAATGCCTCTTTACGTCATTTGAGGTCAACAGCACATATCCCGTGACATATTCCCCGCATCATTTTACTTTTAAATTAGATAGTGTCATAATGCAAGGCCACTCATTTAAGGTAATGCAGGTAATACCATGATGTGAAATTTGAGATATACCCGACCAGAAGAGTGAACCAAATGTCTCATTTAAAGATAGCAACGGTTGCTAAGCAAATACCACAAATGATCGATTGACACCATTGCACTAACCATTCAGTGGTATTTTTACCTTAAAAACTCATGTTTTGTGTGAAATATAGCCTATGCTACTAGTATGCGCATGCGTATATATTCCTACCCAATACTAGTGGGTAACCATTCAATATACATGCCCTGGCCACCGCTGACGTGTATATATATACTTATATATAAATTTGCTATCGACTCTTGTCGTCGCTGCACCAAAATATCGGTGTTACGGGATACATTGTATACCAATGTTTGTTTGCACTGAAATATTGGTGTTACGGGTTCAAATGGTTAAGTCATCTGAAATCAAAGGCGCCTACCCCATGACAATCCTCTGGTCAGGTGACCCACCTGTACCAATTTTTTTAAATCCTACATATGTTCTAGGCTGATAAGGAACGCTCTTTATGGCTCATATTTGTCCTTTTAACTTGTCTGAGGTCAACAGCATCTATCTCATGGCATGCTACGTGTCAATTTATCCCAGTGTTTCAATTTTCACCAATCAGATTGCAACCATATTAAGTATATAATTAATTATTTAGTTAGATTAATAATTAGTGCCCTTTTAAAACATCTGAAGTCAATGGGATACCGGGGATATATCTAATAAGATTACCCATGTGTACAAATTTTCAACTCCGATGATCCAACTGTTGCGTCATTTCTATCCAAATCCATCAAATTTTACTTGAATCAAAACAGCGTTTCTACAGGGAATGAAGTCTTTTTACGAGAATCAAAATGAGAATCATTATTCTGATTCTCGTCAGATTTTAAGGCCTGCCAAAATATATATAAAATAATTAGTTGTGCATCTTTAAGACCTCTGAGGTGAGCCCTGCTTTAAGCCTTGTTTGGGAACTATCAACAGACATGGTGGCTATGAATCGGTGTATATATGGAGGTTATCACCACACATGATAGGGGTATAGCTACTGTTTCCAAAAACAGGCATGCTACTGGTAGCAGACTTTCATTTTTGAGGTGCGCGATCGCTCTTGCGCACCATCGCGCGCCTGAAATTGAATACCAGCGAGCGATCGATTGCGCACCTAGGCCAAATACAGCGAGCGAAGTTGGCCGAACCTGATAACGATATTTTCAGTGTCTACCCAGACGAGATTGGTTAATAATGTGTCCCATTTTCCGTTTTATTACCGCGTTGCGATAATGCCTGTGTGATGTGTCACGAGATCAAAGGTGCCGCGACCTAGTTACCAATTCCACAACTTTCCATTAACAGTGCGGTGTCAATCAACCCGCCCGACGTTTGATCACCGACACCAGTAAATTATTTGAGGTCACACGGTGTCGAATGCACAATCTGTCTGAATGATTCGAAGCTAAAAATACATTTGAATGATTTCTATGTATGGCTTATGACGTCACATAAATTCCTGGAAAATCAAAGCGAGACCACGTGGCCGGGAGAAGTTGATATTATTCTGTCAGCATGGAATCGGAGTATTAAATTGATTCTTTATTAATAATTATGAATTACAATTAGTATAGGAGCATGTACAATATAAAACATAGTGTGTAACATTCACTTGTGCTTTTGGATAGTGGATTAAGCAGTGTTAAACCATCAAAGAGATTCACTGGACATCGATCGTGAGTTAACTAATTCAATTTACGCTGCATTTATGAATGTATTTAGGATTTCCGGCAATCCGCTGTTTATTTTATCTTGATAGAAACTGCGCGCCTGGGCCCAAACCAGCGAGCGAGACTATGCGCGCCTTCATTTTCTAAAAATGAAAGTCTGCTGGTAGGTTGGAATGTACATGTACTGACAACCTACAGACAATGGGATGTAGTCATCACAATACAAGTACCGGTGTGATGGTGGTATTATGGGTAAAATTCTCATAAAACATTAGGGACATCAATTAATTCATACCAATTACTAATATAGCCAAAAATATGAAAATGCGGTAGCCAAAAATATGAAAATGCGGTATGTGAATAACAAAATCACATACTTTAGCATAAACCAAGTTGATCTTCTATCCAACCTTAAGGTATATTTCCACTGTGTTGTTCAAGTAATACTTTTCCCACAACATAAGTTGGCATTTTATGTCACTTCGGTCGAGGTAGTTCAATATTTCTGCAGCTGGATAAAAAGGAACAAAATTAAATAATTAAAAAACAATTCCCTACTTACCTACCCTAATTTGTTCACACCCTTAGCGGAATTTTTTTTTTGGCCTAGTCAACAGCTAGAAAAAAAGCTCCGCAATGTCGCGGATCGTTTGCAACGAGTGTGTTTTTGATAATGAGAGAATTGGGAATACGTAGTGACAAGTAGGCCTACATGTATTATTTATAGTTCGATCGTTGGTTCGTCCTGAAGTGAATACACGAATCCATACCGGTACCGATATTGAACTATTGAGAGCATGTCACTTTAACAAACATCTCTAATGACATAATTACGCCACAAGGTGGTGTAAGTTGTTTACAGATTTTGATATTCTGTGGTCGACTGGGCAAAGGCTTTGTGGGAGAATTTTTTTTTGTACCTTACTCAATCGTACCGATAGAATCACGTAGATGCTGAAATTGTAAAGTTAACGCCACTGGTGTATAATATGTTCTTGAAAATATGACTCAATCGTACCAATAGAGTCAATAATATGTTCTTGAATATATAAATAATCTGATAGCCTGAATTTAATGTATAACCCATTGGGAGCCCCTGGTGTGTGAAGTGAATTATGGGTAATTTTAATTGGGAGTACGGATGCCTGTTCTGTTGGAGTAACCGCGGTCTTTTATTTTCTGTTCATCAAGTCAAAATTGTATCGTATACACAATATGTTTGTACCGATGGATGTATCGTGATTCGTGACTCGACTCGTTTTCGTGGTCATATAGGCCCTATATAACCTATGATCACGAAAATGAGCAGTCGCGATATCTGATAGAATTCCAGGAATCGTACATTCACTTTCAATAGTATAGATTCTCTTATTATATATAAATCTGCCGCGGAATTCCCAAAAATTGTACTTTCATTTTCAATAGGATTTTCTGAATTTCCACTTTCACTTTTCACTTTTACCCACGCAAAGCGACCTTAGTTGACACAGATATATGGCACACTGGCTGAGTCCATGACAAATACATGTAGTTTATATGTAGCATTGCTTCTTTCATTTAATTAAAGCTCACCTCGTTAAAACGCATGTCAATCGTATTTGTTTACAAATTGCAGTGGGTGCGACGATTTGCAGTAGGTCCCTATTTGCGGAGGTCACTTTGCGGAAGTCCCCGAATAAATTTGCGGATGTCCCCTAAAATGGGAGATATACCGGTATGTAGATTTTAATGAGGGAACGGGTGCGTATATGTCAATTGATACGTATTTTAAACAAATAACGACACGATCATCATATGTAATAGAGGTCTAGCTGTTCTATCAATTATATACCGTATCATATGCGCCGAGTTCACTTGGTGCAAATCAAACGGCGATAAATATTCTCATGTGCCAGAAGGACTCCTTAAAGTTGTGATTAAGATGAATATTTATTAGATGTTATTTAACAAGTCAATCAAATAATATTATTCATTAGTTAGCGCCTATATTAGCGCTAACTAATGAATAATATTTTATATTATAATTATATTATAATTTATATTTATGGCTAATAATATGATCTTGGTGGCGTTACCATTTCTGACTATGGATTTCTTGTACTTCATAGGTGAGTTATTAAGATTGAATACATAATCACTTCTAAGTTCTCACGCCATATAATCTGATTCCAAAAATCCCAGCACCAGTCCGATCACGTGTCAAGATTTCAGAATCCAAGGAAAAAAAATCTGGTCTGCTGTAACAGAGACCACAATTGGACTGTCACACACAATGCATTCTGAGGTTGATGCAATGTTCACATATAATTATACGGCGGCCTGGAACCGCCACCTCCTCTTCAGTTAGTATCCTGATATATCAGGTTACGTATCCTGATATATCGGGTTATTATCCTGATATATCAGGTTACGTATCCTGATATATCAGGTTATTATCCTGATATATCAGGTTATTATCCTGATATATCAGGTTAATATCCTGATATATCAGGTTACTATCCTGATATATCAGGTTATTATCCTGATATATCAGGTTACGTATCCTGACATATCAGGTTATTATCCTGACATATCAGGTTATTATCCTGATATATCATGTTACGTATCCTGATATATCAGGTTACGTGTCCTGATATATCAGGTTATTATAATGATATCAGGTTACGTATCCTGATATATCAGGTTATGTATCCTGGTATATCAGGTTGTCTCGACCAATCCAGAATGTCGTCTCATCGGCGGAGGCTTGTGGTTGGTTCCATGTGAAGTTTGGTGACGATGAGGATGAGTGATGTGGCATGTAGGCGATTAACCACACACCCCTCCCCAAACTTCATATGGATCTTCAGAGTGACCTCTAGATGGGAGCCATCTATTTTCCCCGAAATTCGTTAGAAAACATGGCCGCCATCAGCCATCTTGGATTTCAAATGTGGATCCATTGGCACACCAAGCAGCCCACATTTATCGGAAAAAATATTTTAAAACTTTATACAGGCGTGTTTGGATCACCTCTGGGGATATCAGATGTTTCCGAATTTCATTGAAAGCATTTCGGCCATTTTGGATTTTAAACTTTGTATGACTAAATGCGTTGGCACACAATACAGACCACATCCTTTATATAGTCCTTACTGAACTTCATATGGATATTCTGGGAGATGGGAGCCAACAAAAATGTCATTGAAAAACATGGCCGCTAGCGGCCATCTTGGATGGGAGGTATCCAATTATTAGGAAATTCATGAAAAGAAAACATGGCCGCCAGCAGGATTTCAATCGCACACCATGCATCCCTCATTTATTGGTGAAATGTTTGAAATGAAAATAATTTCATCTACAGAATACAAGCCCATTGTGTACATTACTGTAACTTTTTGACTTTCCTTCTTCTATAGGAGTCCTTTATCATTCTATTGACTGCTCGATCAGCATGAACTTAGCACCTCCCAAAGTTGAGCTACAGTGTCATTGACACTTTCATTTGAACATTATCTAATCATTTCCGAAGGGAACTACTCGTCAATGAGTATTTAGTATAGAAATGGTTAATAATAGACTGGTCATCGCTCAGTGGATGGTTTGGTTCTTGCTAACACTTCGATGACTGGGGCTCCTTGAAATTTTGCAAAAACCCTGTGCCAATGAACTCTTTTATATATGCGAGTCTCTTACTGGGAGCCTCGCATATACGAGAGAATACATTGGCCTAACAATATTGACCAAGAATTCAACCATCCACAAGCCTCCGCCAATGAGACGACACTCTGGATTGGTCGAGAACAACCTGATATATCGGGATAATAACCTGATATATCACGATACGTAACCTGATATATCAGGATAATAACCTGATATATCAGGATACGTAACCTGATATATTAGGATAATAACCTGGTATATCAGGATACGTAACCTGATATATCAGGATACTAACTGAAGAGGAGGTGGCGGTTCCAGGCCGCCGTATAATTACGCTCAAGCCGATGTCCACGTCTTCTTCACCAAATTCTTCACCAACATTCACTATAACTTGAGTAGTCTAGCCAACGCCAGACTCGTCTGTGGACTCGTCATTCCCAATTTAGCTGTGTAATTTAGATTTATGCCTTGTTCAGTCCAAAAATCATCCAGTAAAATAAGTCGGTATATAGCCGAGGGGTAAATTTCGTACTCCCAAATGATACGTTGGCTCAACGTTACAACGGTTGACATAACGTTGGTTTGCCAACGGTTGTCAAAAAATACGTTGCCCAACGTATCAAGTTACTGCCAACCGTTGGAAAGCCAGCGTTAAGCCAACGCTTACGGACCGGGGATCACAACCTGGTCAGGGTATATTCTGACAAAAATCAGAGCTCGGTCCGATACTAAGTTTGTCAGGCAGAAAAGTCTGTATATCCGATTGCAAAATGCCGACTTCCCCATTACAATATATTTGTCCAGGTATGTTGTCGTGGGTGCAGTATACCGTAGGCTGTCCGACCGGGCGCGGACATTAATGGCTGACCCGTGTACACGCCACGGTGCTACTGGAGTCACAACAGGGTTATAAAGTTACCCGGCCGTGTTAGCATGCACATGGACCAGTGCGTCTATAACCAGAACTGGTTCCTACACTGAAATATATAGATACAGATACATTTGTGTTTTGGTCTTTCGCGCGTGACTACTAATTCTACCATACATGTATATGGTTCCATGGATCGATGTCCCTACTTGTGTGTATACTTTTAAGTTGTGTCCTCTTGTTATGGAATTGGTGTTCTTTGTCCAAATATTTGGTATTTCCGGGTCATAATTATTAAAGGTACTCAAAATACGCTTTAAATAGTTATCAGAATCGATTTATTGCAACAAATAATGCTAACCACTGTCAACTATCATGAACTATGGTATCAAATTTCCCAAAACTTGTTATTTATCAACATTTTGTTCAACAAAATATGGCCGTATTATCACTTAAGTCACGAACGAAATTTGGCCGTATTACCACTTGATTTTAGAGTTACCCATCTTCATCCCATTTTGTCCGAGACCATCCGTTTGACCACGTGTTTCTGGGTCACATTCAATTGCACATCTCGAGAAAAAACAAACTTCAAAAATCGATATCTGACCACTCTGAGCTTTGATGGGTGGGTTCCTCGACTCGAATGAAATATTGTTTACACCCGAAGCCAACGAAATAGTAATTTAGGAGCGTTAATACGGATTGAGTAACTTTAAACATTGTATAGCATTCAATCATTTTTCGTAGACTGTGTCTTCGGTACTGCAATGTGCAATGTCCGGATCTTCAAATGTGTAACTAAGTCAATCTTCATGACGATCCATCCTTCAATGATGGAACCAGTTTTTTTCTTCATGCTCTCCGTTGTACTTTTTCTAGTTGCGTTATGTGTTTTATAAAATATGGTTTCCAAGCCGATCGTGGTCGAACGGACTCGAACCAGTCCTTTATATAATTGTGTTAACATATCCTCGTTGAGATGTGTGAAGGATCTCCTTGTCGTGTCCATGATGTATACTATCTCGACTGATATGACCTATAGGTATCTGAGATTTATAACCAGGAAACTTAAAATTGTAACAGTAATACTTAAATATAACCAGTTCATTTATATAGTCATAGGGCATAATTAAGACACCAATGTCAATAGATGATAAACCGTGCACATCAGGATGATCATACTAACTGGATCTATACTGACTCCCCACTGTACACTAACTTGCTCATGACTGATGAGATATAATAATTCTTTGTCCAAGGGGAAGAGTAGCTGCTAACCATGCGAAATTCAAATCACAAGACATGCAGTTCTGCACACATTTCATATTGTATCCATGAGTCTGAATTACACACAGCCCTATATTGCAGAGACTGCCAGAGAGCCATTCCGATGCCCTCAATATATACAGCCAGCATGTTAATTATTTATAAAACCAGAACCGGATGTTGCCTAATTTGCTATATGCATCTACGTCTATATATGAATGTTGAAGAGCTGGTTGACATACTGTCAAGGCTATTCTAATAATCTTACAGTTAGGTGAGTGTATGTCTCTTAAAGTGATGTGAAACACTCCGATGGGGTGTTTCGAACGGATCAAGTTAAAAAAAATCATAAATTCGATATCCAAATAGAACACAGATTCATTGTTATAAACGAATTACACAGTGATTACTATTGCATATGGCGCAGTCATTAATTGTCGTAATGTTTAAAATAAAGCATGCCAAAATAAGTTATTTTCATAAATTTTATAACAAAATACTCGGGAAAAAGTGCGCCATTGTTGTAAACGAATTTCACGCAGTGACTACGATAATTGTTAGCGCAATCATTGCCGTAGTGTTTATGTCAACTAATTCATCCCGAATAAAGTAATAGCTATTTACATTTGTGCGCACGTACAGTACGTATAGTTCAACCGTTAATTGTGTTCTCTGGAATGGTACATTCGATGTAGTTGCGGATAATCTTAGCTTAATGCTACATTCCTCCAATTGGGATAGTGTTCATAATCGTACGGGCGCCCAAATTGTTAAGGGGGCTGAGACTTTTTGCCCATTTGTTTTACATGATATACTCATGGTTGTAAAACAGATTTTGTAGAAAATACCTTGCATATATAAATATAACAAAATAGATTCAATTAGCCTTAAATATGTATAGTTCGAGCAGAAATGTGAAAAATACTGTAATTTGCACAATTTCCCCATGAAATACCATTCAATTTGCCCGAAAATTACCCGAATTTGACCGAAAATATCTCCAATTTGCCCGAAAAATGCCCATATTTGGAATTTTCAAAAATGTTTGGGGGGGGGGGGCTGCACAGCCCTCCCTGCCCCCGACCCGTATGGCTATGATCATAGTGTTTGGATACTAACTGATTGGTGTATTCAATGAAATAAGTCCACAATAAGTCTTTAACCAACAGTAGATCATCATTCAAGCAGCTAGCTATAATCAACCTTCGATGTGAGCAAAGTTTTAAATCCAAGCAACGATGAATTCGGATGAATATCAGGATCAGCGTGACAAGATCTGTTGACTCCCACTGGACAATTGCTTAATTCATTTGGGAGAAATTGGGAACATTGACAGCTGTGCAAAATTTCATATCACCAACAAGACACTTAAATGTAGAGGATCTCTGAATTACACATAACCCATGTTGTAGAGGCTGCCAGCTGGGAGAGAGACACCAAGGCGAATGACACGTTTCACAGAGACAACTGATGTACCGCATTAACAGTGTATTCGATTGTTTTAAACTGTACAATTTTCATGTTTCGCACACTATTATTATTAGAGTAATTTAATAGTAGACGACAATTTAATTACGCCCCATCTGGGTGTATTCTATGAAGGTATTTGGCCTGTGATAGAAGCTATGGGGGGTATATCGAAGAACAACACATTTCGGGTTTCACACGATGCGGGTTATTTTAGGAAACTGTAGTAGTACCAAGAGTAATGTTTATTCCCACAATATAACACAAAAGGTGACATCCAATGATTTTCTGGGGACATTTTCCAAGATTTTTAATATAACCAAGCCATCAGGTGTCATTTGCAGAAGATATAATTTAGTTTCGGTAAATATACAATACACTGTTTTATCCGCATATGCCAAATATTACGACAAAGCAAAAAAGCGAAACGACGGTAAACAGGTAACGGAAACAACTTCGATAAGAAAGGATTAATCAACAATGTCTGACGTTGCATATATGATATACATGTATGCCATATAATAATATAATAGTCAAATGGTAACATATATAATAAATATATAGTATTTGCACTATATTTTTACAGTGGAATGTAGACTAAAGGTCGTATTACGAAGTAATGGGTGTGAAATTAACCCGATTAGTAGATTTTTGGTCCGCATTTAGTGGCTTTCTGGTGCGGAGAATGAGAAACCTGCAGTGATACGCTGTGCGTAGTTGTTATAATTTGAAGGATTGTCTGTTTTAACGTAATTCTGAGGTGGTGCATTAATGAAGCCAATATATTTTATATTATTTCGGCCAATTTGGCCGGTTACTTCATGTGAGTTTTTCATCTGACGTGTGTGTCGGAATAATGATGTGGAGGATTTATGTAAATGTTAGCCCAAACTACATTTCCAAGTAACGATGGTTTTGTTGTTTATTTAGAGGAATAATACCGCGTCAGATGAATTCAGCCCAAATATGTTAACAGTTGTCGTGTAAAACATTCGGCAGTAAGTTAGCGTTATTTAGTATTTGTGGATGTCCTTTAACTTGGGGAAAATAGACTACTGCGCTTGAACGAGCATGTGAATTGTCGTTTTTAATGTATAGCAACTTTATAATCAATAACAGAGGCATTCTCTGTCAAATAAGGTCGCTCTATTTACGATACTAATTGGGGAACTTTGTAAATTAAATTACGCGTAAACTTAACCTGCTGCAAATAGAAAAGGTGTCGGAATCGGCGTACTCGCCCCAGGGCTAACTCGCTCCAATGGCGCGTGCCAACTCGGAATAAAAGGCCAACTCGGAATAAAAGATGCATACGGGGTGTTATATGGCGTTTGGTCCGTTGTTTCTCAATGAATATTATTGAAATTTGGTGTATATGTCCGGGCTGGGACATGGAATACAACAACGTTTGAATTGTTTTTAAATTTACAAATTTGTTGATTTTGTTCTTTTCGTTCTGAAACGCACTATAAAGTGTATATAATATAATAACGAACACGAGACATACATAATTTATAAACTGTTAACAAAAGATATCAAATTCAATATATGACAAAGATGACTCAGTGGAGTTTATAAAGTGAACATAAAAACATTGAGGTAAGAATCTTTTTAAGGAATGCAACTTTATTTAATGATAATAAACACATAAATTAAAATAAAAACATGAGACATACATGATTTATAAACTGTTAACAAAAGATATCAAACTCAATACATGACAAAGATGACTCAGTGAAGTTTATAAAGTGAACATAAAAATATTAAGGTAAAATCTTTTTAAGCATTACTAAACCGTTTAGCACAGTCCACTTCACTCATCCGATCATCACTAAACTTCATATTTATCTTGATATTCATCTATCAGATGAGAGCTATCAAATATTTTTTTAATTTTATAGGAAAAAATGGTCGCCAGCGGCCATATTGCATTTACGTTATATGTTATCGCGTCATGTCGATATCTAGTATTACTTAGAAATTTCACCTTTCCAGATTCATAATTGCTCCATTGACTGTAACAGATGGAATTATTCCCCTCTTCGGATAGAGTGTCACTGAAACTTTATTTTGTCAGACTGTCTGTATAGTCACTGATTATATATGGCAATAATCTGTAATAAGATGTAGCACTATTTTATTTTATATTTACATGCAGTGCTGTTTTTATACGACAATTCTAATCCCCCCTAGATCATCATGTGATCGACCATACATCGCGCGAGGACCTGGTTGAATTAAGGGTTTGTTTGTGGAAAACTTCTGTCCTCAAGCTAGATGATACTTATGACATTTAATGGCATGTTCCTAACGTGGAGGGTTAGATATGCTTGAGACACCACCACTCTTCAATTCACACCAAGTTATCAGCTGTCATATTCGGATATTAGAACCCATAGCCATGATATATGGTTTATTTTGTGTATACTAGTAATATTGTTATTTTCAGTACCTTTATATACCAATACTGTGTAAAACAATGCATATAAATTAATCCATGTATACATGTATATTGATTCAACGGATTCAGTGGTTTTGTCCATCAGTCTATCAAATTTGCGGGGAAAACATGGCCACAACCAGTACACCCTGTTAAATTCGAATTTGAATCAATTGGCGCACCCTGCAGCCAGCTTTTATTGGAGAACTTTTTCTCATGTGGATAGTTTGGGTCACCGCTAGATGTGAGCCATGTTTTGTTCTCAAGCTGTCCTTGCGAAGACATCACTGCCAGCGGTGATCTTGAATTTTACTATTATTATGGCTAAATAATTTGGTTGATCCTACAGACATCACCCCTTGTCCGATCGTCACCAGATTCCACAATGATCTTCTGGATAACCAGGGTGAGAGTAATCTAATTTTCCCGAATTTCGTTAAAAAACATTACCACAGGCAGCAATTTGGTATCTTACTGTTTGATCCTCTTTTGCGTGACTGAATTGTTTAGCAACTGTACAGTCATATCCCTCATCTGATAGTCACCACACTTTATATTGATCTTCGGGCTGACAACTAGATGGGAGCTATCGAATGCTTTGAATTTTTTTGGAAAACATTGTCGCCAGCAGTCATCTTCTATTTTGGTTTTTATATACATGTATATCTCTTCATTCGGATAGCCAGTATTAAGTAGGTACTTCAACTTTCCGCATTCCTGTCATCATTTGAAATATAAAAATTTACCTGATACCATGCACCCTTCAAAATTTGTTTCGTCGTATCTATTTTAATGACCCGTATGGTAATATTGATACAGATATATTTGTCAAACATTTCTTTGTACAATATACAGGTATTTAGTTTGTAACTAAATCTAGAAATATATAATAGTAGCTGGTGGACCCTACTTCGTCCGGGATGTTCCCCTCTGATTTTCGGAGAATTGCGCGATTTAACCTTGAATTGACCATTTTAAAGGTGAACGTCATGTCGGGTCACGATTTGATCCGTCCAAAACACCCCCCGGACAAAAGTCACGACAAAAGTACCCGTCGAAATCCGCCCGGCTTTACCCGATTTGAGCTTGAATTGACAATTTTGAATGTCAAGATCAGGTCAGGGTCATAATTTGACCCACCCGAAACACTCCTGGGACAAAAGTAACAGTAGGTATTATATTTCGTTGAAATACTTCCGTTTTACCAGATTTGACCTTGAATTGATCTTTTTGAATGTCAAAGTCAGGTCGGGATCAAGATTTGACCCGTCCAAATAGTCCAGAAACATGCCTACATCAGCACGTTCGAGAACATGGTCCCACGTGAAATTGGACCCGTCCATATTGCTCCCGGGATCGAAGTAGTCCTACACACAAATTTTTAGTCGGATCGGTCAAGGTCCAGAAACATGCATATGAGCGAGGTCAAGTTGACACGTTTAATACCAAATCCGAGTCGGATCAGTCGATCAGTGTTAGAGTCTATAACACATACACACATGCATTCATGCATACACACATACATACAGACAGGTGTTCCAAAATGTATAATCGATAGCTACAACAATTCTATGGTAGATAGTTCACGGCCGACCTGATGCATGCATCTTAGTTTTCTTGTAATTTATTACGCCACCTGTGGTGTTTCTAGCTTTTGAGATTTTGATATCGCGTGGTGGACAGGGCGAATGTATTCTTGGAGATTGTTTGTACCTTACTCAATCGTACCGATAGAATCACGTAGATGCCGAAATTGTAAAGTTAACGCCAGCGGTGTATAATACGTTTATGAAAATATGATAAATCGTATCGATAGAGTCAGGACAGGCTCAAATTGTAAACTTAAAGTCACCGGTGTAATAATATGTTGTTGAAAATATAAATAATCTGATAGCCTGAAAATATTGTATAACCCATTGGGAGCCCCTGATGTATTTTTGTTTGTACCTTACTCAATCGTACCGATAGAATCACGTAGATGCTTAAATTGTAAAGTTAACGCCACCGGTGTACATGTATAATACGTTTTTGAAAATGTGTTAAATCGTATCGATAGAGTCAGGACAGGCTGAAATTGTAAACTTAAAGTCACTTGTTGAAAATATAAATAATCTGATAGACTGAAAATAATGTGTAACCCATTGCGAACCCCTGGTTTAGTGAAGTGCATTGTGGGAAGTTTAATTGTGATTCACCTCCATCTTTATTTTCTGGAATTATCACCAAGATTTCTCCGCTCTATTCTCTTAAAATGTACCCTGATCGGTCATATTCTTTTGATAATTCTATCTAAATACATCTTAGCTACTATTCGGATCTGCGTCCCGGTCGAAGAAGGTTTAGTTTGACCAAAACGGCTATTGACAAAAGTTTGTTTACAAAAATTGAGCATACTCAATGACCCGTAGGCCGTACACGCTGTAAATTTTTTATCGAAAACAAATTCAATTTCTTCCATCTAAAACATAATTACGCGCTGAACTCTGTCATTTTAAGAATATAGTAGTATTATACACATACACACCAAGTTTCAGCTCAAAATTTTGAAAAATGACAGTTTTATAGACATAAATCTATTTTAATGGCAAATCCCATGCTAAATTTTATCATCGAAAAAAAAAATAAAAAATTCTTCGATCAAGGAAATAATTACGTGCTGTATCCTGTCATATTTGACCGGTTCTACCTGATAATTGTGTGACAGTACAGTCGCGTTACATTATACGTCAACATTGGTCATTATCACTCGACAAATTTATTTCGGTCTATCGAAGTATCGTATCAACCCCTATTTCACCCGCGTAGCCTGACTAAGTGTCTTTATCGCTCCACTAATTTGTATCGTTTCATCGGTATGAATTCCATATCCAATTATCCACATATAACCAACCCAACCTCTAATCCCGGTCCAATTTATTTATTTCTTTCATCGGTATATAGTCATGTTACGTAATATTTTATCTCGTGATACTTGTACTTATATGTCTATGGTATTACTATAGTATACCGTATATGTATATCAATTGCTATTCCTTTCTATATAATCCTGGTGCCAACTATAGAGATAATTTCAGACCCCCCCCCCCCCCAATTTTATATAATTGCTGCTTTAGTACAGTCACGATGCATTACATGGCAACATCGATCCACTAATTTATGTCAGTTCATCAACTTCATCGGTACAAACCCCTTTTTTCTCCGAGTCCATATAACCAACCCAACATCTTATAGAACTCCATAAATGCCTATTCTGGCACTATATAGAGATGACTAAGATTCTGACACCCCCCTATTTTATAGCCTTGTTGCAACAGTAGAGTTGATATGCATAGTGTCAACATTGGTCGTTATTGCTCTACAAATTTATATCGGTTCAACCCTTAGTTCCCTGTATCGCCCACCCCTCCCTCAATTTATTTTTTCATTTGTATTATAGTCTCGTCACATACACATTTTATCTTTTGTAACTTTTGCTTCAAAGCGTCGAGATCCGCTGCAGACAATACAAAACTGACAACATTTTGAAATGTAAGCAGGCTTCAAACTCATCTTATCCAAGAAAAACTCTGGTTACATAAAAAAATTGTGTATACGGTGTACGCGCATTTGTTGCGTTAAAAACCAAAGGTCCCAAGTCAAGGTCCAAATCCCCAACACACTGATGTGAGGTTTAACTCCATCTACATACAGTAATGTCCAAAGTAATTCATCACTTAACCACAGCAAAACTGTGTGTATTTTTTCATGATTCTAAATCCTGAAAAATTACCCATAATTATGCTGTGGTTAAAGGGTCAATTACTTTGGGCATTACTGTAACCAATATAAGGATTTGAGGTTTAATGATAACTCAATCATCATACAGTAATGTTCAAAGCAATTGACCACTTAACCACAGCAGAATAATGGGTAATTTGAGGATTGTAAATGCTGAAAAAATACATAATTCTGCTGTGGTTAAGTGGTCAATTACTTTGGGCATTACTGTAACCAATATAAGGATTTGAGGTTTAATGATAACTCAATCCTCATACAGTAATGTCCAAAGTAATTGACCACAGCAAAATTATTGGTAAATTTTCAGGATTTCAAATCCTGAAAAATTACCAATAATTCTGATGTGGTTAAGTGGTCAATTACTTTGGGTATTACTGTAACCAATACAAGGATGTGAGGTTTAATGAGAACTCCATCCATATAACTAATAATTATGTGTGAAAATCAAAACAAAATAAATTCCACGATGGCGTCCAATATGGACTGCCTAATTCTGCTCCAAAACATGTATATTCAATATATGGATGTTTATTGGGGGAAACCGATTAATTCAATGATATTTTCATTAACTGTGATCCAAAACCCGACTTACGGGAGCGTGCGACTGTATCTTAAGCATATGTGCCTATTTAATGAGCCAACAATTGGAATCCCAACAGAGAAGATTGGCGTGGGTCCCTTGCGCGATCTGTCCATCGAAAACTATTTAGACATCTCAAGACACGTAAGACCCAATAAGTTAATATACAGAATAGATACATCTATTGCCTGAGTGACTAATATTTATATTTGTTACAATGAGGTCAAATAGTTGCGAAGCCAGCACCACAATTCTTTCCCTCCATAGTAAATCTTAAAACAACTTCTAAAGAATTAATAATTCACCTTATATTTGGTATGAAGCGTCCTTGGTTAACTGGAGTTCAGATTTGTTAACATCACGTCACCAAGGTAATTACTTGCGAAGCCACAGCCACAACTATTTCCCTCCATAGTAATTATCAAAACAACTTCTTAAGAACAATTGACCAGGTCAGTCGCGCAATTATTGGAAGAGCCACGGTCAATAATTTTTTTTAAACCAAATGTTACATTTAAATTATTGCTTTATTTAACCAAAACAAAAATGAGAAAATTTAACTTTTACTACTTGCTAAATTTTATCTTTTAATTATTTCATTTAAATTTTAGTATTTACAGTATACTATGTCCAAGGCTTTATAATCTGTTGAGTGACCCCACAGTCGTTTACTTTGTTAGTAATAATTTGAAGGAAAATAATTACTTGTTTAAACGCAATTGTTATCAAAATATTTTATGTATTTTTTATAATTTCTATTTATATGTAATACCATAATCTTGGTGGCGTTACCATTTCTGACTATGGTTTTCTTGTATGGTACTGTGACAGAGGTGTTTGTCGATAAGACACCACCGGGAGTGATTGCCGGAATCCCTCTATCAGTATACCCATCAATGTCGATTATTTATAAAACAGGAACCGGATTGGCTCTCTCTATCTATGCATCTATATCTAAGAATGACACTGTTGGATAGCGCTGACATGTCACTGCTTTTATGGCGTGGGACGAGCGGATAATCGAGTCCGAGCATCCTGACAAACAATGGATTATCGAGCCGCTACAATCAACCTTCAATATGTGCATAGTTTTATTGGCTGCTCATTGTCACCCCTCGCGGTATGCATACACTACATCGTCTTCAACAAAAGCTCACGTACACAATAGAAAACAAATAATTATGCACTTGGTGATCATGATATCATTTTGTATTGTAGTGGTTACAAAAGCTGAACACGTACTGCATATATATTATAATGCAGCAGGCACTGTGGGTGGGAGACGTGGCTACAGCATCATGCTCTCCGTATGGGGGGGGGGGTGAGATTCGGCGAATCTCAAAAAGAGCGGGGTAGTAGTGTAGCGGTCGCGTTGTATATATGTAGAAGGCTGATGACTTCTCTACACGAGAGGTCTATATATCTTGGTCACATTCGTTAGACGCTTTGTGTGATTCCAGATAGCACGGGAACGTTGTTTTAACGTTGAGAAAATCACGTTGAATCAACGTGGTTGGTTTTAGTCGGTTTGACGTTGTCACGACGTCCAATTATAGACGTCTATTTCCGTCTATATTTCAACGTTGAAACAACGTCGATTTTCGACGTTGTTTCAACGTTGAAACCTGATCGTAGGATCAACATTGTTCCGTGTTCGGAAACCGACGGTGAAACTTTATGAAGTTATAACGTCAAACTGTTAGCATCCCTCCCATTACACGTGGTCCATTCAACAGCCTGCAGTGTGGTGTCTTCGTGATTACAAGTTCAATATATTTCTATTCTATTGGAAAAATGAAGGTTAAAGTGTTGTGAAATGCATTCCCGCGACTGAGCCGTAACTTTTCGGCCAGGAACTTGATTGTATTCATTCATGTATTAATTTATATGGCTTTATTAAAGTGGAGATTTGAATAAACTCTGAATCTGAGGTTCAAGTTCAAGATGGCAATACTATATTACGTCGTACTACTCACGAAAATGGTTTCAAATTAAAGTATTTTTAGTGAATAATGCCAATATAAGATTTACATATATATATAGCATACCATGTACATTATAGTCACACTTTAATATAAAGCACACATTTGACAATAAGCATGAATATATATTTATAATAACTAGACTAGTATATACTGCATGAGTTTCGAAATTAATCTATTTAAAAAAAAAATTGAAATGTTTAATAAGATTATAATCACTGCAACCGGTCAGCGAGAAATCAATTCACTATACGCACAACTTGGCAATGGGTCGCACTCCTGTGTAATTGTTCTGGGTAAACTTCTAGACGGTCGGTCCTATAAATTTAGGTGGGCATATATATAACCACTCAAATTCAACGTCGGTATAACGTCTATCCAACGTGTGTAGCGAACGTTGTATCAATGTCGCACGTCACCGTCGGAACAACGTCAGAAACCGACGTTGATTCAACGTTGAAAAGGCGTCAGTTTACCATTGTTCTAACGTCGGGCGCCGACGGTGGATCGAAGTCAAAACAACGGCAACTCTAAACTTTTTTCAACGTCGGATCTGTTCTGACGGTACCGATGACGTTGTCCTAACGTTTGCAACAACGTTCCCATGCTATCTGAAGTTAAAGGTACCCAATCCGATTCGATGGTCCCAATATAATCAGATTCCAACAACATTTTTTAAAATGCGCTTCGATCAGCTATCAGAATCGATTAATTGCCCTAAAATAATGTTAACCCCAGTAAACTATGGTATAAAATTGCCCGAAACGTGTCATTTATCAACATGTTGTTCGACGAAATTGTGTCTTATTATCAACACAAAGGCTCGTGATTTAGAGTTACCCATCTTCATCCGCAATTTTGTCGGCTCGTCGACTTTTTACTGGGCCAATAATAAGTCTCGATAGTGAAAAATTACATATGTTCAAAAATCGGTATATAATAACTGAGCTTTGATAGGTGGATTCTCGACTTGAATATTTTTACCCCCGAATCCAAATAAATAGTAATTGAGGGGCGTTTAATCGGATTATACATCTTTAAGCAACGTCGAGCTCGGTTAGTCCTTAAATTGGATGGGATATATATCGGCTTGGGATTCCGGGTGCTGCCTGCATGTATACATTCGGTGCGACGTCAGCTCTCTCTTTCTCTATCTCTCTCTCTCGCTCTCTCTCTCTCTTTATCTCTCTCTCACTCTCTCTCACTCTCTTTCGATCTATCTCTCTCTCTCTCTTTCTATCTCTCTCTCTCTCTCTCTCTCTCTCTCTCTCTCTCTCTCACTCTCTCTCACTCCTCTCTCTCTCTCTCTCTCACTCTCTCTCTCTCTCGATCTCTTTCGATCTCTCTATATCTCTCTCTCTCTCTCTCTTTCTCTCTCTCTCACTCGCTCACTCTCTCTATCTCTCTTTCGACCTCTCTCTCTCTCTCTCTCTCTCTCTCTCTCTCTCTCTCTCTCTCTCTCTCTCTCTCTCTCTCTCTCTCTCTCTCTCTCTCTCGATAATTCTGCATCCCTCGTTATGTTACATTGTGGGCTCGCCCGCTCCTCGGAGTCTGTGTCATCATGCGAGATGGGTTAGTCCTTGGATCATTCTGTTACCTTGAGGGCTCGTCCGCTCATGCATCGGAGTCTGTGTCACGATGCGACAGTTCTGGGGGAGGAGTAGATCATCATCGAGCCGATACAATGAAGCCTGAATATGTGTATAGTTTTATTGGCAGCTATTTATTGCCGTCATTGTTTCCAACACTGCATGCTTATCTTCAACAAAGCCTTATACGAACACAATAGAAAACAAATACTTATGTACTTGGTGATCATAATACCATTTTATATTATATTGGTTACAAAAGCTGAATATGTGCTGCATATAAAACAGAATGTATGAGAAAAAAGGCATGGCATGGCAACAGTTTCTGGGGAGGGGGCCAGTCTACCATACCTTACTTGTTTCTAACACCTCAAAACATTGAGTAGTTAGCGCAGTTTTATGAATTTTCCGATTATTTTGTCGCATAAAATCAATAAATATACGACGAGAAATTGGAAATGTTTTTTAACATTCTGGAAAAAGTATATGTCCCTGATATATGTTTAAACTCTCACGCAAAAACTATGAAAGATACCTAACTTTGGCCAAAATGTTCAACAAAAAGTATGTTGAATATGTTCTGTTAGTTTGATAATCCAATAAGTATTTAATGTGAAAATTTATGTCTTTAGATCAAAAGTCAAAATACTTTCCTACTTCTTCAATAAGTTCAATTTAGGCACTTACTTCTTCAACGCAGTCGCCAGTCAATCAAAGTCCAGATATTTATAACCTCATATAGCAGGTTCAAATTAAGCCAGGTTTTAGATAATATATAAATAAATCCGATCTGCAATTTTTTATATTAGGTCAAGTAAGGCACTTCTTCAATGCGTCAAGCATGGCAGGACGTGGTGATGGGGATAGACACCCCAACCCACCCACCTCAACTTCGACCAATAATTTCAACAGTGGGAAATTTCAATTGACACGTACACCTCATTAGTTGGAAATTTCAAAACAAAAGTAGGCTGATATTGTTCTGATAGTTTGATATTCCAACTAGTATTTAGTGTGAAATGTGCTGTTCTTAGACCAAAAGTCATATATTTTCATTCTTGAATTCAGTAAAATTGTTTGACTGAAATTGCAATTATTATTGGGAGGGGGGCAATGTAATTTGCCAGCCATGGAGATGGAGATTATGGTCTGCTTCGGGCAGGCCACATCACTGGGCTCGTACTGGTTAATCCAGTCTCAGTAAACTCATACCTAAATATTCATAACAACATTGAATTTCAAATATAGAGTCGACGTTCACCCAGACTGTGGTTAATCATGGTGTGTTCACTGCTTTGAAATCGAAATGTACATGCGGTGAACACAATCTCATTTATTAAATAGTCCCAAATTTAACATGCTCAAACACGGTATAAATATTAGGGGGCCGATACTGAGACTACAAGAAAATACTTACAAACCCTGACGATAAACAAAATTATTCCTGGATATGTTACTACTTGGACTTGGACCTCTCACGTACCCCACCCACACATCTAAAAGTCACTGATGTCTGGTGTGTGCTGGAATTAGCTGTATTTTCCATTAGCTTCTATGTCAGGTATTGGCAGATTAAAATATATTGTTAGTGGAAGTGGAAGCAAAATTGTGTTAAAACAAGTCAATGACACTAGTAGTGACAGGCAGCAAATTAATAAAGCATAAAACAACGAAGTAACACGCTGTGAACATTGATCGTCCTCCCATGTCATGGTGTGCGTGATCATGTGCGCTGCTCAAATCACCAAGTCTTACAGCATATGAGACCATGTTCTGTTTGCAGCATACATTGATGTGTTGATATAACATGTTGTGTGTGAGCATGCGTCATCAGCAGAAATGTCATGTCATTGTCTACGTATTTATGCTTTTAAGCACTGCATGATTACATGGTATATATGTATTTCATAGAACATATATTACATCATTTTAAAGGGAAACTGTTCTCACGTGTTGTTATTGGTTTCTATAGTCTCTGCTTCGTATACATGTAGAATAAGGTAACCAGATTTCCATTATTAGAAAGTCTGTTGAGTACGAAATGATATATTACGGATGGCAGATTAACCGGAATGCGAAAATAGAACGATCGTTGTCAATTAATATTTGTACAGTTTTCAAGCAAATGTATCCAATAAATATTATATTATATGCAAACTAGTCCCATATATTCATTTCAGTTATTGTATAGTCACTAGTCAGTGAGTGGCTTGAGTTTATGCCCCGTATCAACATTATTTCACGACCATATGTGTCACGCGTTGCCCAATCCACTTTCCGTCAATTAATTTGATTTAATTCTTAGCCACAGAAATTTGTACTTTAATTTATGACTCGAGCCATAAGTTAAATTTCTATCAAATAATTAATTTGGATTTTAAGATAACCTGCTAATCTGAACGTTTACAGTGTACATCTTCGACTCAAATTACTTATTGTTTTATATATTATATCAACATTAGATCATTGGTATTGCCGGGCATTTAATGAAATTGGCGTATACAGTACCCCTTTAATATTAAACGATTTAGCTAATTGAACACACTAATTAATTAGACTCAGATGAACTTACCAGGTGCATTCATGGTTTCCGGCCTTCGCCCGGTAATAAGGAGATGACATTGGTTCATCATTATCAGCGAAATTTGGGAGAATTCAGGTTTTCAACAGATGTTATAAATAATTAGTTCAATAAATAGTGTTAACCCTTTCAGTGCCAAGTATGATTTTTGTATCAACCCATATTTCCTTGATCATTTTTCAAATTTATTGATTATAATAATGTGATACATTGATGGAAAGAGCTCTTAGAGCTCTTTCCATCAATGTATCACATTATTATAATCACTGAATAAATTGAAAAATGATCAAGGAAATATGGGTTGATACAAAAATCGGACTTGGCACTGAAAGGGTAAATAGCAATAATTAGTCCAAGTTCAACAGATGGATTTCCCCGGTAGTATGTACATGATCAATCACGTGATTGAAATAGTCCCGGCCGGCAGTTATATGGTGTCTATTTGCGGGACAGGTTATTTCCCAAACACCCTGCAGCGCCCTCTCCGTTGGCGATGGAAGATAACTCTGCCTGGAGTTTGGTTGTTTCCTTGGCAAAGCGGACCAAACTCCATACAGCGCCCTCTACGTTAGCACTGCGATATTGCACTGCCACAAGGATGGTCCGTTGTGGACCGATACATCTATTGTTACATATCGTCGGAACTATATTTTGTCACCTATTATCTTATTTTGACCACCAAAAGTTTGCAATAATAGTAATTCTTTTGGTAATTTTAAGAACGATATGGACTGAGCCAGACATAGACAATTTTAATACTAAAACATAATAACTAAGAACACGTAAGAAATCCTTACCAACTGTCCTTATGGCAGCGATATTTCAGCGGAGCGATGGGAGATAACTCTGCTTTGAGTTTGAAAGCGGACATGGCCGAGTCGTTGAGAGTGATACTCAGCCGTCATGAACACTGGCATGTGCACCACTTAGTTGACTAGAAAGTTAGATACCTTGCTATCCATTGCTGCAGAGGAAACCAAGCAGTATCAGTCTGCAGACGGGACCGGTGTTGAATCATTGATCACAATAGCGAATGCTCTAGTCACAGAGTCGTTATCTCGTGGGAATCCGGATTCAGAATCCGAAGCCGATTACGGGGGCGGGGCTAATTCCCGATTCTAGATCAGATTTTGAAATCCACGTGGTCTCCCGATACTATGTTTAATGTTCTCCCAGCGTCAAACATGGCTCGTGTATTTGACACAAGTATCATTTGTATCTTATATTTATAAAGTTCATGTTTATTGTGAAAGTCATGCTTTTCTTCTATGTGTATATACACGGCGCATAATTAGCTGCCAATCCGACTTAATCGCATCTTTTTTTCAAGTTAAAGTGTGTTTATTGATGAGGGCAAGCATTTCTAACAGCTCTAGGTCTCCTGAATCAAATTCCGAAGATGTTGTGAAGAACACACGAAAATTGTCAGTTGTACAGGGACGTGACGACAGGGGTTGGTTGGGGTGTCTCGACCCCCCCCCCGAACTTTGGTACAATTTGCTTAGCTGTGCAGTCTTCATACGTGAGGAAAATCAGGATTCTTTTGACTAACAGTTCCAAATAATGATACGTACAAGCCAGCAAACGCAACAAACAAACCCGATTTTAAATAAATACGTATACAAACTTATGACTAACTCGGGAGAGGGGGGGTGACCGGTGATCTGTATATATGTTCAACTTGTTTTGGTAGTCATGTTGCTTTGCCATTACTAATTATTTATTTTTGCAGTGTAATAACATATGGGACAGGGGTACCCTTAAGTGGGTCAGCACTTGTCCTCAAATCCCATTGTATGTATAAACAAATGTATGTGTTATATATCATGTGTTATCTAAATTTGACAAATATTTGAAATAAATATATTTAAACTAAACTTTGGTACATTTCCAGCAGTTGGAAATTTCATGCACGACACAACATTAGTTGAACATTAATTGGACACCATATATAGGTTGGAATTGTTCTCGTTGTTTGATTTTTTCAACCAGTAAAAGTTGGTAATTTTCCAATCTTAGTGTGTGTCAGGTTGGATATTTCCAAGGGGGTGCAAATGGAATTCTGCGAACCTGCGAGATTGATGTTTTGGTTCAATGGGGCGGGGGGGGGGGGGGGGGGGGGGGGGGGGGTTGGCTGGAAATTTGAGGAAACCTCTAGCCACATCCCTAGAACTTGTACGTGTGGGTAATTAATCAATAAATTGACTGACATTTCCACTATATAGTCCTGAGATCATAGAATAAGCTTTACATTTGTGTGTGTGCGATTGGGAGATGCAGTTGACCTGCGATCACAAGACCACAACATTAGCTTCATGGGCAAAGCTTTATTTTCCAACTAATGCGCAGCACGTTGGCCAAAAAATGCCTGTGTTTGTTGTGCAAAACGACTGCATTTAACGAAACAAAACATTTTAAACATGAAATTGCTATAAGACTAGATAGTACATACGTGTATCTGATAATCCATCGATATCATATAATCCTACTATTTCTTGAATAAGAAGAAACATTATAATAACGAACAAAGCAGAAGACATATCCATGCAGGTTCACATGAATTCGATCAATGGTGACGTATCCGCCGAATTTGAAATCGACATGCGTTCGGGCGGTATTTTATGGATGGAATTATGAAATGGACATATGAAAGTGACAATGAAATCGACATTGATTTGCTTCGCCATCAACCGAAGTGCTCCCTAGCGTTACTATCAATAGCGTTATTATTTGGCTAATTTCAGTAATATTCTCCCAGTTTAAATTCGATAAAACAAATTTGTCTCCGCATTTAAAATTCTTTGATATATATCGTTTATATTCTGCAATAATTTGTACACAAGAGGCGGTTGCTTGTGTTTTATTGTGTTTTTAAACTCCGAGGTGGCGAAATCTCGGTTTGTTTACATTACGAACATTTGAGTCCGTAATCGGAATCGGAATCTGGATTGCCACGAGATTGAGATTACGGTCTGTTCGTTTACTGATTCTGCCAATTTCTGGTCTGTTCGTTTACCGAACCAAGTCGTACGGGGGACTAATCTGTAATCTGAATCCAGATTCTGATTCCGGATTCCCACGAGATAACGACTCTGGACAACCATTTAGCTCCACTGAATAATATACATGTTCTTGTAATGTTGTAATTGGTATACTACATGGAATTGTCCTTTTTGTGGTCAATTAACTATATATAATGGATAATTTAGTTCAAGGTGGCGATTCCAGATAATGCGGCTTACCACAGCAACTGTAGCGCAATATTAGGATTAAACTAGGAACACTTTACATAATTGAATTATAAGTAAAGTGAAATTGCAAAATCATCATTGACTATTTCTAATGTCATCCATAATCACGAACGTACCTCCACTCTCCATGTTATCGGTTTTGACAATCTTTCGCACACAGAAGATGGACAATAATTATGCTAGTCCGATGAACATGAGTCCCATTGACATGTGGACAATGAATAATTGTAAATGTTGTTACATCAGTCGATAAACGGGCGTGGTACACAAGTCTACCGTACTTGTTCTTTTTAACTGGATATTGATTTTATTTTATTCACAAAGATCTTTGTGTTGAATCTATGACTTTCGATCTGACTGTGACGTTTCGTCTCTTTGTTTCGATTTCAAAAATATGTAATGCTCATGATATTAGCCATGTTTAGACAGCCGAACGACATTTAAAGATACGGGCAGCGTTGGTGGTGGGTATGCTGTTAAAATATTCACCTCCGCCAAAAACCGCCATAAACAGAAGGAATAGTAAGATATAGACAGACTTTGTTCTTATGCCAATCAGAAATATGGCATAAACAGTATGTTATTGTCAATTTGTTCCCCTGTGTAATGTAAACAAAAGCAAAAAACGTTACGTTTCCTGGCTTTTGTTTAGATCCGGATATGATAAACATAAAGAGCGTTATTTGTTACTGTTTTCCTGATGATTAACCAATAGAATTTCGCTGTGTTATGTAAACAGAATCACAACTTCTGTAACACGAGCAGGCTCTTGTTTACGTACACCATCGTACGTCTTGACGACAATATACTATTTACGCGCTGATTATGTTTGGCATATGAGGGGAACTGTATATATTTTGGTGTTCCTTCTGTTGATGGCGATTTGAACAAATATAAACATTTCTGCAACGAACGCCGCCCGTGTGTTACAATGATATTGCTAGATGGGGATGCAATTGGCGGGGAAAAGTCAAAATATTTTTTTTTGCACCAAACCTAGATAATACACACATAATCCGATTAAACGCCTCTCAATTACTATTTATTTGGATTCGGGTGTAAAAAATATTTGATTCGAGTCGAGGAACCCACCTATCAAAGCTAAGAGTTATTAGATATCGATTTTTGACATCTATTATTTTTCACCATCGAGAATTATTAGTGGTCCAGTAAACAGTCAGCGAGACGACAGTCTCGGACCAAATAGATAACTCTAAAATCAAGAGGCTTCTGTTTGTAATAAGGCATGGCAGCCTGCGCCATGTAGTTACCCCATCTGTATCCACCATATATGAAGTGGTATTCGATCGTTACCATGACAACGGAGATATATATGGCCAGTCAACTTGTGCCTTGCATTTCCCGACAAGTTAAATATGTTTATGTAGCAAACTTAGATGCGTGCAAGTTCTAACGAATCCAACGCGAAATAATTGGTTAAATGTAAGCTTTCCAATTATCGGAAGCTTCAATATTTGGATGTATTTTTAAGCCGTTGCCATGGCAACCGAGCAAATTTGTGTGATGTCTACCCAATTATTTTTGAAAATATATGACTCACTAATTGAAATATAATAGTCAGTGCTCTGCAATATAATGTTGTTTGCGATATCTGCATGACAGCCTGCGCTAACCGGCCACGTAGTTACCCTATCTGTATCCACCATATGAAGTGGTATTCGATCGTTACCATGACAACGGAGATATATATGGACAGTCAACTTGTGCCTGGCATTTCCCGACAAGTTACATATGTTTATATAGCAAACATAGATATGTGCACGCAGTTGTAGCGAATCCAACGCGAACTAAGTGGTTAAATGTAATTAAGCATTCCAGTTGTTGAAACCTCAACATTTGGCATGTTTATTTAAGCCGTTGCCATATAACATACTGATTGAATAACACATATAGTCAGTTCTCCACATGAAATTCCTACGGGGGTCTATGGTGGGGCCAGTACTATAATTGATGGGTGTGTTCCTCGACTCGAATCAAATATTTACCCCCCCCCCCCCCCCAAGCCACAGAAATAGTAATTTGGAGCGTCAATTCGGATTGTGCATCTTTATTTATAGCAATAGTCGGTTGTGAGGACAATATGTGACATCGGATACTCTTAAAGGATTACACCGGTGTAGTTTTCTCAGTCATTATCGATGCCCGCTTATCCATTGATCACGTTGCCGATTTTTGGGATAGGCCGCCCGTAACTGAAGTTATGTCGATTCATGCGATTTAATATTCCATTATGGATTATGCTGAGTCTGAATCGTTAATCTTCCTTAAAGTGACGTCACATGAGGGACTACTAGCGACACGCAGTGTCAAACTTGATATTTGATCTGCTGATTGTTTATACAGAAGCGGCTGGACCCTCGGAGCTGAAAATGTGTACATGTGGGAAATTTGACACAGGGTCATATTATATAGGTCCCGTTAACATCAGATGTCTTAAAAGGACACTAATAATTAATTAAATCAAATAATCAATTATATACCAAAAATGGTTGCAATCTGGTCGGTGAAATTTGAAACACGGGGGTAAATTGACCCGTAGAATTTCACGAGATAGATGCGTTGACGTGAGACGACTTAAAGGGACATATATGGGCAATATTTCAGAGCATTGACTGTACTGCACAGTCTATTATTTTAATGGAAGGGGAATAATTCTATATCTTAGTTTGAATTCTGTTGTATTCTGGGAGCGAAACATGGAAAATGTTTCTGTGATTTCAGCTATTTTCTATTACTCTATGGGTACCTCCTTAGTCACAGACGTTCCAAAAATGGTGATGAATTATAGTATTTTAATCATATTTTATGTCATATATTGTTATTAAAACCGTACATCAAGAAAATAAAATCGAAAATTAAATGGGCCTTTAATGTCTGTTTTGACGTAATTTTCTAAACAACCTATCAGAATCATATAATTGACATACTGATTGATATTTGACACCATTGATTTTCATTTTACGTATGTATTGACCAAATGGCTGACCATAACCTTACTTATAGAACGCTAAGATATGAGAGAATGACGATTTGAGCTCTGATATACTAGACAGTTATATCACTGGATACATCTTGCCACAATTAAAGATAGTCCTCAAACCCAAACCTTGATCTATTGTGACTTTTATTTGCAGAATGAGGTCCCCATATACATGTATATCACGCACAGCGGGTTGGCATAATTAAACTCTCACACAACGGGACCTCATTCTGCTTTATTCTGGGAAGTATCGATCTATTGTCTCAAATTAACATCGTTTTAGTGACTTTTTCCCGTCTGTTCAGTTTCTATATCCCCTAATTTGCAGAAGATAAAATGAATAATCGAGTTGACTAATGGGTGAACATCACCAACTTCAACTTGGGAACTTCAAACTGATTCTATATGTCTCCATAGCTTTTGAGGTCTCAGCAGAATGAGGTCACCCGAGGGTGAATTTGGTGACGCAAGCCCGCTGTGGGGGTTATAGCGTCACTAAATTCACCCTCCAGGGACCCCATTCTGCAAATGACAAACACTCTATTTCAAGTCTTGGCCAGACCTCAGTGTTAAACGACCAATGAATATTAATGGTGTTTGGACGCACTATCCGACTCCGGGAGATACAGACAGGCTTATTTTCTCATCGTGCCAGGGGGGGGGGGGGGGATCGGAATTTTTTTTCAGGCACGTATGCTGATTTTTTCCTTTCGACCCTTGTTGGGACCCACCCACCCCAGCGTCCAAAATGTTTTCCGTTTTCGGCAGTTTTCCCCCGACCATTTGTGGACACCCACCCCCCCTTTTAACACTAAAACAGAGATTTGCGGGGGGGGGATTCACTGTAAACAGCTGTATATGTGCATACTATTGTGCATACTATTTGTCAAGTGATGTTAACATTGACATGTAAATAGGAACGAGTCATTTTTGGATCATTCGGCCCAAAAAAAAACATGGCTGCCAGCGGCCATCTTGGATTTCAAAATTCAATCGATTAGCATGGGCTACATACTATACTGTTTGTCTTATCATCATGAATTTTTTCTTTTATGTTAATATTGACACTCTAAGGTGTTTAAGCCAAACTCATTGCAAAAACAGTCAAAAGGACTTGAGTTGCGGAAAAAATTGTTTGTTGGTCCCATCGACCATCCACCCACCCCGGCATACGTGCCCGGAACCCCCCCCCCGATCGTGCAGCATAAAACATCACACAGAGGGCCGCGAGATGATTATCACAGCATCACTGTAAATTATTAGATTGGTTCAGCTCATTACTTGATATCTATTTCAATAAGGTCAATGCAGTCGCCAATCAGTCAAAGTCCACATTTATATATCTTGTAGCTATGGCTTAACCCTTACATGACTGGACTTTCCTGATTCCAATGTGAGTTTCCCCATGTATAGATAGCCTCGTATATATAAGAAAATACATTCTCCTAACAATATTTGCTTTGACCTTGTAAGCCAGTGTATTATTACGCCACCTAGTGTGGTGTTACTAGCATTTGTTTTTTTTATATCGCATGGAGTACAGGGCGAATGTATTCTTGGAGATTGTTTGTACCTTACTCAATCGTACCGATATAATCACGTAGATGCCGAAATTGTAAAGTTAACGCCAGCGGTGTATAATACGTTTATGAAAATATGATAAATCCTATCGATAGAGTCAGGACAGGCTCAAATTGTAAACTTAAAGTCACCGGTGTAATAATATCTTGTTGAAAATATAAATAATCTGATAGCCTGAAAATATTGTATAACCTATTGGGAGCCCATAATAAATGGGAATAACCTATTGGGAGCCCCTGCATGTAGTGAACTGAATTGTGGGTATTTTATGGAGATTGTTTGTACCTTACTGAATCGTACCGATATAATCACGTAGATGCCGAAGTTGTAAAGTTAACGCCACTGGTGTATAATATGTTTATGATAAATCGTATCGATAGAGTGAGGACAGGCTCAAATTGTAAACTTAAAGTCGAAAATATAAATAATCTGATAGCCTGAAAATATTGTATAACCTGTTGGGAGCCCCTGGTGTAGTGAACTGAATTATGGGTAATTTTAATTGGAGTGCGCATGTCTGTTTTTTTTGTAGTAACCGCCATCTTTTATCTTTGGAATTATCGGCGTGTTTTATGAAAATGTCACCAAGATTTCTCCACTCGATTCTTTTAAAATGCACCCTAATCGGTCAAATTCTTTTGATAATTCTATCTAAATACATCTTAGCTACTATTCGGATCTGCTTTCCCGGTCGAAAAAGGTTTAGTTTGACCAAAACGGCTATTGACAAAAGTTTGTTTATAAAATAGCGTACTCGATAAACCCGGCCGTAGTACGGCCGTAGATGGTTATCGAAAACAAATTCAATTTCTTCCATCTAAAAGATAATTACGCGCTGGACTCTGTCATTTTAAGAATATATAAGTATTACACACAGACACACGAATTCTCAACTCAAAATTTTGAAAAATGACAGTTTTGTCAACATAAATCGATTTTATTTGCAAATCCCATGTTATTAAAATTTAACTTATTGTTAAATTTTATCATCGAAAAAAATTCATTTCTTCCACCTAAAACATAATTATGTGCTGTATCCTATCATTTTAGGAATATATACGTATTCCACTCAAACACACCAAGTCTCAGCTTAAAATTTGGAAAAATAAGAGATTTATCAACATAAATCGATTTGTATGGCAGATCCCATAAATTTTAGGGCCCTTCAAATGTTTTCTGAGCTGTTCCATATTGGCACCAGAGTCCATATTTGACTGGTTCTACATGATAATTGTGCAACAGTACAGTCGCGTTACTTTATACGTCAACATTGGTCATTATCACTCGACAAATTTATTTCGGTCTATCGTATCAACCCCTATTTCCCCCGCGTAGCCTGACTAAGTGTCAACATTGGTCTTTATCGCTCCACTAATTTGTATCATTTCATCGGTATGAATTCCATATCCAATTATCCACATATAACCAACCCAATCTCTAATCCCAGTCCAATTTATTTATTTTTTTCATCGCTATAGTCACGTTACGAAATATTTTATTGAGTGATACTTGTACTTATATGTCTATGGTATTACTATAGTATACCGTATACGTATATCAATTGCTATTCCTTTCTATATAATTCTGGTGCCATCTATAGAGATAGAGATAATTTCCGACCCCCCCCCCCGGGCCCCCCCAATTTTATATCATTGCTGCTTTAGTACAGTCGCGATGCATTACATGGCAACATCGCTCCACTAATTTATGTCAATTCATCGGTACGAACCCCTTTTTCTCCGAGTCCATATAACCAAACCAACATCTTATCCCGGCCTAAATTATTATTTTTACTTTCATCGGTATAGTTGTGTTACATACATATTTTTTATCATTTGATTCTAATTTGTATTGTACCACTATAGAAGTCCATAAATTACTATTCTGGCACTATATAGAGATGACTAAAATTCTGACACCCCCCCCCCCCTATTTTATAACCTTGTTGCAACAGTAGAGTTGAGATGCATAATATGTCAACATTGGTCGTTATCGCTCTACAGATTTATATCGGTTCAACCCTTAGTTCCCTGTAATGCCCACCCCTCCCTCAATTTATTTTTTCATTTGTATTATAGTCTCGTTACGTACACATTTTTCTTTTATAACTTTTGCTTCAACGCGCCGAGTTCTAGCTGCTGCAGAGAATACAAAACTGACAACATATTGAAATGTAAGCAGGCTTCAAACTAATATTATCCAATAAAAACTCTGGCTACATCAGAAATTTGTGTATAAGGTGTACTCGCATTTGTTGCGTTAAAAATAAAAAGGTCCCAAGTCAAGGTCCAAATCCCCAACAAACTGATGTGAGGTTTAACTCCATCTACATACAGTAATGTCCAAAGTAATTGATCACTTAACCACAGCAGAATTATGGGTAATTTTTCAAGATTTTAAATCCTGAAAAATTACCCTTAATTCTGCTGTGGTTAATTGGTCAATTACTTTAGGCATTACTGTAGCCCATATAAGGATGTGAGGTCTAATGATAACTCCATCCACATACAGTAATGTCCAAAGTAATTGACCACTTAAGCACAGCAGATTGTGGGTAATTTTTCCGGATTTTAAATCCTGAAAAATTACCCATAATTCTGCTGTGGTTAAGTGGTCAATTACTTTGGGCATTACTGTATCCCATATAAGGATGTGAGGTCTAATGATAACTCCATCTACATACAGTAATGTCCAAAGTAATTGACCACTTAACCACAGCAGAATTATGGCGTTCAATATGGTCTACCTAATTCTGCTCCAAAAACATGTATATTGAATATATGGATGTTTATTGGGGGGGAAACCGATTATTTCAATGATATTTTCATTAACTGGCATCCAAAAACCGACCTACGGGAGCGCGCTTCGCACACGACTGTTTCTTAAGTATATGTGCATATTTAATAAGTCAACAATTCGAAGCACAACAAATAAGATTGGCGGGGTCCCTTGCGCTTGCGCGATCTGTCCATCAAAACATATTTAGACATCTCAAGACACGTAAGACCCAATAACTTAATATACAGAATAGATACATCTATTGCCTGAGTGACTAATATTTATATTTGTTACAATGGGGTCAAATAGTTGCGAAGCCAGCACCACAATTCTTTCCCTCCATAGTAAATATTAAAACAACTTATAAAGAATTATTTATTTACCTTATATTTGGTATGGAGCGTCCTTGGTTTACTGGAGTTCAGATTGTTAACATCACGTCACCAAGTCAATTACTTGCGAAGCCACAGCCATAACTATGTCCCTCCATAGTAATTCTCAAAACAACTTCTTAAGAACAATTGACCAGGTCAGTCGCGCAATTATTGGAAGAGCCACGGTCAATCATTTTTTTTTAAACCAAATTTTACATTTAAATTATTCCTTTATTTAACCAAAAAAAAAAATTAAATGATAAAATTAACTTTTACTACTTGCTAAATTTTATCTTTTAATTATTTCATTTAAATTTTAGACTAAAATTTAAAAATATACAGTCCCAGTATTTACAGTATACTAAGTCCAAGTCTTTATAATCTGTTGAGTGACCCCACAGTCATTTACTTGCTTTGTTAGTAATAATTTGAAGGATTACTTGTTTAAACGCAATTGTTATCAAAATATTTTATGTATTTTTTATAATTTCTATTTATATGTAATACTATAATCTTGGTGGCGTTACCATTTCTGACTATGGTTTTCTTGTCTTATATATGCGAGGTTCCCTTCGTGAACCTCACGAAGGTTAATTTGAACAGGGCGCAATCAGCCTGATCTGCCACCACAACTCTGATTTGCAATATATTACAATTCTGTCAAGGAAGACACTGGTTTAAATAGGAACGTGGTGATGGGGGATAGGCAGCCCCTACTTTGACCAATATTTTCAACAAGAGCAAATTTCATCTGACTCAACTTAATAGTAGGAAATTTCTGGCCAAAAGTAGGTTGAATCGGTTATGGTAGGTTGATAATCCAATGAGTATGTAATGTGAACATTTATGTCTTTAGATCAGACGTCAATTTTGCGTTGACTGAAATATCCATTAGGGGAAGATGTTAGGTTGTAAATTTCCAACCTAACTCCCCATATTGCCCATTTCAGTCCAAACAATAAATAAATATTGACTGAACGTAGAATATTTTCTGATTTTCGGTCTAAAACGACAATTTTCACATTGACTACTTGTTGGAATATCAGACTACCAGAACAAATGCAACCAACTTTTAATCCGAAATTTCATGTCATGTATGTAATTTCCAACTGTTGAAAATTCTGACTAAAGTTGGGGGGTGGGGGTGGAATTCCTCGATCGGTCTTGGAATTTCTGCGTGGTTCAGGTCTCAGTGCTGTTGGACATTTTTCAGGTGAACATGCACCCAACCTAAACAGAGACTATTTAGCCATGTCCCTGGATATCTAATGCACGTTGTGACGTTAAGAAATAATATATTTACCTTGTTGTAAGCTCCATTTTGTTTTGAATGTCAGCATATTACAGCACCATACAAAACGAAGAATCCGTTCCATTCTCCGCCTCCACCATCTTCCCCTCCATCATCATCTTCTCCTGAATCCCAGGATGATGAGAATGACACACGAACAGCCATGTGCTTACTGTCGTTCTCCCTTTCTACCAAATACATAACAAATGATCATAGCCATTACAACAATTCCATAATGATGTATTTCCATGTTCAATGTATTTTATGTAACATAATTATATATTTGGCGAATAAATACACAATGTTTTTAAACAAACTATCGAGAACGGGATTTGGGACCGAACCACATGTCCATTCAAGTGATTACAGAGTGTGTTGTTACGCGCACCGCGTGTATAATAATGTAGAGATTCCTATTTCGCCTGGGCGCATGGGTGTTTTATTAAAAGAATGGGAATTTTTGGGAGGATTAAAAGTCGAACTGCGAGCCGGAGGCCGAGCCCGGTAAAAGGTGTAGTTGGGAATTTCAATTTCGTTTATTGTCGTTAACGTTATGTCAATAATGTTGATTTTTGTTTGTTTGTGATAAGCTATGTCAATTATAAATAAAAGAAATGAAAAAGATAATTTGTAAGTCTTATATTTCAACTTTTATAGACTTTTTTCGTTCTGCAGCCCACTGGGGTTGTGGTCGGAGACGGCGGAGTCGGCCGCCGGTTCGTTAAATAGGTGCTGGTGGTTATTGTTATTTTAACGGAATTCTGAGTTGGTCATTCGCGAAACCAATATATTTTATGTTCTATAGTTACAATCATGTGTATATAATATATGATATTGAGCGCGTTACCATTTCTGACAATGGTTTTCTTGTTTGTTATGTCACAAGGCCGGTTTTACTTTTTACTTTAAACATATTTTATTCGTATATAAATATACAAAAGGGATCGGGGCACAAGTTATTTCAACTTAGATAGCCCCTCGCCCATACAGAATTGACAATACATTGTTATAAGATGACAAGAAGGCGATAACAGAAACGTTTGTACATGGTGAGAAAACAATTTGAATTTGCATTATGTCGAATAACATCTTTCAGCGTATGTTTATGGATTACCAATTAGAACGAGCATAAATATGTGCATATCTATATATATTGTGATATTTAAGGAAGATGTAAATATAGATTTCAAGGCTATGTATGTATAGCCTTGAAATCTATATTTATAAGACCGGTTCGCAGTCTCCAGACGGTGTTAAGACGACCAATGAATAATAACGGTGCTTGGAAGCACTATCAGACCCCGGGAGACACAGACAGACTTATCTTCTCATCATGCAGCATAATACATACCCTCCAGAGGGTCGCGATGTGGTTATCACATCGTCACTGCAAATTAGTAGATTCGTTCAACTCATTACCTCAGTTACCTGGCATGGTATATATTTCAATAAGGCCAAATGATGGCACTGCTTCGAGCGGTAACGTCCCCCTCATCATTTCATACCTGACACAAGATATATCACAAGTCTACTGTCCCAATTAATTATCTCTGAGATTGATTGTCATGCTTCGGTGACGGCCTCCAGACCCCGTGAGATGGGATCCAATGCATAATAACATTACTGAGAGGCAGTGGGCGGGCCTCTGGTGTACAGACATAGTTCGCTCGCATTGGATGTCAGTTTTCATGATGCACTAGCCTATATTTTAAGACGAATTCATGGTGTGAAAATATACCGGTACCAGGCAAATTTTTATGACATCTATTTCACTGTTTATATAGATTTTGTTGTATGAAATAACATGTTTTGGTTCAATAAATGCTTCATAAATGATGGTGTTTTGCTTGATATTTAATGCTCATTAATTATGGAGAGGCAGAGAACGGGCCTCTGGGGTACAGACATAGTTAGCTCGCAGTATCTTGGAGCATAGAATATCAGTTTTCATGTCGCACTAGCCTATATTTTAAGACGAATTCATGGTGTATATATATCGGTACCAGGCAAATTTTTATGACATCTATTTCACTTTTTATATAGATTTTGTTGTATGAAATAACATGTTTTGGAACAAGAATGATGGCGTTTTGCTTGATATTTAATGCTCTATGCACATTACATATAGCCTCGAACTTTTAGAGGAACACCAAAACATATTTTGTAAATTTCTCAATAACAAAAATGATATCCTTCACTATTTATAAGGCTATTGTATATTTCATGTTTGGTTTTCAACTTCAAGTAGAAGAAATGATGTAAAATTAGATTCTAAATGTTGTTGTTGTAACCGGTGATCTGGAACCCTAAATCAACCGTTAAACAAATAGTGCACTGTACTAGACATTGGACCGAGAGGAAGGGGGAAAAAACTTACTTTGTCTACACAATGTTCTCAAACGATCTGTCAACGGCTGGATAATTGGTCTGCTAGCCCCATTGAATATGTCCCAATTAATTATCTCCGAGAATGTTTGTCATGCGTCGGTGACGGCCTTCAGACTCAGCGAGATGGGTTCCAATGCATAATACCATTATTGGGAGGCAGAGGACGGGCCTCTGTGGTACAGACATAGTTAGCTCGCATTATCTTGGAGCATAGGATATCAGTTTAATGTCGCACTAAGCGGCGTGAATTCCGTTACTTATTCCTTATTAAAAAATTGGGAAAATGTGGCAAATGACCATGGCAACGTCTTAAGTAAAGCGAGACGAAATTTCGTGTGAAAAAAAAATTCGGGAAAAACGTTTTAAAATGCCTCGAAAATAGGCAAAGTCCGAAAATAAACGGAAATTGGCCGAAACAAGTGCTCATGCTGGGTCATTAATGGCCACAATAGCCTATATTTTAAGACGAATTAATGGTATGCCGGTACCAGGGTGTTTATAATGACATCTATTTCACTTTTTATATAGATTTTGTTATATAAAATAACATGGTTTGGAACAAGATTCAAGAATGATGGCGTTTGCTTGATATATTTAATGTTCTATGCACATTACATATAGCATCGATGTTTTAAAGGAACAAAGATTTTGTTAATTTCTCAATAACAAAATGACATCCTTCACTTTTTATAAGTATTTGTCATGTTTGGTTTTCAACATCACACAACAGAACATGATGTTAAACTAGATTCGAGATGTTGTTGTTGTTGTAACTGGAGTTCTGGAACCCTGAATGCACATCTGAATAAATAGTGCACTGTTCGTGTGAAAAACAGTGGCCACTCAGATGGGTTCGGGAGCAACGGGAAAAAACTTACATTGTCTGTAGCATGTTCTCAAACGATATGTCAACGGCTGGAGGACGGATAATGGGTCTGCTAGCCCCATTGAATATGTTCCAATTAATAATCTCCGAGATTATTTGTCATGCGTCGGCGACGGATTCCAGACCCCGTGAGATGGGATCCAATGCACAATACCATTATTGGGAGGCAGAGTACGGGCCTCTGGTGTACAGACATAGTTAGCTCGCATTATCTTGGAGCATAGGATATCAGTTTTCATGTCGCACTAGCCTATATTTTAAGACGAATTAATGGCATGCCGGTATCAGGGTGTTTATAATGACATCTATTTCACTTTTTATATAGATTTTTGTTTTATAAAATAAAATATTATGGAACAAGAACAGTTAATATCATTCAAGAATGATGGTGTTGCGTTTGATATTTAATGTTCTATGCACATTACATATAGCTTCGATCTTTTAGAGGACACCAACAAATATTTTGTTAATTTCTCAATAACAAAATGACATCCTTCACTATTTATAAGGCTATTATATATGTCATGTTTGGTTTTCAACTTCACACAGAAGAAATGATGATAAATTAGACTCTAAATGTTGTTGTTGTAACTGGAAGTCTGGAACCATGAATGCACATCTGAATAAATAGTGCACTGTTCTGGAGATGGGATCGGGAGAAACGGGGAAAAAAACTTACAGTGTCTGTAGCATGTTCTCAAACGATATGTCAACGGCTGGAGGACGGATAATGGGTCTGCTAGCCCCATTGAATATGTTCCAATTAATTATCTCCGAGATTATTTGTCATGCGTCGGCGACGGATTCCAGATCCCGTGAGATGGGATCCAATGCATAATACCATTATTGGGAGGTGGAGAACGTTCTCGAGAGGAACAGACAGAGTTATCTCACAATCTTGACGCATAATTCGTCTCCCAAGGGAATCGGATGTGGTAACCTTACGGTTATCGTATCATCACTGCAGATAATTGATCTGGCTGTGGCGACTAAGCACGTTATCAGGCTCAATAACAGAAGGGGTCAATGAATGCTTCCAGAAAAGGTGATTTTTTTAAGCCTCATGGTGGCTCATTCGGTAAGTCGCATAGCGTATTATGCCATACCATATGCCGTCCGGCTGATTCCAGAAAATGATATTTTTTAAGTCACATTGTGGCTCATTCGGTCAGTTGCATAGCGTATTATGCCATATCATATGATGTCTGGCTAGTCCGTTCCCGGTAATACACACCGTTTGCTTAATGATGTACCCAAAATATCACATAACCTAGAACATAATTGATTTATAACTTTTTCATTAGAAAAACATGTTGGCTGCAACATACTATCAGTCCAAGTTGAAGACACGATGCTAAATATAATTTTTCGGGTATTCCCGATGGTCATCGAATTAACGAGAAAGAAATGTGGGAGTGTTTTAGTGTAGAGCAAGTAGAACCTAAACTTAGGCGATATAAACGAAAATATCTACATGTATATACAATTTTAATCAGGAATGACATCCGTATATAATTAACGCGATTTCGGATATATGGACATATTTATTCAACGGTCAAAGGGTCAAATGAATATATTGAAAATGAACTGAATCAATCAAGATCAGTATTACAGGTCGGTACCTTGACAAAAACAACATGTTCACAGTTTATTCGACCGGATAAGTTGATAATAGAATGTTTTGGAGCTTCCTCTTTCAAATGGTATATAATATGAAATATCTTGTATATACTATGATCTGAGGAATTAAAATTAAGGGGGCCTTTAACATAGGTCATTTACTTATATCTGCAAGTCACAGGGTACCACGAATAACCGGTGCAGTGCATCAGATGCAAGTTCAAAATCGATTTTGGTCAGTGTTTTCCAATGAATATCAGTGGGGTCATCAATCATACATGTTTGATTGCTTGTGCATACGACGCTTCTTAGAATATAAACATGTCTCATTATTTCGGTTAACCCTTTACCCAACAGAACGGCCCTGTGCCAATGCATTCTCTTATATATGCGAGTCGACCATAGGTCGCCTCGCATATATAAGAGAATGCATTGGCTTAACACATATTAAAAATGATAAAATTGTCAAATAATGTAGAAAAATATTATACAAAATGTTTTTTAGGCCAATGCATTCTCTTATATATGCGAGGCGACCTATGGTCGACTCGCATATATAAGAGAATGCATTGGCACAGGGCATAACTGTAACCATCACAATGTGGTCAATGAGCCGGTTCCAATGATATCCATTGTTGTATGGTTTTATTGAGACAGACCCAAGATAATTTAGGCTGTTGCAGCTTTATTTGGCCGTTTTTGGCCGCTTTGTTGGGTAAAGGGTTAAGAAACAGCATATACGACGAAGTGGGTATACAATAACTGACGGCTTCGCGAAGGACTGTTCTTTGTATATGTGTATAGCATATGTATACACCCACGTCAAGAATGGTTATTAGAACAATATAACAACAGCTTTTTCCACGACAAATCAATGTTGTTAGCCGCATACCATGTTCTGCGTCAATATATGGTTATGCATATCTCTGACTGGGTGATTGTGCTTGCCCGAATGTTTGTTTTGTGTCGGCATTATTAGTAACGTTCTTGTTGGCACACCAATTATGCATGGAATACAACAACAACGTATTACGGGCCATCATAATGAAACACTATGCCAAATTGTGTCGCACACACAAACTGAACCGACTGCCACGCATTGGACATACACATAAATGTCTGTTATTAGTGAAACTAAAAGGAGTAACCATCTCGAATCACTGAATTCCTGAATATTATGCAGAGAACCCAAGTCAACGAAGTGGGGGTGGTACTGACGATGAGCAAGGATTGTGATTGATGTGGTCTCCCGGTCTCTGTGTCAGCACAAATCATGCTCAGCAACAGCATGAGTAACTTGGGAAATTAATCCCTAACTTTTTTTTTGGAAAAATCATATGTTCAACTGATGAACATATCTGTTATAATATGTAAGCTGTGTTATTACTCGTAATAAATCTGGCTGCTGAGTATTGGTCAAGGACCCAAATATTTCGGTCATCATAGTGTGTATACAACACGCTTGTACAAAATGTTTGTCGCGAAAGTCTGGTTTTCAGTTCTATATGGGGGCGAAGACATAATCATTTTGTAAACCAAGCCTCCAACTGAAACTTGTTCCTCGTCGTCTTCTATGAATGTTTCTGCCACCGACATCAGACTTCATTGTATGAGTCCTTAGACTTCATTGTATATGTAGAAAGATATGGATGCACACTTTGTTGGTACACATGTTGTGTAACAAATGCGAATACTATATTATCTTCATCAACACGCTTCTCAATGTATACAGCACTGCTTACATTTAGAAGAGACCGCTTGGTCAAATAACAGTTTCCTAACTTTTCCTAAATAAGACCAGATTATGCATAGTCCCCTGATAGACCTTCTGCAAAAAGACAGAATTGTTCAAATTCAAGTTTTCTGATACAATTAGGGGTTCGTGAATTCTCTATTTTTGTGGTAATGAATATCCTGTTTGCTGATGACATTGTGTACTTTGATGACACAATACTAATGTTCACGACTGCGAATGCGTCATCATATTGTAGGGGTTTACCTTTGGTGTGTATGTTGCCGTCTTTTGTCTGCATAAGTGCGAAACCTTACTTTCTTCATGCGATAACTTACAAATTCGACAACTTGACAAGTTTCTATCCACATGTTAAAGGTACTCAATCCGATTTTTTAAATGCCGCTTCAGTTATCAGAATCGAGTAATTGCCCAAAAATAACGCTAACCACAGTGGTATAAAATGGTACAAAACCTGTTATTTATCAACATTTTGTTCAACGAAATTTTGCCGGTTTGTCAAATATCTGACACAAAAAAAGCCACTTGATTTTAGAGTTATCCATCTTCATCCGCAATTTGGTCAGAGAAAGTCTTCTCGTCGACTGTTTATTGGGCCACCTCAAATTATCGGCGGTGAAAAATAATAGATTTCAAACATCGATATCTGATCACTCCGAGCTTTGATGGGTGGGTTCCTTGACTCGAATCAAATATTTTTTACCCCCGAAGCTAGGGAAATAGTAATTTGCGAGCGTTAATTCTGAGTATGAATATGTTAATGTGGCACAAGGGTTTCGCAGAAGGTAACTGCAAAAATGATAAAAGTTTGTAAACTTTGGTTTAGTCATCTTGGGCTAATTAGACTTTGATCAGTAGTACCACTGTAACAGTATATGTTTACATCACAACTAATGGTTTCGATAATCGATATGCGATATCTCGTTATTAGAGAGTTACTAATAATGCATGCATGTAGTTTGCAATGGCATTTTTTTTTTTTACAAACTTTTATAAAGTTTATGTTATTTCGCATGAATTTTTCCACTTCTAAGACCGTGAGTCCCTTTAATGGTGTACAATGTACGACAAGCCCTTTCCCGACGAGAGCTGTGCTGGTGCAGCATTAAATATTATGTGCCAGTGCATTCTCTTATATATGCGAGTCTCCCATAGGGAGCCTCGCATATATAAGAGAATGCACTTGTTCACAAGGTCAAAGTATATATTAATTAGGCCAATATATCTATATCTATATTTGCGAATGTCTGTCTGTCTGTCTGTGTTCTATAGAAATCCGCATGGGACCATCTAGATTGCACCAAAGGGGTCTAACAGTGGTAACTTTTTACGGGAAAGAAAATGGTGCGGTTTAGAATTTTCTAAAGTGACGCCGTTGTTGTCAGGGGCAGACAAGGGGAGGGGCAGAATTTTTTTTTGTCGCCGATTGCCACCAAACTTATATATAATCATCCCCATGATATGAGGATTGAGGAATCTAATGATGTGGTTTAAATATGTAAAAAGTGGCGCCGTTCGAGTCAGGGTTGCACTGAAAGGGAGAGGGGCACCAAAATTGATAAAAATAATTTTAGCGCCGATTTCCACCAAATTGATACGCATTCTTCTCAATGATACAAAGTATCTAATTGTGTTATTTAAATATGCCAAATTGGTGTCGTCTGGATGAGAGATTGGGGGGGGGGGTAGGCACTAAATTTGATAAGAATTGGTTTAGTCACCGATTGCCACCAAACTTATACAAAATCATCCACATGGTGAGGAGTATAATGACGTGGCTTAAAATGTGGCTACATTTCATAAACAAAATTGTTTAGTCGCCGATTAGCACCAAACTTATAAATAATCATCTCCATGATATCAGGAGTCTAATTATTGTGTTGTTTAAGGATGTCAAAAGTGGTGCCATTCGAGTCATGAGTCCACAGAGCGTGAGAGATACACACAAATTGATAAACAATATGTTTAGAGCCGATTTCCACCAGACTCATACATATTCTTCTCCGTGATTCGATGAATCTAATCGTGTGGTTTAAATACGCCAAATTGGTGCTGTTTTGGTGAGAGATATGGGGGCCCTAAATTTGATACGATTTGTATACTCGCCAATTATCACCAATTTTATATATATTCATCTCCGTAATGAGTCTAAGTGTGTGGTTTAATGATGTCAAAAGTGGCGCCGCTTGAGTCCGAAATAGGGATGGGTGGGTCACAAAAACTGATTAAAATATTTTTAGTCCCAATTAACATCAAATTCATACACGTTCTTCTCAAAGGATACGAGGAATAAAATCGTACGTGTTAAAAACGCCACATTTGATGCCTAGATATATTTGCAAATGTATGTCTGTCTGTATGTGTTCTATATGTAACTTCACGGGGTACAATCGGGATGGCACCAAGGCGTTCCAACAGGGGTAACTTTTTACGAGGAAGATAATGGTGCAGGTTAAAATTTTCTAAAGTGACGCTGTTGGTGTCAGGGGAAGAAAAGTGGGAGGGGCAGCAAAAAAATTATGAAATAGTTTTGTCGCCGATTGCCACCAAACTTATACATAATCACCTCCATGCTATGGCACCGTCAGAGTCAGGGTGCACTGGGGTGGCACCAACAATTTATTAAAAAAAACTATTTTTAGCGCAGATTTCCGCCAAATTTATATATTATTCTTCTCCATGAAACGAAGAATATAATCATATGATTTAAAGACGCCAAATTGGTGCCGTTTTGGTGAGAGATGGGGGTAATAACTATGATAAGAATTGATTTAGTTGCCGATTACCACCAAACTTATACATGTAATCATCTCCATTTTATGAAGCATGCATGAGGCTAATGGACGTGGTTTATATATGTCAAACTTGGCGCCGTTTAAGTCATGCATGAGGAAGGGAGTTGAACCAAAACTGATACAAATATTTTTAGAACTAATTTCCACCGAATTCATGAACGTTCTTCTCTAATGCTACGATGAATTAAATCAAATTTGGTGTCGTTTGGGTCATGGATGGCGAGAGGAGATCCACTAGCATTGATAAGAGTGTTCTATTCGCCGATGTCCATCAAAGTTACATATAGTCATTTTCCAGGCCATCTCCACATCGTTCTAAAGAGTTTTTGGCGTTCAATGTTCACAGTCTCGACAAATGGTGATCGAATGAAGTAACTTGAACACTTATATCTTCGCAACTGTCATATTTATATGGGGATGGGAATCAGGGCATTCATATAATGAGCTAGCAAAACAGATACATAGAAGAAAGCTTTAAAGGTATATTTATCATTCTGTTTAAGAGATACATATATTCTGGCAAACTGAGGGACCTTGAACCGTTAGAGGATTGCATATTAGAATGGCTCACGTTAATATTATAGCACAGTTGAGTCTGCCCCATTCAATATTGTTTCCATGAAAAAGTTACAATTTGTCAAGAGATGTGGAAATGTATAGAAGGCCTGTTCAACAATAGTGGTCACAGTGTGCAGTCAAATATAATTTCTTTTCAGGATCCTCCAATACTGACATCTGACAAGGTTATATCTGCCCAATACAGAGAATTTCTTTCATGTTTTAGAACAGACTCATCGACTAACATCAAAAACTCAAAATATCGCTCTGTGTCGGGCACATTTAGCTGATATACATGCATAGCAACATTTCTTTTAAGCTGAGAATGATAAGCCAGTAAAAAGCACCATGACACGAGGAGCACCTGTACATTTCTTTAAAACATCTGTATCTTCATGGAGACATGATAACCAGGTGTACTCAAAATCTTAGTCAAACCAACAAGATTGCAATTGATTGTTATATCTTTATGTAAAACCCAATTGTCGTCTTTTATTTTTGCGAACTAATGTGTATATGATGTCCATGTTTCATGTTATAACGTCTGAAGTATACGCAGTTGTAAATAAATAAATAGTTCTTTATTGGTGCCAATTTGGTGGGACGGATTAATCGCGATAAACAACATGACAATCGCTCCGATCCGACAAGGTGAGCTACTACTTATATTTCGTGTGTAAATATCATGTTTTGTGATGCTATTTGGATATACAATGTATGAGAATATGTGTAACGCTTTGAGCAAGAGTATTCTCTATTCCCATCAAATATCCACAGTATGTAGAGGGTTTCACATTTTTTTGTTATTCAAAATTTTCATTTTCCGAGGGTTTCACATCACTTTAACCAGGGCAACGCCGGGTAACCCTGCTAGTTCTATTATATATGCGAGACTTCCTACATAAGACATTGCATTGGCACAGGGGTTTTTCGCAAAATTTCACGAAGGTCCAGTCATGGAAGGGTTAATCGATGTTTTTACATTCTCGAAATTGATTGGGAATTAAATTTTAATTATCCTCTGGAATACCGCCAGCAATGAAGGACGCACCACAATTAATACTTCCTTTCTATTTGTCACTACGCAGAGTCGAAAGGTAAGAAATGTGAAATATATGAAGCCTCTGGAGAATATAGTTGGATGTTAGATGTGCATAAATATCAAGAGTACATTTCTCAGTGTCAAGAACTAATACATTATAAATGGTGCCATATTCATTATTGTCAAGGAACTGCCTAAGGTTTCAATCGAGGGATGAATAATTGACATTTCAAGCTTTAACCCTTCCTTAACTGGGGCTTCCTGAAATTTTGCAAAAACCCTGTGCCAATACATTCTCTTATATATGCGAGTCTCCCATAGGGATCCTCGCATATATAAGAGAATGTATTGGCCTGACAATATTGCCAGTGCATTCTGTTATATATATGCGAGACTCGCATATATAAGAGATAGCATTGGCACATGGTCTTTAACGCTTCACCAGCGCAGCTCCCGCCATGAAAGGGTTAATTTATTGACGACATGTCTTCTCATTTCCTCTGATAATTAAATTTTAATTATATCATCACTAAAAGAACCACATCATCCCTTGGATATATGTAGGGTATCCGCTTTGTGGCATCCTCTGTTGGGTATAGTCTGTGGGTGTAGTCTGTGTGGTATCTATTTGACACTCGAGCTAGAGATGAGAAATGCTTACACCTTATTAACGTGATCCTTCCATTTGACCACCGAGAGAAGCGAAAATCTTAAAGTGATGTGAAACACTCAGATAGGGTGATAAAATAGAAATGGAGAATAATCCTGCTCAAAGTAGTTATTTTTGCGAATATTAATCAAAATTTACAACACACACCGCCATGCGTATATATTAATTAAATGCAATGAGTCTTGATGGTTTATCGCTGATAGTTGCGTCCCGAATCGATAAATATTTACAATTGAGCGTAAATCAGACGATGTTTTCTATGGAGTGGTATGGTTGATTTCTTTGAGATTTTCGGCGATGTTAGTAGAATGCTACATTCCATCAGTGGGGACAGTATTACCGAGTGATGATGACCTGATAAAACAAGAAACTACAATTATGAGAGAAGTAGGACAGTGGATCAGAGATACATGTAATTGTATGATCACATAGCTGTGAAAAATAACACTACATTAAATTGATAAAGCTGCATGAGATAATACTATGGGATGTTTTATTTGAGTCGAGGAACTCACCCTTCAAAGCTCGGAGCTATTAAATTTCGATTTTTGAAATATATTTACTTTTTGCACCTCGATCGAAGTCCATATATGGCGATGTCTGGTTCGAACAGAATATCCCAAGCACGTATCATCCATCAAAAATATAAACAATCACCGATCATGCATGCACGCGTGTGGTCGTCATGGTATAAAATTTATAAGTTGTGTTTTGTCATGCATAAATAGAGGATCTACAACGAGTCCCCAGTTTATAGTGAAATTTACAAAACTCCAGACCTAATTTACCGGACGAGTTTTGTAAATTCCGCTATAAACTGGGGACGAGTTGTAGATTCTATTTATTACATGATACAAAACCTCGACAAAACTTACACAAATCAACAGGGACGAGAAACTAACATCGGCTTCTATAAGATATGCGATGACGTTTCACGTAAGTATGCGTTGTTTGTCCGCGTAAAGAAATAGTCCCAGATAAATAAAGACTCTTTGTCGTATTTAAAGGCGTATATTTAATAACATAAATTTTCAAACTCTTCAATCATTATAGCTTATTGGAAAAATATTGGAAGCCATAGTATTTTGAGACATAGCCTACGGAATGTAAACAGACGACAAACCGGATGTCAAATGTTACCGGGCACTATTTCCTGTTATTAAACAAACGTTTAATATCAGAATTAATAGAATGGGTTTATTGAATGGAATAAGGGAAGGATTATAAATATGATTAACCCTTTACCCAACAAACCGGCCAAATAAAGCTTCAACAGCCTAAAATATCTTCGGTCTGTCTCAATAGAACCATACAAATATGGATATCATTGGAACCGGCTCCTTGACCACATTGTGATAGTTACAGTTATGCCCTGTGCCAATGCATTCTCTTATATATGCGAGTCGACCATATGTCGCCTCGCATATATAAGAGAATGCATTGGCCTAAAAAAACTTTTTTTAACACTTTTTACCATTTTTTCTTACATTATTTAACAATTTTATAATTTTTAATGTGTTAAGCCAATGCATTCTCTTATATATGCGAGGCGACCTATGGTCGACTCGCATATATAAGAGAATGCATTGGCACAAAGCCGTTCTGTTGGGTAAAGGGTTAATGAATGAGTATCACAAAATGCAGTCAGTTTTATTTCTGGCGATAATTTTTGTGGTTTTTTATTCTGGGAATAATTACAATTAAGGAAGCCACCGGCAAATCGGATCTTGCGTGACGTCACAACTCTCGTTATGGCGTCCGCGCATGTCCGGATATATTTCCGGTGGAATTATTGTAAGGTTGCATTGAAAAAAATCGAGGTGTAGAAAATAAATATATTTTAAAAATCAAAATGTTTCACATCAGGTATATACATGTATTATAAGATGTATGGAACACCAACGCTGCCTTATGTGCGCATGCTGTATAATTGTGTAATGATAAAGTCTCATCATGTAAAGGTGAAGTCTCATCATAATGATAAAGTCTCATCACGTAATGATAAAGTCTGATCATAATGATAAAGTCTCATCATAATGACAAATTACCATCATCATAATAATAAAGTCTCATCGTCATACTGATAAAGTCTCATCACGTAATGATAAAGTCTCATCACGTAATGATAAAGTCTCATCACGTAATGATAAAGTCTGATCATAATGGTAAAGTCTCATCATAATGACAAATTACCATCATCATAATAATAAAGTCTCATCGTCATACTGATAAAGTCTCATCACGTAATGATAAAGTCTCATCACGTAATGATAAAGTCTCATCACGTAATGATAAAGTCTGATCATAATGGTAAAGTGTCATCACGTAATGATAAAGTCTGATCATAATGGTAAAGTGTCATCACGTAATGATAAAGTCTGATCATAATGGTAAAGTGTCATCACGTAATGATAAAGTCTCATCACGTAATGATAAAGTCTGATCATAATGGTAAAGTGTCATCACGTAATGATAAAGTCTGATCATAATGGTAAAGTGTCATCACGTAATGATAAAGTCTGATCATAATGGTAAAGTGTCATCACGTAATGATAAAGTCTCATCACGTAATGATAAAGTCTCATCACGTAATGATAAAGTCTGATCATAATGGCAAAGTGTCATCACGTAATGATAAAGTCTGATCATAATGGTAAAGTGTCATCACGTAATGATAAAGTCTCATCACGTAATGATAAAGTCTGATCATAATGATAAAGTCTCATCATAATGACAAATTACCATCATCATAATAATAAAGTATCATCGTCATAATAATAAAGTCTCATCATCATAATGATAAAGTCTCATCATCATAATGATAAAGTCTCATCATCATAATGATAAAGTCTCATCGTCATAATGATAAAGTATCATCACGTAATGATAAAGTATCATCGTCATAATTATAAAGTATCATCGTCATAATCATAAAGTATCATCAATTAATGATAAAGTATCATCGTCATAATTATAAAGTATCATCGTCATAATCATAAAGTATCATCATAATGATAAAGTCTCATCACGTAATGATAAAGTCTCATCATCATAATGATAAAGTCTCATCATCATAATGATAAAGTCTCATCGTCATAATTATAAAGTCTCATCGTCATAATGATAAAGTATCATCACGTAATGATAAAGTATCATCGTCATAATTATAAAGTATCATCGTCATAATCATAAAGTATCATCAATTAATGATAAAGTATCATCGTCATAATTATAAAGTCTCATCGTCATAATGATAAAGTCTCATCACGTAATGATAAAGTCTCATCGTCATAATGATAAATTCTCCTATCATAATAACGTATCATCATAATAATAAAGTCTCATCATCATAATGATAAAGTCTCATCATCATAATGATAAAGTCTCATCATGATGATAATGTATCGTCACGTAATGGTGAAGTCTCACCATCTTAATAATAAAGTATCATTACGTAATGATAAAGTATCATCGTCATAATTATAAAGTCTAATCGTCATAATCATAAAGTATCATCACGTAATGATAAAGTCTCATCGTCATAATTATAAAGTATCATCGTCATAATCGTAAAGTATCATCAATTAATGATAAAGTATCATCGTCATAACGATAAAGTCTCATCATAATAATGATAAAGTCTCATCACGTAATGATAAAGTCTCATCATAATAATGATAAAGTCTCCTATCATAATAACGTATCATCATAATAATAAAGTCTCATCGTCATAATGATAAAGTCTCATCATCATAATGATAAAGTCTCATCATCATAATGATAAAGTCTCATCGTCATAATGATAAAGTATCATTACGTAATGATAAAGTCTCATCATCATAATGATAAAGTCTCATCGTCATAATGATAAAGTCTCATCGTCATAATGATAAAGTATCATCACGTAATGATAAAGTATCATCGTCATAATTATAAAGTCTCATCGTCATAATCATAAAGTCTCATCATCATAATGATAAAGTATCATCACGTAATGATAAACTCTCATCATGATGATAATGTATCGTCACGTAATGGTGAAGTGTCACCATCTTAATAATAAAGTATCATCACGTAATGATAAAGTATCATCGTCATAATTATAAAGTCTCATCGTCATAATCATAAAGTCTCATCGTCATAATGATAAAGTATCATTACGTAATGATAAAGTCTCATCATGATGATAATGTATCGTCACGTAATGGTGAAGTGTCACCATCTTAATAATAAAGTATCATCACGTAATGATAAAGTATCATCGTCATAATTATAAAGTCTCATCGTCATAATCATAAAGTCTCATCATCATAATGATAAAGTATCATCACGTAATGATAAAGTCTCATCGTCATAATTATAAAGTATCATCGTCATAATCATAAAGTCTCATCGTCATAATGATAAAGTCTCATCACGTAATGATAAAGTCTCATCATCATAATGATAAAGTATCATTACGTAATGATAAAGTCTCATCATCATAATGATAAAGTCTCATCATCATAATGATAAAGTATCATTACGTAATGATAAAGTCTCATCATCATAATGATAAAGTCTCATCATCATAATGATAAAGTCTCATCGTCATAATGATAAAGTATCATTACGTAATGATAAAGTCTCATCATCATAATGATAAAGTCTCATCGTCATAATGATAAAGTCTCATCGTCATAATGATAAAGTATCATTACGTAATGATAAAGTCTCATCATCATAATGATAAAGTCTCATCATCATAATGATAAAGTCTCATCGTCATAATGATAAAGTCTCATCGTCATAATGATAAAGTCTCATCATCATAATAATAAAGTCTCATCGTCATAATGATAAAGTCTCATCACGTAATGATAAAGTCTCATCATCATAATAATAAAGTCTCATCGTCATAATGATAAAGTCTCATCGTCATAATGATAAAGTCTCATCGTCATAATGATAAAGTCTCATCGTCATAATGATAAAGTATCATTACGTAATGATAAAGTCTCATCATCATAATGATAAAGTCTCATCGTCATAATGATAAAGTCTCATCGTCATAATGGTAAAGTCTCATCATCATAATAATAAAGTCTCATCGTCATAATGATAAAGTCTCATCGTCATAATGATAAAGTCTCATCATCATAATAATAAAGTCTCATCGTCATAATTATAAAGTATCATCGTCATAATGATAAAGTATCATCGTCATAATGATAAAGTCTCATCGTCATAATGATAAAGTCTCATCGTCATAATGATAAAGTCTCATCATCATAATAATAAAGTCTCATCGTCATAATGATAAAGTCTCATCGTCATAATGATAAAGTCTCATCATCATAATAATAAAGTCTCATCGTCATAATGATAAAGTCTCATCACGTAATGATAAAGTCTCATCATCATAATAATAAAGTCTCATCGTCATAATGATAAAGTCTCATCATCATAATGATAAAGTATCATCATCATAATTATAAAGTATCATTACGTAATGATAAAGTCTCATCGTCATAATGATAAAGTCTCATCACGTAATGATAAAGTATCATTACGTAATGATAAAGTCTCATCATCATAATGATAAAGTCTCATCATCATAATGATAAAGTATCATTACGTAATGATAAAGTCTCATCATCATAATGATAAAGTCTCATCATCATAATGATAAAGTCTCATCGTCATAATGATAAAGTATCATTACGTAATGATAAAGTCTCATCATCATAATGATAAAGTCTCATCGTCATAATGATAAAGTCTCATCGTCATAATGATAAAGTATCATTACGTAATGATAAAGTCTCATCATCATAATGATAAAGTCTCATCATCATAATGATAAAGTCTCATCGTCATAATGATAAAGTCTCATCGTCATAATGATAAAGTCTCATCATCATAATAATAAAGTCTCATCGTCATAATGATAAAGTCTCATCACGTAATGATAAAGTCTCATCATCATAATAATAAAGTCTCATCGTCATAATGATAAAGTCTCATCGTCATAATGATAAAGTCTCATCGTCATAATGATAAAGTCTCATCGTCATAATGATAAAGTATCATTACGTAATGATAAAGTCTCATCATCATAATGATAAAGTCTCATCGTCATAATGATAAAGTCTCATCGTCATAATGGTAAAGTCTCATCATCATAATAATAAAGTCTCATCGTCATAATGATAAAGTCTCATCGTCATAATGATAAAGTCTCATCATCATAATAATAAAGTCTCATCGTCATAATGATAAAGTCTCATCATCATAATAATAAAGTCTCATCGTCATAATGATAAAGTCTCATCGTCATAATGATAAAGTCTCATCGTCATAATGATAAAGTCTCATCGTCATAATGATAAAGTCTCATCATCATAATAATAAAGTCTCATCGTCATAATGATAAAGTCTCATCGTCATAATGATAAAGTCTCATCATCATAATAATAAAGTCTCATCGTCATAATGATAAAGTCTCATCACGTAATGATAAAGTCTCATCATCATAATAATAAAGTCTCATCGTCATAATGATAAAGTCTCATCATCATAATGATAAAGTATCATCATCATAATTATAAAGTATCATCATCATAATTATAAAGTATCATCATCATAATTATAAAGTCTCATCACGTAATGATAAAGTCTCATCACGTAATGATAAAGTCTCATCACGTAATGATAAAGTCTCCTATCATAATAACGTATCATCATAATGATAAAGTATCATCGTCATAATGATAAAGTATCATCATCATAATGATAAAGTATCATCGTCATAATGATAAAGTCTCATCATCATAATGATAAAGTATCATCATCATAATTATAAAGTCTCATCACGTAATGATAAAGTCTCCTATCATAATAACGTATCATCATAATGATAAAGTCTCATCACGTAATGATAAAGTCTCCTATCATAATAACGTATCATCAAAATGATAAAGTATCATCGTCATAATGATAAAGTCTCATCATCATAATGATAAAGTATCATCATCATAATTATAAAGTATCATTACGTAATGATAAAGTCTCATCACGTAATGATAAAGTATCATCATCATAATGATAAAGTATCATCATCATAATGATAAAGTCTCATCATCATAATGATAAAGTATCATCATCATAATTATAAAGTATCATTACGTAATGATAAAGTCTCATCACGTAATGATAAAGTCTCATCATCATAATGATAAAGTCTCATCATCATAATGATAAAGTCTCATCATCATAATGATAAAGTCTCATCGTCATAATGATAAAGTCTCATCATCATAATGATAAAGTATCATCATCATAATTATAAAGTCTCATCACGTAATGATAAAGTATCATCGTCATAATTATAAAGTATCATCGTCATAATCATAAAGTATCATCATCATAATGATAAAGTCTCATCATCATAATGATAAAGTATCATCGTCATAATGATAAAGTCTCATCGTCATAATGATAAAGTCTCATCGTCATAATGATAAAGTCTCATCACGTAATGATAAAGTCTCATCGTCATAATGATAAAGTCTCATCATCATAATGATAAAGTCTCATCATCATAATGATAAAGTCTCATCGTCATAATCATAAAGTATCATCACGTAATGATAAAGTATCATCGTCATAATTATAAAGTATCATCGTCATAATCATAAAGTATCATCAATTAATGATAAAGTATCATCGTCATAATTATAAAGTCTCATCGTCATAATGATAAAGTCTCATCATAATAATGATAAAGTCTGCTATCATAATAACGTATCATCATAATAATAAAGTCTCATCGTCATAATGATAAAGTCTCCTATCATAATAACGTATCATCATAATAATAAAGTCTCATCATCATAATGATAAAGTCTCATCACCATAATGATAAAGTATCATTACGTAATGATAAAGTCTCATCATGATGATAATGTATCGTCACGTAATGGTGAAGTGTCACCATCTTAATAATAAAGTATCATCACGTAATGATAAAGTATCATCGTCATAATTATAAAGTCTCATCGTCATAATCATAAAGTCTCATCATCATAATGATAAAGTATCATCACGTAATGATAAAGTCTCATCGTCATAATTATAAAGTATCATCGTCATAATCATAAAGTCTCATAGTCATAATGATAAAGTCTCATCACGTAATGATAAAGTCTCATCATCATAATGATAAAGTATCATTACGTAATGATAAAGTCTCATCGTCATAATGATAAAGTCTCATCACGTAATGATAAAGTCTCATCATCATAATGATAAAGTCTCATCACGTAATGATAAAGTCTCATCATCATAATTATAAAGTCTCATCACGTAATGATAAAGTCTCATCATGATGATAATGTATCGTCACGTAATGGTGAAGTCTCACCATCTTAATAATAAAGTATCATTACGTAATGATAAAGTATCATCGTCATAATTATAAAGTCTAATCGTCATAATCATAAAGTATCATCACGTAATGATAAAGTCTCATCATCATAATGATAAAGTCTCATCACGTAATGATAAAGTCTCATCATCATAATGATAAAGTCTCATTACGTAATGATAAAGTCTCATCATGATGATAATGTATCGTCACGTAATGGTGAAGTCTCACCATCTTAATAATAAAGTATCATTACGTAATGATAAAGTATCATCGTCATAATTATAAAGTCTAATCGTCATAATCATAAAGTATCATCACGTAATGATAAAGTCTCATCATCATAATGATAAAGTCTCATCACGTAATGATAAAGTCTCATCATCATAATGATAAAGTCTCATTACGTAATGATAAAGTCTCATCATGATGATAATGTATCGTCACGTAATGGTGAAGTCTCACCATCTTAATAATAAAGTATCATTACGTAATGATAAAGTATCATCGTCATAATTATAAAGTCTAATCGTCATAATCATAAAGTATCATCACGTAATGATAAAGTCTCATCGTCATAATTATAAAGTATCATCGTCATAATCATAAAGTATCATCAATTAATGATAAAGTATCATCGTCATAATGATAAAGTCTCATCATAATAATGATAAAGTCTCCTATCATAATAACGTATCATCATAATAATAAAGTCTCATCGTCATAATGATAAAGTCTCATCATCATAATGATAAAGTATCATCATCTTAAAGATGAAGTCTCATCGTCATACTGATAAAGTCTCATCACGCAATGATAAAGTATCACCATGCTATGGCATGCGCGCATAAGTTAATTATGGCGTTCCGTAAAGATGCCTATAATCCCGGAAGATATTTCAAGGACCACTTTATATATATAGTAACCAGTAATGAGGACATTTTCAGGTTCATCCGTCATAACAGTAGAATTAATCACAAAAAATGCGGCGATGCTGACAGATTCGTCTGACGGATATCCGCGCCATCATTATATCGCATGATACGATCACATCAGACGACGGTATCAGTGTTATATTTGGTCGCAGAATCAATATCAGTAATCTGATGGCGGATGACCAAGCAGAATCCCCGCTATATATGTCCGCTCAAATAATATTCTACAACGGAAATAGGGCAACGGCGTCCAATCTCTGGCAGTTAACACGATAAACCATTTAGGTATGTTTTTGTGTGTGTAAATTAATTCGACATTTACGTATGATATTATATTTGCTGTGTAGATTGATTCACAAGATGAATGGTTATTCTAGTTTATATTATTCAATTTGTTGGCAGGTATTATATTTGAGTTTCTGGTATTTAGCGTGTTTCTACCTAATACGCATGCGATTAGATATAATGCAAGTACTTAATCGGGTTGACGATTAGATAGCGATATATTTCATAGGGAGTATAACGCGTGACATGCGGGGTTAGGATTACATTTAGAAATCAGTATCCTGAGAATCGCAAGGGTGATAACTATATATCACATGAAACCACTATTATATCATTAAAACAACAATTACATATTTCCTTATATCTCACTAGTAGTGAATTGGCGTGTGCTTTCTGTGATACATCGTGCCAACAAAACGACCGTGCTGCTTAATAGGCTATATTTCGAAAAGCCGCGCAAGACACCAAAACCAGACATTGCGCAAATGCTTGCTTTGTTCATTAAAGTTAAATTCGTGTCCAACTTCGTTGCACTAACGAAAATATACACAAAACAAAGAGGCATATTGGGGGACTACATATTTCGTCGACAGCTAGAGCGCGCAATACTGTCGTATGCGGTTGTGAAGCATCTCAGCCAACGCCATAACTGTATGCATTTTGCATGCAATTTTTAGCATCTTTTAAGGATATTGATTTGTTAAAAAAGCATTTTCCATGTGATATACAGGATCTTCAACTCGTTATTTATCAAACTCGTTTCATATAATCTTATATCCCAACACTGATAACGAGTTGAAGATCCTCAATACATATAGAACGTACTTTGACGAATTAACGGAGATTTGTATGAAAGAATTTCCAACACCAGTATCTTTCTCGATCCAATCGTGTTTCCCATCAACAGGAGGGCGACTAATGAGCTTGAAAATCTAATATAATATCTTCTTTTTTTTCACGAGAAACACAATTTTCCTGCCTTTAAGAATATATTTCAACTGTCGCTATTCGTTGTATACCACGAGTAATAAATCATGATATACGTCGAATAAAGCAGCCATCTATACCTTATACGCTACACTACTACCCATTTTGTCCCCTGAAAACAAAAAAAATAGTTTTCGGCGGACAATATAAATGACCCCTGTCCGTCCGTCCGTTCGTGTGTCCATCACATATTATGGGCACCTTCACTGTGTAATCAAATACCCCACATTTTCGAATGTAGAGATTGGAAACTTGAACATATTGTTACCAATATATTGTTGATGTGCAATATGTATGGAATATATTGTTTTTCACTGAGTTATACCCCCTTTCTTGACTTCCGTTTTGTCCGGCACACATTATGGGTACATTCATTGTGTAATGAAGCCCTCCCACAGTTTCGAAGGTAGAGATGCGAAACTTCAGGATATTGCTACCCATATATTGATGACGTGCAACATATGGACGACGGACAATATTCTTTGTCGCCGATGTATTCCCCTTTCTTGACTTAAACCTATTTTGGACCGTTTTGAGTTTGGGTACCTTTGGTACCCCTCCCACAAATTTGAATGTAGAGATTATGGAAACGTTAGGATATTGTTACCCATATATTGCTACTATGCAACAGAAAGTTATTATGTTCACAGTTTTTCTCCATTCTCGACTGTTTACCATTCTAATTTTCAATTTTTGAAGGATTTTTTTAAAAACAAAGTTAGATTTTTGGTTCCGAAAAAGCTAACCTCTTAAAGGTGATACAGCGGTTTTAATCATTTGGCAAAAAAATGAGTTTAATTGGTTGCCGGTTTGCTCAGCAAACACATCCAGTTCCACTTGTGGGGATCAGGGCCGACCATGATTATGATGGGCATAGACCAATCTAAAAACCGTTGTATATCACATTTAATAAAACCATCTCTTATCGGGGGTCGTGTGGTTGGCGACCTTCTATTAATTCATCACTTGTTCAGATCCCGGATGAGCCCCCAAATATAACAAACCATTGAAAGGGGTTTGCGCGTCTCACCGTTGTTTCGTGTATAAGCGACACAAATGAGTTCAATAGATCATTACCATTTTGGTAAAGCTACTTGTCTCATTGTCCTATATATACGCGCCCACTCATTTTTACATGCAATTATATGTAACGGCAAATGTTTGTGCAAAAGTAGAATTGGTTGTCATGTGAGAAACTATTACGCTACCACATGCAGCGTTAACAGTTTGATTACTGAATTAATTCGTCTAGTATAATAGTGCATACTGGAATGGGACATGTCTCACTCTCTCTATCTTTCTCTCTCTCTCCTTTAACTCCAACTCCAACATTACAATATTATACCCATATATCGATCCCATATATGTAATGATATCATAAAAAACAAAACTCTATATCCCGTCTGCTCCAATTTATTACCTCACTTGATATTTCCTTCACTTGAGGTAACACTTATTCAACGAAGAGAGGACTTGAAAAAAGTTAATAGCTTCTTGTCCAATCCTCTTTTTTAAAGGTACTCAATACGATAAGACGGTCCCCATGATATAATCAAGTTACAACAACAACATTTCTTCAAAATACGCTTTAGTTATCAGAATCGATTAATTACAATAAAATAATGCTATAACCACTGTCAACTATGGTATAACATTTCCCAAAACGTGTTATTTATCACATATCGCATGTTCAGCGAAATATGGTCGTATTATCACTTGATTATCACGAAATTTGACCGTATTGCCACTTGATTTTAAAGTTATCCATCTTCATCCGCAATTTGGTCGGTTGGCGAATATTTGCCAGGCGGAAAAGTACATATCTCCAGAAATAACATATTTTAAAAATCGATATCTGATCACTTTGAGCTTTGATGAGGGTTCCTCGACTCGAATCAGATATTTTTTTTATCCCCGAAGCCAAAAATAGTAATTTAGGGTGTTTAATCGGATAATGCATCTACCTGTAGCTGTATATGTATTGTGGTTGTGTTATATGTTTGACTTCGAAATAAATACATCAATGGTGCATGCGTATTGTCTATATGCGTGGAAACAAATAGCATGGAATATGTACTAGTAACTAAACATCCCTACAAATGATTAAATGACAACTAAGTAACTATTGGATCACTTTAACGGAGTGATCCACATCACTTTAAAGTGTCTTACAATATTTAAGCCTAAAATGACACCTAATCTCCGCTGGCTATTATCAAAACCGAGGATCGAAATAAGTCGATTTATCGATGTATGGATATGTCGATTTAATTCGCCAGATGGCGATGTGGAAACAAGAGTTAATTTACTCAGCGTTGTTGCCATTAGGGAAGAAAGATCTTCGGTAAATAAAAAGCAATCACTGGACGCAATTAATGCTATCTCTAATTTCTTTTCCAGATTAGCCATGTTAACTGATACACAGAGGAGCTAACAACAACTAAGGGTATGTTAATGTTATATTTATGCAGCTTACTCAAGAGTGTTTCAACATCACAACTCAGAACTGCTTCACACGCAGTTTCGAGTTTGGGAGTGAGACCCGGGAGGATTTGAAAGGGCTATCAGCACTCTCCTACAACCCACTTTGGTTATTTTATAATGCTGCTGAACAGCGTGTGTATAGTTTATAGATATACACATATTTACCCATATCAGAAAGAAATGAAGCCCCGCTCCGATTCCAAAGATGGAAACCGCTTCACACTCCATTGAAGTCAAATTTTATAGGAGATCTCGGGTATCTCATGCATGTCTCATGTCAATGACCACCACAACATAAGATGGAATGTTCAGACCACATATAAGTTTAAATTATTTTGATATTTTTGTTTTCTAACTAGTATATATAGTACCGGTACCCATGTTCTTCTCTCGAATTTCTTTTATAAAATTCGTAAGTTCAAGATAGCCATGCTCATTTAATAACTCTGAGCACCAATAGATTGCTACTGAATGCGTGAATTATCCCTTCCCTTACTGAACGGGTTCTCCCATGAATTCTATGGTGGATTGGTTTATTATTCGTCTGGAGGTATATTCAATAAATATCAGCAGACGACACACAAACAACTCAGTCAAATGCATGCAATTAGGGAACATCTCGTTTCATAAAATTTTAACAAGACGCAGTATATTAATAAACTAGCTGATGTGCCCGACTTCGTACGGGCTATTTAAGGATTTCTTTGTGATCGCCTCCGTCTGGGCAGAATATACAGCGTCTGGACAAACTTTAGTTCGATCGGTTCAGAAACGTGCCTATATGAGCGTATATGAGCGAGGTCAAGGTCAAGGACACCGTCGCACGTGAAATTGGACCCGCACATATTGTTCTCGGGATCAAAGTAGGCCTACATACCAAATTTGAGTCGGATCGGTCGAGTCCAGAAACATGCCTATATGAGCGTATATGAGCGAGGTCAAGGTCAATGACACGGTCGCACGTGAAATTGAACCAGCCCATAGTGTTCCCGGGATCAAAGTAGGCCTACATACCAAATTTGAGTCGGATCGGTTGAGCAGTTTTCGAGTCTATAACACAGACATACAGAAGTTCCAAAATATATAATAGACTAGCCGATGTGCCCGACTTCGTCCAGGCTATTTAGGGATTTCTTTGTGACCGCCTCCTTCTGGGCAGAATATACAGCGTCTGGACAAACTATTGTTCGATCGGTCTAGAAACATGCCCACATGAGCGTATATGAGAGAGGTCAAGGTCGAGGTCAGGGACACGGTCGCACGTGAAATTGGACCCACACATATTGTTCCCGGGATCAAAGTAAGCCTACATATATACAAATTTGAGTCGGATCGGTCGAGAAACATGCATATATGAGCGCATGAGAAACATGCCTATATGAGCGCATATTTGCGAGGTCACGGTCAATGACATGGTCACGCGTGAAATTGGACCCGACCATAATGTTCCCGGGATCAAAGTAGGCCTACATACCAAATTTGAGTCGGATCGGTCGAGCAGTTTTCGAATCTATAACACACACAATCATACATACACACAGACAGAAGTTCCAAGATATATACTACTAGCAGATTAGCCCGCCACGGGCGGCATTCGTCCCATGGCTTTGTTCGAAAAATCAATTGCAACAGCTTCCGAGACACGTGTGCTGCATTTGCAGAAAATTTTCGTTGAAATCCGCCAGTTTGACCAAATTTGACCTTGAATTTACCATTTTGAAGGTCAAGGTCATGTCCTGGTAACGATTTGACCCGTCCAATACATTCCCTGGACAAAAGAACACATAGGTATCAAATTTCGTCGAAATCCGCCAGTTTTGCCGGATTTGACCTTGAATTGATAATTTTGAAGGTCAAGGTCAGGTCGGGGTCACAATTTGACTGGTCCATGAGACTTCCCGGACAAAAGTTCCCATAGGTAGCAAGTTTGCACTCAATCGGTAGAGCCGTTTTCGAGTCTATAACGGACACACACATACATATATATCACTTGTGGGTACCCGTTTCAAGGTGAAGGTCACATCGGGCGGAAAAACTGACCCGATGAAAATCTCCCCCATTCCTAGGAACCCCTAAGTACGAACACAGACATAAGGATCACACAACACGCTCATGTCTGGACACAGACACAACACGCTCATGTTTGAACACAGACACGATCTGTATCAACGACACTGTGGATACGAACGCTCTTTAGCTATCACGCGATTAACCCCACAATTCCAAGACGGTGGCAGTGGTAATGGAGAATGTGTGCTTGGAGCTTCTCAAAAGCAATGCGACGACACTTCATCTGGATTTTTACCCTTAGATGGGAAGTTTGGTCGAAATCCGTCAGGCAGTTTTCCCGACCATAGCTAACACACAGACAGAAGTCCCAAAATATATATTAGACTAGCAGGTGACCCGACTTCGTCCGAGCTTTGACCTTGAATTGACCATTTTGAAGGTCAATGTCAGGTCGGGGTAACGATTTGACCCGTCCAAAACACTCCCCGGACAAAAGTAGCCCTATGTATAGAATTTCGTCGAAATCCGTCCGTTTTACCCGAATAGTCCTTGAATTGACCATTTTGAAGGTCAAGGTCAGGTCGGGGTTACGATTTGACCCGTCGAAAACACCCCCCCCCCCCCCCGACAAAAGTATTCGTCGAAATCCGTTAATGTTTTTAATTTAATTTGAGTTAATTCTGCCTTTTTATTCAAGAGAAATGATGGTACCCGTCCCGTGATGTTACCCGCCCCTAAAAGAGGTACGTTTGTGGGTACCCGTTTCAAGATGAAGATCACCTCGGGCGGAAAAACTTACCCGATGAAAATCTCCCCCGTTCCTTGGAACCCCTAAGTACGAAGACAGAAATAAGAATCACATAACACGCTCATGTCTGGATACAGACACACTCACGTCTGGCCCCGGACATAAGAATCACACTACATGCATACGCTCTTTATCAACGACACTGTGGATACAAACGCTCTTTAACTATCAACGCGATTAACCCCACAGTGCCAATGACGGTCATTTTGGTGACTGGAATGGAGAAGGAGTGCTCTGACGTTCTTAGAAGCGGTGCGATGACACTTCATTTGAGATTTTACCCTCATATAGGAAGTTTGGGCTCAATCCGTCCGGCAGTTTTCCCGGCCATAGCTAACAAACAAACAGACAGACAGAAGTCCCAAAATATATATTAGATAGATGTCGTTACAACGGCATAACTCTGCAGAAGTCGAAGTTAAAATAGCTTGTGGCAATCGGCAGATAATAGTGCTCTGACGTTCTCAGAAGCGGTCCGATGACCATTCCCGTGACTTTTTACCCTTAGATAGCAAATTTGGGCTAAATCCGCCCGGCAGTTTTCCCGGCCATAGCTAACACACAGACAGACACACAGAAGTCCCAAAATATATAGTAGATAGATGTCGTTACAACGGCATAACTCTGCAGAAGTTGAAGTTAAAATAGCTTGTGGCAATCGGCTGAGTTATATCGGGTTATAAATTCGAAGGATCAATCAACATAGTATATTCTATTATAACCAATCCTGGGCTATCTTCGAAACAAAATAACCATGTTTATGTTTGGACATTTTCCTAAAATTGCGGTTTAATGGCTACACGTTACACGCCATACTCTACAAGCGGAATCTCTCTAGTTCCAGATAATCGCTGCTTATTTTAAAGGGACACTGTACACTAAATCCTGCCATTTATGGGACCATCTCCTTTTATATAGAGCACATGAGTGTATTTTTCACTAATCCATGGCTCAAATTCCTTCATTTGTTGCATATATGCTGTTGAGTATAAAAGGAGATGGTCCCATAAATGGCCGGATTTAGTGTACAGTACCCTTCTAATCCAACGTAAGATTTTACTGAAGATCACGCAGTCCGCCTTATATACAAACATGTACTGCATAAAAACCTATATACCCAACACGTAATAATTGCTCAAAGGGAATTTATATAATTATTTCAATGGGCCTAATCGGTACACCTCTGAACTATAGTATGTGCTGTATAGTATTTTAATGTTACTCGTGGGACCCAGACCCGCATTGATTGACACAGCAGAAGACTCATTAGCTCCCTCCGCCGACAACATTGACAGGAGAAAGTTATTAACAATTCAGTGGAAATATTTCCCAAACTAATTACGTTGTTTTATTGAACAATTACTATCGATTAGCTCAGATTTCCAGGGACATATTAATCATCATCGTATTAAATATATAATTAGCTGTGTTTGTTTACGATATGTCGTGCTGATTTGGTCTGTAAACACTCTAATTTCTGGCTCGTTTCTGCAGTCACGATACCGACCACCATTTCATTAATAGCTGTCTCCGATGTTCTCTGTCTGAATCACGATACCGACAACCAGTTCATTACGCCCTCGAGTGAGTATACTGCGAGGCTGATCCACTGTCTGGAATCAGTACGGCTGACTCATGTTTAGACGTTTCCGGTTTGGTCGCAAAGACAGAAACTCGACGGTATACAACCGACTAAAATGCTTGATTTTAGATGTTCAGACTGTCGTACCATAATGGAATCTTGGTCGGATATGTTCAGGATATGTTAACAGTGCACAGGAAACTAACCAGAGTTATATAATGTCATACTTTGTTAGATTATAGCACAACTGAATCGATAATTTTGTATATTTTTGTGCAAAAATTCGCTTTCAAATCCGTTTTACAAGTGTTTTATCCTTTTAAAATTATAATCTTGCAGGTCATATATAATTCGTAATGTTTATCAAACAATAATCCGTAACCATTTGTCCATTCGGGTGTGTTGTATAGTAGAAAAAAGTATATTTTGGATGTCATCGACGAATTTTTGTGTACGGTTTAGAATGCAGCTAGTGTACGGTTGATCAGCATTTCATATCCTAGTTGTGTAGGGTTCAGACGTACTGTTTATTGGGTTTCTGTCATTTCTTTGGCGTATATTTTACAGAAAACCTGTCATTTTTAAGTTTATGAGTTAAAATTCATATATATAACAAATGAATGTTTGTTTTCCACAATGCATGCTATTATGAACTCGTTGTTGCTGTGATATTCCGCACATGGAATGTGACCGTAACCACGTGTTCATGGTGCATATATTTTGGATAACAAAAATTAATTTGTTATATTTATAGTATAATGTGTTAGCTAAGCCTACAGTCGAATATTTGACACTACTTTCAGAATTCAAGATGGAGAAATTCAAGTGCCACACGTGTAACATTGGATTCGACTCCTTCTCACATAGTATAGAGCATTTTAAAGTGACTCATGGCGACAATATACTAAAGATTAGAAGTCTATAACTTAATATGATGACGGGGAAGATTGGCTACAGAACGCATAATTTTAATGTTGTGCCGAATGTGGCCAGCAGTGAGGACAAAGTTATTAAGGTCGGATCGAGCGACCCCGGTGCATTGACCATTAACATATTAAAAGTTGACAGAGCCGACAATTCAACAAATACCGGTAATATAAATAGATGTACATTCAGCAGTCCGTTGAGCAAAAGGTTTTCTTACCTGTGAACAAAACGAAAACAAACAGAACATGCGTGGACCAAAAATCCGAAAACATGAAACAAAACTGTAAAAAGATAAAACATAAACTGCACGATATAGTGTTCTCTTAATCCACAAAGCCACGACAGGACCAAGGACCATACAATAGGCTATTGTTTTCTAGTAGAATACAAAACGTAGACAATTAAATAATGAGTTCAATTCATATTTGAAAACAATTGCATGGTCTGATATATAGTTTTATTGTTCAAGATATTTTTAAACGTGTATAGTAAATTTAAACATGCAGCATTTTAACATTTTCGGCTTTGTATTGGACCCCAATAGTGGTCAGATACGACCGTAATGATGGAGAGAACACTATACTCGTAAACAAACCGAAGATAAAAATCATAATAATCAACTATTGGTCGCCCAGTAAAGGCTCGTCCACAGAGCTGCGTAATGCATGCGTGTACACGTGAGGGTGCGTTTTTATGGCTGATCGATGGGTCTATATACGGAGGGATCATCCAAGTGGTTAGCACTTGTCCTCCGATCCCTTTAAAATAGCCTATATATGTATTACATGTATTTTATATTAATGTACTATTTAGAGCAAGTACAATATGTTTAAACTACAGCCGATGTCTGTCAAGTGCGTCATGATTTTGTCAAACAATCAAATACTTTATTCTTTCACCCATTAAACAAATTGCACAAATAAGGAAGATGTTATATAAATAGTCAAGCGGATAGTTAATTCATGTCTGTGAACGGTCTTGACACCGTGCGTAATGCGTATAGACCCATCAACCATACGCACCCTTACGCATGCACGCTTTACACAGGTACGTGGACGAGTCTTGAGATAAGCCGCCTACATAATTATACATATATAATTATGTACATAATTATACATATATAATTATGTAGTAGATAAGCAATTTTATTGTTGCCGGAGTCCTAATCACGAACAAAACAATTAAATTTAGATTTGTCACATTTATTATTTATCCAACATCACGTGGTATATCTCCCAGAGAACGATTTTAAAAGAAAATTAGGTTAGTATTTATCCACACGATTCTGAGATAAACCGTACACACAAATCACAATCGTTGACATCTAAACCGTACAATTTGTAACAACACCACCTGTTGAAAAACAGTCACTATATCACGAAAAATGTATATTAAAGACAAGTGAAACTTCGTATGTGTCAGAGAAGGTTCCTAGTTCGCGATGGATGTTTTATTTGTTGAAACATTGTGAATACAATCCTAGATGATTTATTTTTCTCGATTTTTTCTTTTTTTCACCTTTTACTTGGCATAAACCACGATCGTATCGTCGTATGAAATCATTTTGCGAGCGACTTTCAGTGTACATAGAAACAAAATAATACAGAAACAACAACTGACTACATTGTCAATCCAAAAATCCGCGCATAATGTATTTATTAAGCAAAAATGTGTGCCTACCGCGACAACAACAATTCGAGCTCCGACGAAACCGGAAACGTCTAAACATGAGTCAGCCGTACTGATTCCAGACAGTGGCTGATCAGGCTATGTCCGTGAAGCTATGGAGCAAATATGATTTAAAATGTACTAGCTATCTTGCGTACCGGATAGACTTATTGCAGGAGGTATGTATTCGCGGATGTATCTTCGCAAAATCCACCTATTCCCCCAATTTCTATAACGTTGCTGTTACATATTATGCATGCATTTCTATTTACTTGGAATAACACAAGAATATTACATCAAATTACAACGTACATATATAACCACAGCAGAGGAAATTCCAACACAAGGCTTGTAAACAGAGTTCTAATTTACTCAAATGATTGTCATTTCTCAATCAGAGATGAGAATTGATGTCTTTCACGGCTGGCGCAACATTAAATATCTTCTTTTTTATTATTTATTCAATATTTATATATATTATGTACATGTAGTATTGTATACATAACACAAAACATTTACTGATATAATACTACGAGGTGGGGAGGGGTGGGGTCACTGGCACCCTAACTGTTTCTCTCTCTCTCTCTCTCTCTCTCTCTCTCTCTCTCTCTCTCTCTCTCTCTCTCTCTCTCTCTCTCTATCTCTCTCTCTCTCTCTCTCTCTCTCTCATCCTCTCTCTCTCTCTCTCGCTTAAACGAAAAATATCATTAAATATCATGTTTCCGTGCATTATGTTATATATGCGAGTCTCCCATATGGAGTAGCTTGCAAGGTCAAGGTAAATATTTTAGGCCAATGTATTATATTATATATGCGAGACTCGCATATATAAGGGAATGCGTTGGCACAGGGTTTTCGCAAAATTTCACGAAAGGGTTGGGTCATACGCGCAGTTGGAAGCTATACAATGGACATCGGCAAATAAAGACCCACTATATAAAACCACGTTCATGTCTTCATCGGGATATAATAGATCCATCTACGTACACGATAACAGAATATCAATAATCTACCCCGGAATTATCGGCAGCCAATTCCACTAATGAGTGTTCATTAATATCACATACACCGGTTCATAACCGCAGCCAATCATACAAGGCATGATGACGCTCAGGTGGGCAATACCGAGTTGTCAATGGCATAAGGACAAAATACACATTGTTTGTGGAAGGTCACTGCACACAATAAGGCCTGCACTAAATGAACCAATGTATAATTTCCTATAGATCGGGCTGTCGAGATATGATAAATCTATCCTAAGGGTACGTTCATACGCTGGCAAGTATGCACGGTATGTTTTGCAGGTATTTCATCATAGAAAACCACATGGTGCCAGGATATGAACGAAAACATGCATATAGCATGCATCTTTCCCAACGCGAACGACATTAGAAGTACAATTTCCGAGCTCGACGAAACAATAGTAGTCCATTTCAGACCAAGAATATATAGGTTGAAGTTTGTTTGACAGTTTGCTGACCCAAGCATCAGTTAGTACCTTAACAATTGGTTGTTTTCAAACCAAAAGTCGACTAATTTCTTACTTTCGGTCGGATTTTTTAACTCAAACGGCCATCAATTAGAAATGTCCAATCCTATTGCGGCGGGGGGGGGGGGGGGGGTGGAAATTGAATTTCTTTGAATTTGGAATTTCCAAGGTGGACTTGCCCAGTCTGAGATCCTATATCCACGCCCCTGTCATCGCATTGGTACAGTCATATAATAGCAATCACTGGTCACGTGCTCGTCACCTTGTCAGTACACACATCAACCCATCATTCCATACTAAATACCAAATGATGAGTAGTTCCCGAAGGAAATGTTCGGATAATAAGTTTAACCCTTTATATAGTAAATACCCATGGATGAGTAGTTCCAATATGAAATGTTCAGATAATAAGTTTAACCCTTTATATACTAAATACCCATTGATGAGCAGTTCCGGTAGGAAATGTTCAGATAATAAGTTTAACCCTTTATATACTAACTACCCATTGATGAGCAGTTCCGTTAGGAAATGTTCAGATAATAAGTTTAACCCTTTATATACTAAATACCCATTGACGAGCAGTTCCCTCAGGAAATGTTCAGATAATAAGTTTAACCCTTTATATACTAAATACCCATTGATGAGCAGTTCCGTTAGGAAATGTTCAGATAATAAGTTTAACCCTTTATATACTAAATACCCATTGATGAGCAGTTCCGGTAGGAAATGTTCAGATAATAAGTTTAACCCTTTATATACTAACTACCCATTGACGAGCAGTTCCCTCAGGAAATGTTCAGATAATAAGTTTAACCATTTATATACTAACTACCCATTGATGAGCAGTTCCGTTAGGAAATGTTCAGATAATAAGTTTAACCCTTTATATACTAAATACCCATTGACGAGCAGTTCCCTCAGGAAATGTTCAGATAATATGTGTAACCCTTTATATACTAAATACCCATTGATGAGCAGTTCCGTTAGGAAATGTTCAGATAATAAGTTTAACCCTTTATATACTAAATACCAAATGATGAGTAGTTCCCGAAGGAAATGTTCGGATAATAAGTTTAACCCTTTATATAGTAAATACCCATGGATGAGTAGTTCCAATATGAAATGTTCAGATAATAAGTTTAACCCTTTATATACTAAATACCCATTGATGAGCCGTTCCGGTAGGAAATGTTCAGATAATAAGTTTAACCCTTTATATACTAACTGCCCATTGATGAGCAGTTCCGTTAGGAAATGTTCAGATAATAAGTTTAACCCTTTATATTCTAAATACCCATTGACGAGCGGTTCCCTCAGGAAATGTTCAGATAATAAGTTTAACCCTTTATATACTAAATACCCATTGATGAGCAGTTCCGTTAGGAAATGTTCAGATAATAAGTTTAACCCTTTATATACTAAATACCCATTGATGAGCAGTTCCGTTAGGAAATGTTCAGATAATAAGTTTAACCCTTTATATACTAAATACCCATTGATGAGCAGTTCCGGTAGGAAATGTTCAGATAATAAGTTTAACCCTTTATATACTAACTACCCATTGACGAGCAGTTCCCTCAGGAAATGTTCAGATAATAAGTTTAACCATTTATATACTAAATACCCATTGATGAGCAGTTCCGTTAGGAAATGTTCAGATAATAAGTTTAACCCTTTATATACTAAATACCCATTGATGAGCAGTTCCCTCAGGAAATGTTCAGATAATAAGTTTAACCCTTTATATACTAAATACCCATTGATGAGCAGTTCCGTTAGGAAATGTTCAGATAATAAGTTTAACCCTTTATATACTAAATATCCATTGATGAGTAGTTCCCTTAGGAAATGTTCAGATAATAATTATAACCATGTATATACTAAATAGTCATCGAGTTCCCTTGGGACATGATCATGTACCAAGTTTAACCCTTATATAAAACTAAATATCCATCGATGAGTAGTTCTCTTAGGAAATGTTCGAATAAGGGAACTACTCTTCAATGGATATTTAGTATATAAGGGTTAAACTTATTATCTGAACATTTCCTAAGGGAACTACTCATCAATAGATATTTCGTATATAAAGGGTTAAACTTATTATCTGCACATTTCCTAAGGGAACTACTCTTCAATGTATATTTAGTATATAAGGGTTAAACTTATTATCTGCACATTTTCTAAGGGAACTACTCATCAATGGATATTTAGTATATAAGGGTTAAACTTATTATCTGAACATTTCCTGAGGGAACTGCTCATCAATGGGTATTTAGTATATAAGGGTTAAACTTATTATCTGAACATTTCCTAAGGGAACTACTCATCAACGGGTATTTAGTATATAAGGGTTAAATCTATTTTCTGAATATTTCCTAAGGGAACTATTCATCAGTGGGTATTTAGTATATAAAGGGTTAAACTTATTATCTGAACATTTCCTGAGGGAACTGCTCATCAATGGGTATTTAGTATATAAGGGTTAAACTTATTATCTGCACATTTCCTAAGGGAACTACTCTTCAATGGATATTTAGTATATAAGGGTTAAACCTATTATCTGAATATTTCCTAAGGAACTATTCATCAGTGGGTATTTAGTATATAAAGGGTTAAACTTATTATCTGAACATTTCCTAAGGGAACTATTCATCAATGGATATTTAGTATATAAGGGTTAAACTTATTATCTAAACATTTCCTGAGGGAACTGCTCATCAATGGGTATTTAGTATATAAGGGTTAAACTTATTATCTGAACATTTCCTAAGGGAACTACTCATCAACGGGTATTTATTATATAAGGGTTAAACTTATTATCTGCACATTTCCTAAGGGAACTACTCTTCAATGGATATTTAGTATCTAAGGGTTAAACCTATTATCTGAATATTTCCTAAGGAACTATTCATCAGTGGATATTTAGTATATAAAGGGTTAAACTTATTATCTGAACATTTCCTAAGGGAACTATTCATCAATGGATATTTAGTATATAAGGGTTAAACCTATTTTCTGAATATTTCCTAAGGGAACTATTCATCAATGGGTATTTAGTATATAAAGGGTTAAACTTATTATCTGAACATTTCCTGAGGGAACTGCTCATCAATGGGTATTTAGTATATAAATGGTTAAACTTATTATCTGAACATTTCCTAAGGGAACTATTCATCAATGGGTATTTAGTATATAAAGGGTTAAACTTATTATCTGAACATTTCCTAAGGTAACTGCTCATCAATGGGTATTTAGTATATAAAGGGTTAAACTTATTATATGTACATTTCCTGAGGGAACTATTCATCAATGTGTATTTAGTATATAAAGGGTTAAACTTATTATCTCAACATTTCCTAAGGGAACTATTCATCAATGGATATTTAGTATATAAGGGTTAAACCTATTATCTGAATATTTCCTAAGGGAACTATTCACCAATGGGTATTTAGTATATAAAGGGTTAAACTTATTATCTGAACATTTCCTAACGGAACTGCTCATCAATGGTTATTTAGTATATAAAGGGTTAAACTTATTATCTGAACATTTCCATAGGGAACTGCTAATCAATGGGTATATAGTATATACAGGGTTAAACTTATTATCTAAACAGTTCCCAACCAATGATTACGAATCATCAAATTATGCGCTTTTATCACATGTTTTTCTCTCTGTCGTCTGGTGTTTTTACCTTAACACCACTCTAAATGAATAATAAACCGTTCCAATGTATACCTTTATAACTGAACGGGAGAACCATTTGGTATAGAAGGGTTAAGAGCTGGTGATACCATCAATGTGTGATTACACCAAGTGACGTCACGATAACAATATAATATTCCATATATATCCGTCAGACGATAACACAGACATAGCTAATGACGGTCAAACGAATGGGACAGGTGCCATAAAGCCTTAATTAACAACTAAAGTAAGGGGTGGGTATATAGAAAATAGCGGTAATTAATGGCGGAACCAAGGACTAGGTTTCCGGCGTTGTGGCTATGTTACTGATTGTTATTGATAGGACTGTATGTTCGATCAGACGCTCGTCCTTTATGCATGGCGTTGTGACGTGTGTACCCTCTCCGGGGTAAATAGACATTTTCCTGATAAAGCTTCGGTTATTCGGAATGGCAGATTATTAGCAAGTATTCAGCGACGAAGATTACGATTCGATGCATATAAAGTGTGTGACGTGAGTATGAGTACACACATTCACCAATATGTTCTGATTCATGGGAACATTGCCATCTGTCAGAGGATAACCAGGAATTTAATTGCCATCTTATTAGCGAGTCCGCGATGAAAGTTAATATGTGAAGAAACATTTGATATGGAATCAATCCTGTAAGGTTAGTAGTGCATATAATAACGTATCTTATAGGGACACACGGATAAGATAAACCAAATTATGAACACGTCAACACGCTTGGTCATTCCATCCAAGGGTTCTCTGTGCTTGTAGTGGAGCGAGTAAACGATGGAAACGGCCTAAGACTTATTACAGAGAAGGAGTGGATAATCCGGCTCAATATGAAAGATGGTAGATCATGAAAGGAATCTCCACTTCAGCTATACGCCCGTCGATATCATATTATACGCCATGCAGTAAAAACCTGGGAACTTTTTTTTATTGCTCAGACAGGGAACTTTATAACCTTGAACAAACAAGGCATAGACTATATTTCTTTTTTTAAATATTTGTTCCGCAATAATCTACTTCACAACGTATGGGTGGTCCCATGCAGTTCGAGATTTCATGCTTTTTGGTGACTGTTTTGAGTCGATATCGCAATTAATAAACATTGAATTAATTACCCGGAAGAAATTCCACGATTGTAAGAGGTGCTAAACAAAATCGCTCGTGCAGTCACTTAAATCATGCAATTAATTCGAGTTGGGACCTTCACCTACAGTGAACTACATTATTAAGGAACAGGTATTAACTATGAAATAAATATTACCTGCACTGTTTTGTTCCATGTTATAAACTCTCCTGTCAGAATATCAACAAGTTCCCAGGTTTTGTACAGGTGGAATATGATATATATACGGGCGTACACATGCAGCTGGAGTAATTATTCATGGGATGATCTAGAAAGATTGAAGTGGATTCAATTCCCGCGTAAATGGTTGCGGGACTGTCGCCGTCATGTGAAATATGCGGAATTGGCAGTGTACCATATGGTAAATCGCATCCTTCCATAGGTGCCATATGTCCAGTAATATTTTAATAATTTGATATTCTACATTTTACTAATTTCTGTTAATCTGCTACGTGTTATATAACTTATATACCATGTATTCTTTTTTTCTATTTTATCTTTACATATTGAATATACGCATAGTGTTTCTGAATAACAAATTTAATCCACGAGTGGGATTGGCGATTTACACCACGAGCTTCAGCGAGTGGTGTAAATTGCCAATCCCCGGGTGGATTAAATTTGTTATTCAGAAACACTATGCGTATATTTTGTTTATGCCACGATCTTTACAATGCGATGGATAAACACTTTTCCGTTCAAATTGTATGGAGAAAGTTTAATCCACTCTGCGAAGTTTATGCCACGATCTTTACAATGCGATGGATAAACACTTTTCCGTTCAAATTGTATGGAGAAAGTTTAATCCACTCTGCGAAGTTTAATTAACAGTAGGCACGTTTAATCAACAGGTGTTGATTAAATGTAAAATTAAACAGATGGCTTTATTTATATAGTAATATAGGCGATCGTGGTATAAATGTAGTTTTTCGTACACCAATGTGTGTCAAAATAACATTAAAACGTAAAAACAAAAAACCCATGTTACTTGCATGATTGTGAGCTAATTAAATAATATAACAAGTTTAGTCGTACATGTCGGACTCATTTTCCCCTGTCATGGTAAAACAGTGGACGTCGCTTCCTGACGAAACTAGGAACTTGAAACAACAAACCAGCTCGTGTCAAAGGTATACGAGAAAATTTTAGTTATTAAACCGCCGGAATGGTTTAATGTGGGAGATCGAAAATCCAATATATTTCAAAGTAGACTGCGAAATAATTGTAGTAATCTACATTTTGCTACATTTCATAATTATATTCACCCAACCCCTATTTGTACTTGTGGATACCAAGAAGAAACATCATTCCATTTCATTTGCATGTGTTATCTGTACTTGTTACAGACACAAATCATGCTTAATCGTTTTGCTTGACTTGTCCTGAGAGTCCTAAAACTGAACAAGTACTTTTCAGGGATCCAAACGCTTCCTATGAAATTAATACTGAGTTAGTCAATATAATAGTCATACATCAATGCTACCAAGAGACATTGTATATTATGACCTCAATTGGAGTTTTTAGAAATCAGATGGATATGCGGTATATATAGAGAGTCCCTTCCTGTCGCCAGTGGAACACAGAAAGCGGGTTCTTATACATTGTATTTGTATTGTGCTGTAAATGTCATCTTCTGTATTTATATTTCTATCATTTGTAACATTTGTTTGGAGAGGAGTAACTGTAAGTTCTGTAACTTGTGCTATATATGCTTTATTCTCTGATCCAATGTGACATGAGAAAACGAAAATTATATACAAAATATGAATAGAACGAAGAAATTTTGAATGTACAAAATATACAACGACCTCTCGGGTGTCATACTCAGCATTATCAACATCGCTTTCATCATCACCAGTTTCTTCCTCAAAAT